>CM075772.1:46481801-46822262 GCA_037974665.1 Ehretia macrophylla | reverse complement strand
AAAACTTTTTACTCGTTGATCTAGCAAAAAAAATATTTATTTGGAGATGCGTACTTAATATTAGTTTATAAATTATTTATTTAGTTGTTTAGAGATTGGTCCCTGAAACTTTGAGGTTGAAATTGTGCGATTTAGAATTTTGCGGACTAGACGCAGGACAAATTCCAAGATTCCCTAAAATACTTTTTTTTTGGTCAAAATGATTCTATTAATAAGAGAAAACAGTACAAGATTATCCAACCCCAATAAATTAAAAATTCAAGTTTAATAGTTGATACAACATAATTCCCTAAGATATTTGGGGGTATGACTGTATCCACTGTGTCGGACTTGACTTGGGGTTTGAGAAAAAATATTGATCAATGATTAACTTTACTCCACTAGGCCTCTCATTGTAATGGTTTCTGTTGTATAAACAAAATTTGTTTGCAATTGTTTTATTTATTGCAATGGTTAATTTTTTTTCTCACATTTTTAATATAATTGTTTATGAGATTATTTTTTCATAAACATTCTAAAATTATAGTTTAATAACAATGATTTTTTAAAACTGTTTGCTTGTTATTTACATACAACCGTTAAGAATGGATAATTTGCAAGGGACTATGTAGCAATTAAAGTCATTTTTAGCTTTTTTAACCTTTTTGCAATCGTTTTAAGGATTACGACATTATAAAAATGTGGTAGTAAAAGCAGATAACCTGTTTTATTCATTTACAACACATAGTAGTTGCTGTCTAGACTCTAGACTAAAAGATGAGAAAGACAGTTCTAAACTAAAGCAGCATATAGAAGTTGATTCCAAGTATCAGGGACACCAGGCAGACACCAGTGGGTGCAGTCCTTGCCACGACGTCCTCCAAGGCCATAAACAGAAGGGTGTGCGTCGTGTCTGAGTTGTGAGAAGCCATTGACGTTGAGCAAATGAACTGGTTTAGACATGCTGTACAAAACTTTCTCCAGCACCGATTGTGCTTCAGGAGGACCACCTTGATTCTTTAATGGTTGCAATTTTCCCACACATACACTAGATCACAAGAAGATTCAGATCCACCAAACGTATTAGAGAAAACGTACAAGGACAATATAAAAATTTATTGTATAAGTGTTGTAAATACATGTTTCTCTTTTTTGTATAACGAAAAACACTCTTAGTAAGCCTCTAAGACTTGTTCTAGTGTTAAAAACCCGAGACCCATAACCTTGCATGGAAGAGACATAATCTGATTAGTAGGCATTAGACCTATTATGTAAGGCTCACCTAGTAAACAATAACCTCTTGACTATTTAAATTGAGACGTCAACCGTTAAACTAATATTTTTGTAAATACATGTCTATTAGTATATTTATAATCATTCATCTACTTACTTGTGATCTGGGGAAATACCCTGGAAAAACAACTTGGTTCTTCTTGAATCTACACGGGTGTCTACCCATTTCGCCCATGTATACAGTGCCTTTTCATAAGCAGCCAAACAGTCCATGTCGTTCACACTGGTATTTCCATATTGAATAATATCCCAACTGCATAATATATGGAGAATCAATTAAAAGATTGTAAATTATAACTCATCAAGATCAAAGAAAATATTGAAATGATCAGGTAGCGACTTGTCTGAGTTTGAATCAGGGATTCGCTATATAAGATATGAGTAAAGGTTGCTCACGGTTGTTTTCTTCCGGTGTGAAGCCACCAGTGCCATGTATCGAAGACTAGTGCATCGATTCCTTCCCATATTCTGCTAGAAGATATGGAATCAAGCTTCATCACCCTTAAATTTCCCTCCTTTACGATGTCAGTAAGAAATGCATTGCGGAAGAACATTATGGAAACACCGTACGACTGCATTTTTCAACAATCATGAAGTATGAGGCACATGATAAAATAGAATTAATTCTTTTCTTTTCTTTTTCTTTTTCTTTTTTGAATGGGAAGAAAAGGAGTTTGTTTAATACTTATAATTTTTTTCACTTCACATTTTCCAATTAAAAAATTGATAGATATTCTAATTGAAATAATTTTAGAGGATATCTATCATGTAGAAAATGGAGTTGAAAAGGACTTCCAATATTATTGGTATTTGTTAGAATATGCATTCTTCCTACATCGAAAAATCACTAATTCAAGGACCACCTTATAAGATTATGGGTTATTCCACCTAATAGCAATTGGGGTACCAACATGGTACTAGAGTTGGATTCTTTGTCCAGTCATATTCATGCACATGTGACCTATTTATTTCGTCTTGTTTCACTCTTGTTGACTCATTTCTCCTCAATGTCAGCTCTCGTTTCTCGAAAGAACGCTTCCTTTGAGTTTAAAAAGAATTATAATAATCTTGAGTAGGGGCAGAGCCAAAAATCGAATATTGGAGGGGTCAAATTTTGTTTTTGTACAATATTTTTTGAGTTAGTAGAAAAGAGATTCAATTTTTATGATTTTTGTTCTTTTTTATCCCATATATAGGAATATACACACATACGGATCATACCTACATGACCCTACAAAGAGAAGATAGAGACTTGAGAGAAGATGATAGTTTTTATTTTTTATTTTTTATTTTTAAAAAGAGGAAGAACATATTGTTTTTTGATAGTTATGAGCTTGACCCATCTATCGTGTGTTTGCCATCAACAGATGGACAACAGAGCATATGCAAAAATCTGGTAAAAAATAATATGCAAGTGCAGTGACTCAAACCCCACACTAACAATCCCGACCCTTACCTCCCTTCACTCCTGATATTGAGGTAAATCAAATGTGATCATTTTCAATGAATTTATTGTTATAAAAAATTAATTAAATTGAATCAGACCCTGCAATCTTTTGAACAATTTGACGCGTTCTGAAACAGTTTTAAGGCCACAGCGCACTCAAATGCAACTAGAGAAAGTTCCATATATCTTCATTAAACTTTACAGTATAGAAAGAATCTGATCAGTAAATATAGAAAGTTAAGCTGTGGGGACTTCAAAAGACTGCTGATTGAACTCTCAGGCCAATATTATTTGAGAACGCGTTTGTCTGCTTGTCCCTTAGTGGCTTTTTTTTGGGGTCATACCTTAGTGGCTGATAGATCAATCAATGATTGTGACACATGCATTCTTTTTTCTTTTTTGTCGATGACACATGCAATCCAAGCATATTGTACATCCCAAAATTGAAAGTAAAAGAAAGAGAATTTGATTATTGGCTGGCAGACATTGACTAGCATGATCTTAAGGTTCCAATCCACTAGGTCCATTGTCCTACAAACTGGAGAAGCGATTACATTCTAATTGATATTCCTGCAATTAATTGCTGCTATTCAACCATTATTTACATTTTATTTTGTTTCTAAACAAACAAACCAATCTGCAAATTGGGTTGCTAAGGATTACTTAACTTCTAGATTTTCTATATAATGAGTAAGATGTGTGTCCGATTGTTAAAAATTACTTAACTTCTAGACTTCTTCTATAATGTGTAGGATGTGTGTCATTGACTTTATCTCAACTCTTGTATAATAATGTACAATTTGTATTTTAGCCCCTTCTGGAAATTGATTAATGTTATAGAAACTTTCTAATTTGCAACAAAAAAAAATAAAAAAATCCACTAGGTCCATCACTAATTAGTGGATGTATTTATTTATTTATTTAATTTTTTATAACCTTAGGAAACACTTTACAACATCACAAGTTTGGGGTGCAAAAGCACTTCCCGATAAATATATTAATTGAAAGTAGTCAAAAAGTTTTGAATCCAAGTCTCCGCTATACTATCTACAAATCATTGGTCATCTCTCTTAGCTTTTCTCTTCGTATAAACGTCCTTTAAACCTTCAAATTATTTCAACCTCACATGTGTACAATGATTGTCTGGTTCCAGAACCCAAGATTTCTCTCTATAAGATTACCATTGCATCACTAAATGGTTGATCATGCCGAGCAGGATAAGAATGTGAGAATTATTCTTATATGTCAAGTATCACGTAACCAATGTTTTTTCAAATAGATATTGCCATGTGAATATTGTTATGTATATCTTATGAAAAAACTCATATTGCTTGTAAACTTCGTTACCTCTAAATTACTTATAAAAGCAACATACAAGCCCCAAGCACAATTGGGCAATTCATCTCGTATCTTACATGATATGATGGTATCAGTCGCTTAAGATCATTTTGAGAAAATATTTCGCTTTCACGATTACTCAATGGCTTCACCATCTTTCGCATCTCCAACTCTCTCTCCTTCACATCACCCGTGGCATTTTTGCCAAATCGTTCTATTATTAAGTATAATTGGTATCATTTCGATGTGTTTCAATTAATGAATATCCATCTCAAGAGAAGTTAAGTTAGTACTTTTATTTGTTATAGAAGGCTGAATATGATAGAAATTTGAACAAGAGACACAGACACGAGCAAAAACTATACAAGACTTTTGTTCTTACGGAAAGTCTATAGTTTGCTGATGAGTTCAGTTGTTGGTTCGGGACTATATTCTTCTTTTGAGGAGATAAAATCATCCCTTCTACTCATTGAACCCTTAGTTCGGAGGAGGTCGTCCATTTATTAATTATTATTGAATTTATTTTTTAATCCGTCTTAAGACTATAAACTCTAGTCGTGCTAAAATGTATGACACCAGTCAGTTCAAAGACGGTCAATATTTGTAATGGAAAGAGTAAAGGTTTGAACATGAGATTTTTAATCCCAAGAAGTTATTATCTACATCAATACTTGGGTGTTAGTGTTTAATTATAATTCAAATTATTTTTGTATGTCATCAATTATGGCTTCAGCATCTGTCTCATCTCCAACAATCTCTCCTTCACATCACCCGTGGCATTTTTGCCAAATCATTCTATTATTTAGTATAATTGGTACCATTTCGATGTGTTTCAATTATTGAATATCCGTCTCAAGAGAAGTTAGTACTTTTATTTGTTGTGCAAGGCTGAATATGATAGAAATTTGAACAAGAAAAACAGACAGGGGCAAAGACTATACAAGACTTTTGTGCTTACGGAAAGTCTTGTTTGCTGGTCATGACTTCAGTAGTCAGTTCGGGACTATTTTTCTTTCGACGAGATAAAATCATCCCTTCTACTCATTGAACCCTTAGTTTGGAGGTGGCCATCAACATGCTAAGTGGATATTCGTTTATTAATTATTGTTGAATTTCTTTTTTGATCCATCTCAAGACTATAAACCCTAATGCAGCGGTGTGCTGAAATGTATGACTCATGTCAGTTAAAAGGCGGTCAATATTTGTAATTGAAAGAATAGGTTTGAACATGAGATTATCCAACCTCTACATCAATACTTGGGTGTTAGTGTTTAATTGTGACTCAAATTTGAAAAAGAAAATAGCTATCAAGCGACATATTTTTTTTTTGGACAAATAAAGTCCGTAGTCTTTCCGTGGCAAAATTAGGAGCGGTGAAAAAGCGACAAAAGTTGGCGACGGAAAATAATTTTAATTAAAAAAATAAATGAAAAACACTTTTCCTTAGCCGTTCGGTGGCTATTGGGCTACGGAATAGCGATAGATTTTTTAATTAAATCGGGAAAAAAAATTCGTCGCCTATCTGTCACTTATCTGTCCTAGTTTGGCCATGATCAAGCTACGAATTTTAGTCGTCGCCCCAGTTTGTTTTTCTTGAATTTAAATTCTGAACCGGAAAAATAAGCTAATGGACAGTGCAAAGATTTGAACGTGAAATCCTTTAGTCACAAAAGTCATTATCCAACCACTGCACCAATAGTTGGGTATTAGTGTTTAATTATAATTCAAATTATTTTTTGTCATTATGACTCAAATTCTGAACCGAAAAAATAAGCTAAGAAGTTTTGTAAAAGTAGAGTTATACACTGAATCGACAATTGCTGAGCTACACTATAAACCGACGCTCTTTCTCTTTGCTAAGAGCTCTATAAACGGGTAAAAAGAACCCACCAAAACCCTAACCAGAACGAAAAAACGATGTCGAAGGAATTACATGCAGAATTGCTAACATCCATTCTCTTGAAACTTCCCATTAAGACCATTATAAACTGTTCATTGGTATGCAAAACATGGTACAATCTTATCACTAGCCCTACCTTCATCACCACCCATCAAAATTTCAACAACACAAAACCCCTCTTGCTTACACGTTGCAGGGAGAGCTCCGAATCAGGATATGAAACAATAGAGAGGTTTGCTTTGCACCATGATAATGAAACGTTTGATTTACATAGTAAATTTGAGTTTCCTTTAAAATCCTCATCAAACGGGTATTTTCATATCATCGGTTGTTGTAACGGGTTGATTTGCCTTTGTGATGATTATTATACTTGCAACCTGGATAGGATAATTCTATGGAATCCATCTATAAAGAAGGCTGTATATTTACCTGAACCCATTTATGTGCATCCTGTTCATCAATATTTATCTTCTCCAAAGCCTTCGCTAGGGTTCGGGTTTGATTTTGCTAAATGTGATTACAAATTGGTTAAGATTACACATGTTGATCTTAACGCGATTTGTCCAAAGGTTGAGGTTTATAGGTTAAGCATAAGAATTTGGGAAGATATAAGTCGTGTGGCACCTCGGTGTTACATTATTGAAAAATCTATCGGGAGTTATGTGAATGGTGCTGTGCATTGGATCGGGTGGGATTGGGGTCACAAGTATATGATTGTGTTGTTTGATATGCGCACTGAGGTATTTCGAGAGATGACGCTACCTTCTAGTCTGGCGAATTTTCGCGCTTGGAATGATATACTCCTTTTTGATTGTCAGGGGTCAATGGGTCTGGTACATAGAAATGGTGACTCGAGATCTGATATATGGTTGATGAAAGAATACGGCGCGCCTGAATCTTGGATTAGACGATATTCTATTGATAATAGTCGTGCATTTTGGCGGTCACTTGGTTTCAGGGACAATGGTGACATGTTGTGTACAACAGCCTTGGGATCTCTGGTGACAGACCACCCAAAGAAGAAGCAATTGAAGAAGAGTATTAGACGACATTCTATTGATAATAGACACCCATGCTGTGCTAGTTATTACATAGAGAGCCTTGCTTTGCTCGATAGCGGACCAAATATTATTTATGAAGATGCATTTGATTAATGCATCAAAGAGTATTATTTTATTTTGTCTGCTGTCGTCATGGGCGTATAATTAGCATTGTCGTGGCTATTAAGGAAAAAGGGAGTGCACTCAATTTGAAGAAAAATAATTTTTTTTTAGTCTTTAAAGCAAAATCATTATATTAGATAATAAGAAAATTTGCCGTGAACCTGCTGGGCATGCATGTAAGATATGCATCATAATAACCAGCTGAAAAGGCATATGTTCCCATTACAATTCTCCTTTTTACCTTCAGATCAGAAAGCGAATTCCTTCAAAAGGTCACTGCGGAAGCACTACTACTTTTAAACATAAGTAATTATTTTTTTCTTTTGGTCGAGCAAACATATAAGTAATTACGTGTATACCTAAGCAAGGTTTTTGTACCTGGCTGAAGTGTTTGGATATTCGCAGCCCGACTAAACAGAAGCTTCTTAATTGGGGTATTATCAATTGTGCCAATTGTGATTTATGTGGTCTTGGACAAGAGTCGAGGCCATTTGTTCTTTGATTACTCATTTTCTAATAGAATTTGGAGATATTTTCTTTCGCTACTCAGGGTGAAGAACTCGAATGTGAATTGGGATTTAATCATCGTGAGGCTCAGTAGTCTGTGTCGTAAGAAGAGTTTGAAGGCCGACTTGGCCAAATCTACATTATGTGCCTATGTGTATCAGATATGGCAAGAAAGGAATAGCAGGACTCATGGCTTGGGTACTAGTACGGAGGAGTGATGTATTTATAATTTTATATATAAATCCCTCATTCTCCATGCATTATACTCTTGAATTTGTAGGAATTTGATGCTTGTTGGAATATTTTGGTGCAATGTAGGGTTTGAGCAATAAAGAAATAATTTGAATTCAAAAAGGAGCGAAAATAAGCGGAATCAAGTGAACGAAGGACAATGGGCGATCCATAGTCAATATCTCAAAATTCATACATGCTTAATTGATGAAAAATGCTTCACCATGAGAATCTTCTCTTCAAGAAGAATCCAACGCCACTGATAGTGAGAGAATCCGACATCAAACACTCCAGATATGAGCTTCCAAAGTTTGTTGCGCAAGAAGATAGCTTAATCCGCTCGAGCTAGTTTCAAACTTGCTCGAGCAACTGAAGCCCAACAAACAAATTGAAGAACCTGCTTGAGCAGATTGTCAATCAACTGAACTCCAGCAAACAACTCAAGCACCTGCTTGAGCAGGTTGGGAGATTTTTGCAGCATTGGAAACGTACAACTTAGGGCTTGGTCAACTCATGTTATGACCAGGCCTCTTTTCTTATTTAAAACGTTTGTTTTCAGCTTTTGGGGACTTTTGGCTTCTATTCTCAACCCTAAACATCAAGAGAACCTATGGGATTCCAAAGGAAGAGGCAAAAACACAAGATTTGAAGCAAGATCAAGCTAGAACAAAGATCAAGAAGCAACAACATCATCTTAATCCGCAATTAACTCATGAGTTCTTCTTATCTTTTCTTTAGTTTACAATATTTGCTTGGTTTTAATATGTATTCATCACATTAAACCCCAAGATTTGGGGTGATAGATAGATAAATTACTTGAATCTATGTTTTGATTTGGGATTTTATTTCATAAATTCGTATTTGAATTTCTTGCAATTGATTTCTTGGTTGATCATCCATATTCTTGTAGTTGTGGCTTTGTCATTCAAGAATCATACTTTTTCTTATATGAATCTTGTAGATTCTTGGGGGTACGAATTTGGATTAATTTAGAACTTAATTAATAATTGTTTTACAATTGAGATATATTATGCCCTAAAGATAATCTATGCCTTTTGAACTCAATTAAGATTAAGAACTAATTGGGATAGTTGATTAGGATAAGTGGATGATAATCTATGCCTTAGTGGTAGGTTATGCTTCAACACCTTTAATTCAGTAATCCCATAAGATTAGAGCTTGTAGCCTAATCAATCCAGGCATAATTGGACAATCCCGAATCTGTTAGCATATAGTAGAGTAATAAAAGCTAGCTATCATCTCATATCGCCTTCTTCTCGTAAATTCCAGAACCTTAATTTGTGATTAGTTATGGGTAAGAGTCATTAGTCAATTCTTAATTTCTTTAAGTATTAATTTAGACAACTCCAACCCCAATTCAATTTTTTAAATTTATCTATTTTCTTTTGAATTCTCATATGATAATCCCAATTCTCTGAAGACCACCCTTGAGTAGTCATACGCGTGGTCAAAGAGGAATTTAATCTATATTGTCGTTGCATTATTTTTACCCTTTATTATTGATCGTACAATGAAGCGATCAATTTTTGGTGTCGTTGCCGGGGAGTTGGCGTTTAATCATTGAGGATTTTTTATGTTGTTTTCTTTTTTCTTTTAATTATTATCTATTTAGTTTTTTTTCTATTTGTTTTTTTAAATTAAAAAAAAAGGTCCTATTGAGTCATGTCCTATTTTCAAGCTAATTTTTTTCAAAATTCCTCTACTTTTTGGGCATCTAATAGTGTACACCCCTCTTCTATTCTAAATACCTTCAATGTTTGTGCTCTTTGTAATGAACATGATCATGTCACCTTGGATTGTCCACTTGCACCTAAATTTCCAGAGTTCCTTAAAGACCATGGCTTTATTACTTAGGATTGTCTTTCTAACAATGATACATATGGGTTTCAAGGTAGCCATGAGTATAATTGTTTTCATCGTAATGTCTACCTTGTCAACTTGGTGGAATCTACTCCATCAAAATCTAATTTTCTTGGCGAGTTTAACCAACTTGTCGAAAGCATCTTATCCCTCCAACAATCTCCAGTCACATCACAAGACCAAGTTGGTCAACATCTTGACCACATGAATTGTAAGGATAAAAACAAGTTTCTCATTCAGCTTGTAGTGTGCTCGCCAAATCAAAGTAATTTCGTCATGGATGAAACTACACAAGAACAAGATAATAGTAAGGAAGGGATTTGTAGAGATGGAGAAGAGAGTGGAGATGAAGGTAGATGTGGAGAAAAAGAGAGTGAGATAGAAGTAGTAAAGAAGGAGGTAGAAGAAAATTTTGGGGAGAACATTGATCATCCATTATCTAGGGCTACTAGTATCAATCCACCATCATCTAATACTTCTCCAGTGTTGGAGTTCATACTAGTACACTCTCACCTTGAGCACTTATATTTAGGACCATAACACACACTCCCAGTTGTAAAAGCTTTAGACCTTTCAATTAAGAATGAGGCGAAATTGTTGGTGATCCTTGATGACCAATAGAGGGCTATTGGATGGTTGATTAGAGAAGAGGAAATTCTACTGCACGAAAAAATAGAGATTAGGCTTAATCCAAATATAAGTGCAATGATTCATAGTGAGGTGAGTACACTTTGCAATCACTATGTCACATACCCTATCTCTTATAGCTAATGGGTTGGCCTTGTAACGGTGGGTTTCCTCAAGTTAGACATCTTAATGGTCCCTAATATGATGGAAGAGTCCATACAGATACACATCACTATAGGAGGGGTGTCATTATTTTATTGGGACATGACTAGAAAGGGTCAGTGCATGTATCAAGAAAAACATTTTACTTCAAAAGATCCATTTCTTTTCCACATAATGAATGATCTAATAATCTGGCTATATGAGCCAAAGAAATTTAAGAGTGTTTTGCTCTACCACTAGCGCCTAGCTGAAGGCGTAAAACTCAGCGCTCCTAGGAGGCGACCTAGGTTATTTATTTTAGTTTTCTTTAGTCTCTTCTTAGTATTTCCTTTACATTTTTTTTAGTATTAGAAAAATAAAGTGGATGAAGATTTTGAGCCTTTGTGTTTGATTCTATTTCCTTTATGCACTTATTTGTCTTTATATCATGTTTTCACTTGGTTTTGGGAGGTTTGTTTTGCAAGTCTCTACAATCTACTGACAACCATATGCTTATATGGTTAATCGGCACCTTATAGACACTTACTTATCAGGTTGTGTCATTCTTTTCTTTTACCTTTCCTGTTTTGATTTTCTTAATGGGCCTTGTAATAGGGTCATTGCAAGATTTAGGTTTGGGGATGAGGGTAAAGGAAAATGAACAATTAAAGTGCTGAAGTGCTGAATAGTGTTAGTAATGCCATAATTTTTTATTTATTATGCTTTATTGCTGACATTGAGGCTTTGTTATGCATGAGTAATATTCAGTTGATATTGAGACGTGCATGCTTGATTTAATTGTGTTATCTTAATCGGTGCATTAACTTGTTTTTTAGCTATGAATTCTCCGCAATCTATTGTAGTGGTGCTTTTATTCTGTAAGCAGCACAAAGGTGTCTCATAGGGGTAAGCGAGTTGGTTACGTAAGCCTGCATTAGACTTGGTAGGACGTTTGCTTGATTGACATTCTATTGTGTTAAACTTTGACTTGGATCTAGATACAATGTGTTCCCTTTACACAAAAAATAAAATAAAAATAAAGGTGTACGCAAAAAAAAAAAAAAAGATGAAAAAAAGAAAAAAAATATAAAAAGAGAGAAAAGAAAGACGAAAAAAAGAAAAAAATGTGTTTATTGCTTCTATCTCTTGGCACCACTATCATTACACTTATTATCTATCTTTCAGGATACATGCTTAAGGTGTACGGTGTTCCAGTGTTTAGCACTTCGAGAAAGTAGAGTACGCACGGGGCCCTTTAAAGTCTATCAACCTGAACCTTGAATGGTTGGGATTGATGACCTGAAAGCTTACTACACGGGGTGTTGAGCTGACTGTTCTGAGACCAAGCATTAACTAAAAGAGATGAAGTGCATTTTATTAATTTTTTTTGTACACATAGTTTGGAGAACACCACTTGTATTTTTGGAATGAAATTGAGATTTACCATGGGAGAATGGCATAGGGCGGAATTACTCTGAGTCTAGCAAAGTTTTGTAGAACCAATCTCGTGTCACTTATTGATAGCTTGATGTGCTTAAATTGGCACAAAGAATTGGCACAACTAGGCAGTGAGTAGGGGAGGTAATAGTGTGGAAATCTACCTATGTACCATTTGCATGTTTTGTGTGGAAAAAGTCTCATTATTAGCTTTATGTTATCTTTTGCATTGCATGTCACAATGTCATGATCTACGATGTTTGGAGTGAATAGCAAGTTTTGAACAGTTCTTTTGCTTGAGGACAAGAAAATAGTGGGTTTGGGGGTATTGATGTATTTATAATTTTATGTATAAATCCCTCATTCTCCATGCATTATACTCTTGAATTTGTAGGAATTTGATGCTTGTTGGAATATTTTGGTGCAATGTAGGGTTTGAGCAATAAAGAAACAATTTGAATGCAAAAATGAGCGAAAATAAGCGGAATCGAGTGAACGAAGGACAATGGGCAATGCATAGTCAATATGATTATGCATGGGTACTAGTACGGATGAGCAAATCATCGAAAAGATAATGTTAGATGACAGACATATGATTGCCCTTTAATATAAATATGTGGATAATATAGTCAATAGAAAATTATATATTTTATGGAACTTAACAGATAGACTTTTGTAAATGACTGCTTTTGTATATGATAGGTAGCGGATGTCCTGTATTCCCACGTTTTTGCTAGTTGAATGAAATGATTACTTGTTAAGCAAAAAAAAAAAAAAATTACGTGCAGTAGAAAATTAAGCATTCTCGATGATTCAAATTAAATGTCATGCTTTGACTCACCAAATTTTAAGAGCTGAAAATGCTACACTGTTGGTTTTTGTCAATACAATTACTACTTTTTGAAATTCTCAAACAATGAGAGAAAAGCTTTCCAACAAAAAGATGTAACTTTATAGGGAAAGGCGGCAGAAGTAGAAATCCAATGTTGGAGGGTTTTTTTTTTTGTATAGTATTTTTTTCATAATATTTTTTGGATTAGTAGAAAAGAGACTCAACTTTTACTATTAAAACAAAAAAAAAAGATCAAAACAAGCATAGCACTAAGTACTTGAACCTACACCCTCAACATATTGGTAATTGTGACTAATCACTAAGCTAACTCCAAGTTTTTAAAAATTTATATACATTTTTGACCTTTTACTTGGGGTGGGGGGGAGGGGGGGTGGCAAATCTGTTTTTTCAAAAAAAATTCATGAAATACTCTTCTTTTGAGCCTCTGACCCCTTTACTCCGCCCCTGATAGGGCAAATCTCACAATTAGTCCTTATTATTTACAAGTTTTGGATAATATTATTTTAGAAGTCGTGCGATATATATTTTTTTTTGTGGCTAGGTCAGAGAAATAGATATCATTAAAAATGAACTAGAACAAAGGAGGGTCATCCGACCAAATACAAAGAACTGCTGAAAATGAAGGCGAAGCCCGTAAAGAAACAAACAAAGGCAAGCAATATTAGGATACAGAAGAAATCACAATCCGAAACATCAAGGACTCAAAATGTGAAAAACCACATAAGTGAAAGACAAATGAACTCTATTGGCGAAATGTCTATTAATGCTAAAGTTGTTGTAGCTTCGTTTCGCATGAACTTTTGCAAAGATATCAACCCAAATCTCCTCGATAATATGCTCCTTAATGCTAAACTCATTTAGGAAGATCCACCCATTTCTCTCGATCCAAAAATGGTAGATAGCAACACAAAACAAGACACAACCATTTAGCTTTTGAGATCCCTGTTGCCTGCCAGAAAATGTGCAAACGTAAGAATTGAATCAAAGGAATAAAAAGATAAATTAAAAAGAAGCAAATTCAGACTTCCCTTCTAGATCCGTTTAGTGAAATTGCAGTCGAAGAATAAGTGATCTCTATTCTCACAATCGAGATAGCGGAAAGTGCAACTGCTCTATCCACAGCTCCCCACGTGAGAAGAAAGTTTCTAATATTCCACCGATCATGACTAGCAAGCCAGGAAATGAAGCTGTGTTAAGGGATATTATGCGGAAACCAAACTAATCGGTGCCACTCCACAAGGTTGCCTTTGTTCCTAATATTGTCCCAACTTTTGCTGATAGGGAACAAACCAGTATGAGAAAATTTTCATTCGATGCTGTCATTCTGATCATCTCTCGTGAACAAGCTATTGTTGTTGGGGTTGAGATTAACCAAAGAAGGCGGGTAAATAGGAGAAACCCAATGCCCGTCTTTGACAATATCTGCAACCCTGCTATCAAGTTATGGATAGAAAATTCTGATATTATAGAGGGAAAAAAGGATACCAATTGGGTGCCTCTTATAATGCCAAAAGAAAATATTCATGTCATTGTTTGTAAAAGTCTCACAATTAGTTCGTATTATTTTCAATAGTCTCACCATTAGTCCGTATTATTTACAATAGTCTCACTATTAGTCCGTATTATTTGCAAAAGTATCACCATTAGTCCTTATTATTTTAGCAGTCATACTGTTAGTCCTCATTATTTGTAAAAGTCTCACCATTAGTCCTTATTGTTTTAGCAGTCATGCAGTTAGTGCTCATTATTTTTAAAAGTTTCACCATTAGCCCTATTATTTGCAAATGTCTCACCATTAGTCCTTATTATTTATAAATGTCTCACTATTAGTCCCAACCATTAATTAACCGTTAAAAACTTATCAGAATAAATCATTATTTGTGTTAAATGACCTTATTATCCTTAATTTAATAAGCAAAATTACATAATTATCCTTGATATTTAATCAAAAAGAAAAAAAATATTTGAGAAAACAACTATTAGACCCCTGAAATCTATTGAGTTTTTAACGTTTAGTTAACACTAAAAACTAATTGGAGGACTTTTTAGACAATGAAGACTAATTGTGAGACTTTTACAAATAACATGGAATAATGATGAGACATTTGTAAATAATAAAGACTAATATTGAGGCTTTTGCAAATAATGGAGATTAGTTACGTAATTTCTAAAACTATAGGGGCTAATGGTGAGCCT
Organism: Ehretia macrophylla; assembly: GCA_037974665.1. Lineage (NCBI taxonomy): Eukaryota > Viridiplantae > Streptophyta > Magnoliopsida > Boraginales > Ehretiaceae > Ehretia > Ehretia macrophylla. The sequence goes on along the minus strand of CM075772.1, from coordinate 46,807,269 downwards.
TTTGCAAATTATACGGACTAACAACGTGACTTCTGAAATAATGGAAACTAATTATCCAAAATGTGTAAACAATAGGGACTAATTGTGAGATTTGTCCTAACTTTATAATATAATAAATGGTAAATACATAATTTGGTCCCTTATCTTTAGGGTTTGTGCCATTTAGTCATTATCTTTCAAAATGTATCCTTTTAGTCATGTATCTTTACCATTTGTCCCAATTTAGTCCTTATCTTTTAAAATGTAACCTTTTAGTCCTACATCTTTACCATTTGTTCCAACTTAGTCTTTATCCTTCTTATTATGTTCTATGTTAGTCCTCAACCATTTTGAAAGGTAAATACTAAGTTGGGACAAATGTGAAAGATGTAGGACTAAAAGGTGACATTTGAAAAGATAAGGACTAAGTTGGGACAAATGGGTAAAGAGACCAGTCTTAAAAGGTACATTTTAAAGAAGTGAAGTAAATTTCCACAAATCCTAAAGATAAGGAACCAAATTGGGTATTTACCGTTTTGTTGGGTGTATTGTTGATATATGATTTCAGCACCTTTTCACTTAAATTTGGTTAATTCTTGAGTAATTTATGAGCAATTTGATTGGTTTTGTGTTTGATTTGCGTTGTAGGTAATTTCCAAGATACAATATGAGTTTTGAGGGGAAGATTGAAGAAAAATGGCTAAAGGCGAGCTTTCATGCGGCATGTGAAGAAATTGAAGAGAAATCACAAGTACCGCAGTCATAGCGCAGCTGCGTAGAATCGTAGAAAATTTAAGGGCAATTTTATAAAATAGCGCTAAAAGAAGCAAACCTTAGGATAAAAGAGAAGAAAACACACGTTTGAGAGGGGAGCTTTTGGAGGCAACTGTTTTTTAGAGCAAAAGTAACGTTCCAGAGAAGAGAAAGCGAATGATTTGTGAGTTGAAGACGAATGAACGATCCGGAGACGGACTTCTGCCCCAATTCTTCTCCAAATCCTAGTTTTCTCTATCTCTCTTATCATGATTTACGCAACAATTGAGATTTTATTTAATTTCTTTCTGATGTTCTAAGTTATTTTTCTAGGGCCCAGATTATGAATATTTGAATGCTTTTGATTTTAATTGATTGATGAACTATTCCATTATGCGTTGAGTATTTCATGCTAAGTTTAATGTTTGTGATTGTCTGATCAACAATTGCATGATTCGTGGTTTGGTTTGAGATTGAAAAATGATAACTAAATTATATCACGTGTGAAATACTATTAAATTGTCATAAGTTAGAGATAGTTATGAGATCTAGTTTAGCATTTGAATTTATAAGGCTTAATGCGTTCCATAAGTTCACAGTTATCACAGAAATGTAGTTAGCTTTCTTATTAGGATAGGTTATTGATACTTGAGAAAGATTCATATCTACCTTAGCGAAATTGCTGGCAACGTAGGGAATAGACGTCAATTGATTTAAATCAATAGTTTCAAGTAGGATTAATCTTGGTGAAATCGGAACTCCTAGAGCATTTTAATTTTTGATTTATCCTCTTTATTAATTTCGTATTCGCTTTAGTTGTTAATGCGAAAAGTACTTTATTTATTAGTTTTTACTCACAATCTTTCAGTATTTGATTTTCTGAATAAAGTTAAAGCTAAATCAATTTCAATACTTAATAATCACAGTCCTTGTGGGAACGATATTTACTTACTATTTTATTACTTGTTACGATACGTGCACTTACGTTAGAAATCACATAACAACCTATAATAAAATTATCGATTTCTTTTTAAGAAAACAAACATTACTTTGGAAAAGTAAAATATTTCACAGGTCATTAAATTTTTCACAACTCTTATTTTAGCCATTCAACTATTTTAGTTCCAAAGAGAACTATTAGTTCTATATATATAAAAAATTCTAATTTACCCATTTCATCTATTTTTTGACTGACGGAGTTGGGTGCCTAAACAATACAAACCATCCCAAAAGTAATACGTATTATCCCAAAATAATACACATCATCCACAATAAAAAAAAAAGAAAACTACAATTATAATCATTCATTCTAAACATAAACAACGTAAAATTTATCCCAAAAAAGTCACAAAAAAATAAATGTCATAATTTGTAGCAAAAAATAAAAATTCATAATTTGCCGCAAAAAATAAAAAGTCATGTTTTGTCACAAAAATAAAAAATAACCAAATAACTAATTCTTCCGACTAGTAGTCCATTCCTAATTACTCAAAAGCTAAACCGATCTCCATTTATTTGTTCAAGCACATGTTATTTTCCTAACTAAAAAATTAACAATGCCATATATGTAGAAAAAGAAAAAGAACAACATTAAAAAAGATCCTACAGAATTATAGCACATATTACAAGTATTCTCTAATTAACTAAAGAAATTAGCAATAATATAACACAAAAACAACAATAAACAAAAAATATTAATAATTTTAAAAAATCATAAGTTGTGTAAAAATATTAAAACTCTTGTTTGTTTACCTTTGAAAACAAAGGCCTTAACTCAAGCCAGTACGTTTCCCTGACATAAATGAAGGAAGAGAAATATCAGTAATATAAGTTAAAAAAATACTATTACCAAATAAAAAAATATCAATAAACATAAACAAACAAAAAATTAATTTTTTTAAAAAAACAAATAATACAAATAATTAATTAATTCAAAAAGGAACAAATCTTAGAGAAGTCAAACACATAATATGTGCTTGAACAAATAGACGGAGATTAGTTTAGCTTTCGAGTAATATTTAGGAATGGAGGTACCAATCGGAGGAATTAGTTGTTTGGTTATTTTATATTTTTTTATTGACAAATCATTGCTTTTTATTTTTTGCGGCAAATTATGACTTTTTATTTTTTGTGACTTTCTATTTTTTTGGGACAAATTTTACGTTGTTTAAGTTTGAAATAGATTAATATGATTGTAGTTTTTTTTTTTATTGTGGATGATATATATATATATATATATATATATATATATATATATATATATATATATATATATATATATATATATATATATATATATATATATATATATATATATATATATATATATATTGCTTTTGGGATGGTGTGTATTGCTTTTATGATGATGTGTAATGATTTAAGATAGTTTGTGAAAAATATATATATTTGTTAATATTTCTGCATAGGGGCATATTGGTCTTTTGAGTTACTTGAAATATGGTTAGAGGGACTAAAATGAGTATTTTCCAAATGTGAGGGATTAAAATAGGCTTTTACACATAGTTGAGGGACTTCTTTGACTTTTTCTCTTTATAAAATTAATGATCTATTTAGAACAAAAAATATTTAAGTGGCAAAACTAGGGATGACAAGATTAGGATCAATGTGATACGTGAAAGAGTAAGAGTGACCCAAATTGATGATAAGATGAAAAAAAATTCGTCGCCTATCTGTCACTTATCTGTCCTAGTTTGGCCATGATCAAGCTACGAAGTTTAGTCGTCGCCCCAGTTTGTTTTTCTTGTATTTAAATTCTGGACCGGAAAAATAAGCTAATGAACAGTGCAAGGATTTGGACGTGAAAGCCTTTAGTCACAAAAGTCATTATCCAACCACTGCACCAATAGTTGGGTATTAGTGTTTAATTATAATTCAAATTATTTTTTGTCATTATGACTCAAATTCTGAACCGAAAAAATAAGCTAAGAAGTTTTGTAAAAGTAGAGTTATACACTGAATCGACAATTGCTGAGCTACACTATAAACCGACGCTCTTTCTCTTTGCTAAGAGCTCTATAAACGGGTAAAAAGAACCCACCAAAACCCTAACCAGAACGAAAAAACGATGTCGAAGGAATTACATGCAGAATTGCTAACATCCATTCTCTTGAAACTTCCCATTAAGACTATTATAAACTGTTCATTGGTATGCAAAACATGGTACAATCTTATCACTAGCCCTACCTTCATCACCACCCATCACAATTTCAACAACACAACACCCCTCTTGCTTACACGTGGCAGGGAGAGCTCCGAATCAGGATATGAAACAATAGAGAGGTTTGCTTTGCACCATGATAATGAAACGTTTGATTTACATAGTAAATTTGAGTTTCCTTTAAAATCCTCATCAAACGGGTATTTTCATATCATCGGTTGTTGTAACGGGTTGATTTGCCTTTGTGATGATTATTATACTTGCAACCTGGATAGGATAATTCTATGGAATCCATCTATAAAGAAGGCTGTATATTTACCTGAACCCATTTATGTGCATCCTGTTCATCAATATTTACCTTCTCCAAAGCCTTCGCTAGGGTTCGGGTTTGATTTTGCTAAATGTGATTACAAATTGGTTAAGATTACACATGTTGATCTTAACGCGATTTGTCCAAAGGTTGAGGTTTATAGGTTAAGCACAAGAATTTGGGAAGATATAAGTCGTGTGGCACCTCGGTGTTACATTATTGAAAAATCTATCGGGAGTTATGTGAATGGTGCTGTGCATTGGATCGGGTGGGATTGGGGTCACAAGTATATGATTGTGTTGTTTGATATGCGCACTGAGGTATTTCGAGAGATGACGCTACCTTCTAGTCTGGCGAATTTTCGCGCTTGGAATAATATACTCCTTTTTGATTGTCAGGGGTCAATGGGTCTGGTACATAGAAATGGTGACTCGAGATCTGATATATGGTTGATGAAAGAATACGGCGCGCCTGAATCTTGGATTAGACGATATTCTATTGATAATAGTCGTGCATTTTGGCGGTCACTTGGTTTCAGGGACAATGGTGACATGTTGTGTACAACAGCCTTGGGATCTCTGGTGACAGACCACCCAAAGAAGAAGCAATTGAAGAAGAGTATTAGACGACATTCTATTGATAATAGACACCCATGCTGTGCTAGTTATTACATAGAGAGCCTTGCTTTGCTCGATAGCGGACCAAATATTATTTATGAAGATGCATTTGATTAATGCATCAAAGAGTATTATTTTATTTTGTCTGCTGTCGTCATGGGCGTATAATTAGCATTGTCGTGGCTATTAAGGAAAAAGGGAGTGCACTCAATTTGAAGAAAAATAATTTTTTTTTAGTCTTTAAAGCAAAATCATTATATTAGATAATAAGAAAATTTGCCGTGAACCTGCTGGGCATGCATGTAAGATATGCATCATAATAACCAGCTGAAAAGGCATATGTTCCCATTACAATTCTCCTTTTTACCTTCAGATCAGAAAGCGAATTCCTTCAAAAGGTCACTGCGGAAGCACTACTACTTTTAAACATAAGTAATTATTTTTTTCTTTTGGTCGAGCAAACATATAAGTAATTACGTGTATACCTAAGCAAGGTTTTTGTACCTGGCTGAAGTGTTTGGATATTCGCAGCCCGACTAAACAGAAGCTTCTTAATTGGGGTATTATCAATTGTGCCAATTGTGATTTATGTGGTCTTGGACAAGAGTCGAGGCCATTTGTTCTTTGATTACTCATTTTCTAATAGAATTTGGAGATATTTTCTTTCGCTACTCAGGGTGAAGAACTCGAATGTGAATTGGGATTTAATCATCGTGAGGCTCAGTAGTCTGTGTCGTAAGAAGAGTTTGAAGGCCGACTTGGCCAAATCTACATTATGTGCCTATGTGTATCAGATATGGCAAGAAAGGAATAGCAGGACTCATGGCTTGGGTACTAGTACGGAGGAGTGATGTATTTATAATTTTATATATAAATCCCTCATTCTCCATGCATTATACTCTTGAATTTGTAGGAATTTGATGCTTGTTGGAATATTTTGGTGCAATGTAGGGTTTGAGCAATAAAGAAATAATTTGAATTCAAAAAGGAGCGAAAATAAGCGGAATCAAGTGAACGAAGGACAATGGGCGATCCATAGTCAATATCTCAAAATTCATACATGCTTAATTGATGAAAAATGCTTCACCATGAGAATCTTCTCTTCAAGAAGAATCCAACGCCACTGATAGTGAGAGAATCCGACATCAAACACTCCAGATATGAACTTCCAAAGTTTGTTGCGCAAGAAGATAGCCTAATCCGCTCGAGCTAGTTTCAAACTTGCTCGAGCCACTGAAGCCCACCAAACAAATTGAAGAACCTGCTTGAGCAGATTGTCAATCAACTGAACTCCAGCAAACAGCTCAAGCACCTGCTTGAGCAGGTTGGGAGATTTTTGCAGCATTGGAAATGTACAACTTAGGGCTTGGTCAACTCATGTTATGACCAGGCCTCTTTTCTTATTTAAAACGTTTGTTTTCAGCTTTTGGGGACTTTTGGCTTCTATTCTCAACCCTAAACATCAAGAGAACCTATGGGATTCCAAAGGAAGAGGCAAAAACACAAGATTTGAAGCAAGATCAAGCTAGAACAAAGATCAAGAAGCAACAACATCATCTTAATCCGCAATTAACTCATGAGTTCTTCTTATCTTTTCTTTAGTTTACAATATTTGCTTGGTTTTAATATGTATTCATCACATTAAACCCCAAGATTTGGGGTGATAGATAGATAAATTACTTGAATCTATGTTTTGATTTGGGATTTTATTTCATAAATTCGTATTTGAATTTCTTGCAATTGATTTCTTGGTTGATCATCCATATTCTTGTAGTTGTGGCTTTGTCATTCAAGAATCATACTTTTTCTTATATGAATCTTGTAGATTCTTGGGGGTACGAATTTGGATTAATTTAGAACTTAATTAATAATTGTTTTACAATTGAGATATATTATGCCCTAAAGATAATCTATGCCTTTTGAACTCAATTAAGATTAAGAACTAATTGGGATAGTTGATTAGGATAAGTGGATGATAATCTATGCCTTAGTGGTAGGTTATGCTTCAACACCTTTAATTCAGTAATCCCATAAGATTAGAGCTTGTAGCCTAATCAATCCAGGCATAATTGGACAATCCCGAATCTGTTAGCATAGAGTAGAGTAATAAAAGCTAGCTATCATCTCATATCGCCTTCTTCTCGTAAATTCCAGAACCTTAATTTGTGATTAGTTATGGGTAAGAGTCATTAGTCAATTCTTAATTTCTTTAAGTATTAATTTAGACAACTCCAACCCCAATTCAATTTTATAAATTTATCTATTTTCTTTTGAATTCTCATATGATAATCCCAATTCTCTGAAGACCACCCTTGAGTAGGCATACGCGTGGTCAAAGAGGAATTTAATCTATATTGTCGTTGCTTTATTTTTACCCTTTATTATTGATCGTACAATGAAGCGATCAATTTTTGGTGTCGTTGCCGGGGAGTTGGCGTTTAATCATTGAGGATTTTTTATGTTGTTTTCTTTTTTCTTTTAATTATTATCTATTTAGTTTTTTTTCTATTTGTTTTTTTAAAATTAAAAAAAAAAGTTCTATTGAGTCATGTCCTATTTTCAAGCTATTTTTTTTCAAAATTCCCCTACTTTTTGGGCATCTAATAGTGTACACCCCTCTTCTATTCTAAATACCTTCAATGTTTGTGCTCTTTGTAATGAACATGATCATGTCACCTTGGATTGTCCACTTGCACCTAAATTTCCAGAGTTCCTTAAAGACCATGGCTTTATTACTTAGGATTGTCTTTCTAACAATGATACATATGGGTTTCAAGGTAGCCATGAGTATAATTGTTTTCATCGTAATGTCTACCTTGTCAACTTGGTGGAATCTACTCCATCAAAATCTAATTTTCTTGGCGAGTTTAACCAACTTGTCGAAAGCATCTTATCCCTCCAACAATCTCCAGTCACATCACAAGACCAAGTTGGTCAACATCTTGACCACATGAATTGTAAGGATAAAAACAAGTTTCTCATTCAGCTTGTAGTGTGCTCGCCAAATCAAAGTAATTTCGTCATGGATGAAACTACACAAGAACAAGATAATAGTAAGGAAGGGATTTGTAGAGATGGAGAAGAGAGTGGAGATGAAGGTAGATGTGGAGAAAAAGAGAGTGAGATAGAAGTAGTAAAGAAGGAGGTAGAAGAAAATTTTGGGGAGAACATTGATCATCCATTATCTAGGGCTACTAGTATCAATCCACCATCATCTAATACTTCTCCAGTGTTGGAGTTCATACTAGTACACTCTCACCTTGAGCACTTATATTTAGGACCATAACACACACTCCCAGTTGTAAAAGCTTTAGACCTTTCAATTAAGAATGAGGCGAAATTGTTGGTGATCCTTGATGACCAATAGAGGGCTATTGGATGGTTGATTAGAGAAGAGGAAATTCTACTGCACGAAAAAATAGAGATTAGGCTTAATCCAAATATAAGTGCAATGATTCATAGTGAGGTGAGTACACTTTGCAATCACTATGTCACATACCCTATCTCTTATAGCTAATGGGTTGGCCTAGTAAAGGTGGGATTCCTCAAGTTAGACATATTAGTGGTCCCTAATATGATAGAAGAGTCCATACAGATACACATCACTATAGGAGGGGTGTCATTATTTTATTGGGACATGACTAGAAAGGGTCAGTGCATGTATCAAGAAAAACATTTTACTTCAAAAGATCCATTTCTTTTCCACATAATGAATGATCTAATAATCTGGCTATATGAGCCAAAGAAATTTAAGAGTGTTTTGCTCTACCACTAGCGCCTAGCTGAAGGCGTAAAACTCAGCGCTCCTAGGAGGCGACCTAGGTTATTTATTTTAGTTTTCTTTAGTCTCTTCTTAGTATTTCCTTTACATTTTTTTTAGTATTAGAAAAATAAAGTGGATGAAGATTTTGAGCCTTTGTGTTTGATTCTATTTCCTTTATGCACTTATTTGTCTTTATATCATGTTTTCACTTGGTTTTGGGAGGTTTGTTTTGCAAGTCTCTACAATCTACTGACAACCATATGCTTATATGGTTAATCGGCACCTTATAGACACTTACTTATCAGGGTGTTTCATTCTTTTCTTTTACCTTTCCTGTTTTGATTTTCTTAATGGGCCTTGTAATAGGGTCATTGCAAGATTTAGGTTTGGGGATGAGGGTAAAGGAAAATGAACAATTAAAGTGCTGAAGTGCTGAATAGTGTTAGTAATGCCATAATTTTTTATTTATTATGCTTTATTGCTGACATTGAGGCTTTGTTATGCATGAGTAATATTCAGTTGATATTGAGACGTGCATGCTTGATTTAATTGTGTTATCTTAATCGGTGCATTAACTTGTTTTTTAGCTATGAATTCTCCGCAATCTATTGTAGTGGTGCTTTTATTCTGTAAGCAGCACAAAGGTGTCTCATAGGGGTAAGCGAGTTGGTTACGTAAGCCTGCATTAGACTTGGTAGGACGTTTGCTTGATTGACATTCTATTGTGTTAAACTTTGACTTGGATCTAGATACAATGTGTTCCCTTTACACAAAAAATAAAATAAAAATAAAGGTGTACGCAAAAAAAAAAAAAAAGATGAAAAAAAGAAAAAAAAATATAAAAAGAGAGAAAAGAAAGACGAAAAAAAGAAAAAAATGTGTTTATTGCTTCTATCTCTTGGCACCACTATCATTACACTTATTATCTATCTTTCAGGATACATGCTTAAGGTGTACGGTGTTCCAGTGTTTAGCACTTCGAGAAAGTAGAGTACGCACGGGGCCCTTTAAAGTCTATCAACCTGAACCTTGAATGGTTGGGATTGATGACCTGAAAGCTTACTACACGGGGTGTTGAGCTGACTGTTCTGAGACCAAGCATTAACTAAAAGAGATGAAGTGCATTTTATTAATTTTTTTTGTACACATAGTTTGGAGAACACCACTTGTATTTTTGGAATGAAATTGAGATTTACCATGGGAGAATGGCATAGGGCGGAATTACTCTGAGTCTAGCAAAGTTTTGTAGAACCAATCTCGTGTCCCTTATTGATAGCTTGATGTGCTTAAATTGGCACAAAGAATTGGCACAACTAGGCAGTGAGTAGGGGAGGTAATAGTGTGGAAATCTACCTATGTACCATTTGCATGTTTTGTGTGGAAAAAGTCTCATTATTAGCTTTATGTTATCTTTTGCATTGCATGTCACAATGTCATGATCTACGATGTTTGGAGTGAATAGCAAGTTTTGAACAGTTCTTTTGCTTGAGGACAAGAAAAGAGTGGGTTTGGGGGTATTGATGTATTTATAATTTTATGTATAAATCCCTCATTCTCCATGCATTATACTCTTGAATTTGTAGGAATTTGATGCTTGTTGGAATATTTTGGTGCAATGTAGGGTTTGAGCAATAAAGAAACAATTTGAATGCAAAAATGAGCGAAAATAAGCGGAATCGAGTGAACGAAGGACAATGGGCAATGCATAGTCAATATGATTATGCATGGGTACTAGTACGGATGAGCAAATCATCGAAAAGATAATGTTAGATGACAGACATATGATTGCCCTTTAATATAAATATGTGGATAATATAGTCAATAGAAAATTATATATTTTATGGAACTTAACAGATAGACTTTTGTAAATGACTGCTTTTGTATATGATAGGTAGCGGATGTCATGTATTCCCACGTTTTTGGTAGTTGAATGAAATGATTACTTGTTAAGCAAAAAAAAAAAAAAATTACGTGCAGTAGAAAATTAAGCATTCTCGATGATTCAAATTAAATGTCATGCTTTGACTCACCAAATTTTAAGAGCTGAAAATGCTACACTGTTGGTTTTTGTCAATACAATTACTACTTTTTGAAATTCTCAAACAATGAGAGAAAAGCTTTCCAACAAAAAGATGTAACTTTATAGGGAAAGGCGGCAGAAGAAGAAATCCAATGTTGGAGGGTTTTTTTTTTTGTATAGTATTTTTTTCATAATATTTTTTGGATTAGTAGAAAAGAGACTCAACTTTTACTATTAAAAAAAAAAAAAAGATCAAAACAAGCATAGCACTAAGTACTTGAACCTACACCCTCAACATATTGGTAATTGTGACTAATCACTAAGCTAACTCCAAGTTTTTAAAAATTTCTATACATTTTTGACCTTTTACTTGGGGTGGGGGGGAGGGGGGGTGGCAAATCTGTTTTTTCAAAAAAAATTCATGAAATACTCTTCTTTTGAGCCTCTGACCCCTTTACTCCGCCCCTGATAGGGCAAATCTCACAATTAGTCCTTATTATTTACAAGTTTTGGATAATATTATTTTAGAAGTCGTGCGATATATATTTTTTTTTGTGGCTAGGTCAGAGAAATAGATATCATTAAAAATGAACTAGAACAAAGGAGGGTCATCCGACCAAATACAAAGAACTGCTGAAAATGAAGGCGAAGCCCGTAAAGAAACAAACAAAGGCAAGCAATATTAGGATACAGAAGAAATCACAATCTGAAACATCAAGGACTCAAAATGTGAAAAACCACATAAGTGAAAGACAAATGAACTCTATTGGCGAAATGTCTATTAATGCTAAAGTTGTTGTAGCTTCGTTTCGCATGAACTTTTGCAAAGATATCAACCCAAATCTCCTCGATAATATGCTCCTTAATGCTAAACTCATTTAGGAAGATCCACCCATTTCTCTCGATCCAAAAATGGTAGATAGCAACACAAAACAAGACACAACCATTTAGCTTTTGAGATCCCTGTTGCCTGCCAGAAAATGTGCAAACGTAAGAATTGAATCAAAGGAATAAAAAGATAAATTAAAAAGAAGCAAATTCAGACTTCCCTTCTAGATCCGTTTAGTGAAATTGCAGTCGAAGAATAAGTGATCTCTATTCTCACAATCGAGATAGCGGAAAGTGCAACTGCTCTATCCACAGCTCCCCACGTGAGAAGAAAGTTTCTAATATTCCACCGATCATGACTAGCAAGCCAGGAAATGAAGCTGTGTTAAGGGATATTATGCGGAAACCAAACTAATCGGTGCCACTCCACAAGGTTGCCTTTGTTCCTAATATTGTCCCAACTTTTGCTGATAGAGAACAAACCATTATGAGAAAATTTTCATTCGATGCTGTCATTCTGATCATCTCTCGTGAACAAGCTATTGTTGTTGGGGTTGAGATTAACCAAAGAAGGCGGGTAAATAGGAGAAACCCAATGCCCGTCTTTGACAATATCTGCAACTTTGCTATCAAGTTATGGATAGAAAATTCTGATATTATAGAGGGAAAAAAGGATACCAATTGGGTGCCTCTTATAATGCCAAAAGAAAATATTCATGTCATTGTTTGTAAAAGTCTCACAATTAGTTCGTATTATTTTCAATAGTCTCACCATTAGTCCGTATTATTTACAATAGTCTCACTATTAGTCCGTATTATTTGCAAAAGTATCACCATTAGTCCTTATTATTTTAGCAGTCATACTGTTAGTCCTCATTATTTGTAAAAATCTCACCATTAGTCCTTATTGTTTTAGCAGTCATGCAGTTAGTCCTCATTATTTTTAAAAGTTTCACCATTAGCCCTATTATTTGCAAATGTCTCACCATTAGTCCTTATTATTTATAAATGTCTCACTATTAGTCCCAACCATTAATTAACCGTTAAAAACTTATCAGAATAAATCATTATTTGTGTTAAATGACCTTATTATCCTTAATTTAATAAGCAAAATTACATAATTATCCTTGATATTTAATCAAAAAGAAAAAAAATATTTGAGAAAACAACTATTAGACCCCTGAAATCTATTGAGTTTTTAACGTTTAGTTAACACTAAAAACTAATTGGAGGACTTTTTAGACAATGAAGACTAATTGTGAGACTTTTACAAATAACATGGAGTAATGATGAGACATTTGTAAATAATAAAGACTAATATTGAGGCTTTTGCAAATAATGGAGATTAGTTACGTAATTTCTAAAACTATAGGGGCTAATGGTGAGCCTTTTGCAAATTATACGGACTAACAACGTGACTTCTGAAATAATGGAAACTAATTATCCAAAATGTGTAAACAATAGGGACTAATTGTGAGATTTGTCCTAACTTTATAATATAATAAATGGTAAATACATAATTTGGTGCCTTATCTTTAGGGTTTGTGCCATTTAGTCATTATCTTTCAAAATGTATCCTTTTAGTCATGTATCTTTACCATTTGTTCCAACTTAGTTCTTATCTTTTAAAATGTAACATTTTAGTTCTACATCTTTACCATTTGTTCCAACTTTGTTTTTTTCCTTGTTATTATAGTTCATGTTAGTCCTCAACCATTTTGAAAGGTAAAGACTAAGTTGGGACAAATGGTAAAGATGTAGGACTAAAAGGTTACATTTTAAAAGATAAGGACTAAGTTGGGACAAATGGTTAAAGATACCAGACTTAAAAGGTACATTTTAAAGAAATGAACTAAATTTGCACAAATCCTAAAGATAAGGGACCAAATTGGGTATTTACCCTATTGTTGGGTGTATTGTTGATATATGATTTCAGCACCTTTTCACTTAAATTTGGTTAATTCTTGAGTAATTTATGAGCAATTTGATTGGTTTTGTGTTTGATTTGCGTTGTAGGTAATTTCCAAGATACAATATGAGTTTTGAGGGGAAGATTGAAGAAAAATGGCTAAAGGCGAGCTTTCATGCGGCATGTGAAGAAATTGAAGAGAAATCACAAGTACCGCAGTCATAGCGCAGCTGCGTAGAATCGTAGAAAATTTAAGGGCAATTTTATAAAATAGCGCTAAAAGAAGCAAACCTTAGGATAAAAGAGAAGAAAACACACGTTTGAGAGGGGAGCTTTTGGAGGCAACTGTTTTTTAGAGCAAAAGTAACGTTCTAGAGAAGAGAAAGCGAATGATTTGCGAGTTGAAGACGAATGAACGATCCGGAGACGGACTTCTGCCCCAATTCTTCTCCAAATCCTAGTTTTCTCTATCTCTCTTATCATGATTTACGCAACAATTGAGATTTTATTTAATTTCTTTCTGATGTTCTAAGTTATTTTTCTAGGGCCCAGATTATGAATATTTGAATGCTTTTGATTTTAATTGATTGATGAACTATTCCATTATGCGTTGAGTATTTCATGCTAAGTTTAATGTTTGTGATTGTCTGATCAACAATTGCATGATTCGTGGTTTGGTTTGAGATTGAAAAATGATAACTAAATTATATCACGTGTGAAATACTATTAAATTGTCATAAGTTAGAGATAGTTATGAGATCTAGTTTAGCATTTGAATTTATAAGGCTTAATGCGTTCCATAAGTTCACAGTTATCACAGAAATGTAGTTAGCTTTCTTATTAGGATAGGTTATTGATACTTGAGAAAGATTCATATCTACCTTAGCGAAATTGCTGGCAACGTAGGGAATAGACGTCAATTGATTTAAATCAATAGTTTCAAGTAGGATTAATCTTGGTGAAATCGGAACTCCTAGAGCATTTTAATTTTTGATTTATCCTCTTTATTAATTTCGTATTCGCTTTAGTTGTTAATGCGAAAAGTACTTTATTTATTAGTTTTTACTCACAATCTTTCAGTATTTGATTTTCTGAATAAAGTTAAAGCTAAATCAATTTCAATACTTAATAATCACAGTCCTTGTGGGAACGATATTTACTTACTATTTTATTACTTGTTACGATACGTGCACTTACGTTAGAAATCACATAACAACCTATAATAAAATTATCGATTTCTTTTTAAGAAAACAAACATTACTTTGGAAAAGTAAAATATTTCACAGGTCATTAAATTTTTCACAACTCTTATTTTAGCCATTCAACTATTTTAGTTCCAAAGAGAACTATTAGTTCTATATATATAAAAAATTCTAATTTACCCATTTCATCTATTTTTTGACTGACGGAGTTGGGTGCCTAAACAATACAAACCATCCCAAAAGTAATACGTATTATCCCAAAATAATACACATCATCCACAATAAAAAAAGAAAACTACAATTATAATCATTCATTCAAAACATAAACAACGTGAAATTTCTCACAAAAAAGTGACAAAAAAATAAATGTCATAAGTTGTAGCAAAAAATAAAAATTCATAATTTGCCGCAAAAAATAAAAAGTCATGTTTTGTCACAAAAATAAAAAATAACCAAATAACTAATTCTTCCGACTAGTAGTCCATTCCTAATTACTCAAAAGCTAAACCGATCTCCATTTATTTGTTCAAGCACATGTTATTTTCCTAACTAAAAAATTAACAATGCCATATATGTAGAAAAAGAAAAAGAACAACATTAAAAAAGATCCTACAGAATTATAGCACATATTACAAGTATTCTCTAATTAACTAAAGAAATTAGCAATAATATAACACAAAAACAACAATAAACAAAAAATATTAATAATTTTAAAAAATCATAAGTTGTGTAAAAATATTAAAACTCTTGTTTGTTTACCTTTGAAAACAAAGGCCTTAACTCAAGCCAGTACGTTTCCCTGACATAAATGAAGGAAGAGAAATATCAGTAATATAAGTTAAAAAAATACTATTACCAAATAAAAAAATATCAATAAACATAAACAAACAAAAAATTAATTTTTTTAAAAAAACAAATAATACAAATAATTAATTAATTCAAAAAGGAACAAATCTTAGAGAAGTCAAACACATAATATGTGCTTGAACAAATAGACGGAGATTAGTTTAGCTTTCGAGTAATATTTAGGAATGGAGGTACCAATCGGAGGAATTAGTTGTTTGGTTATTTTATATTTTTTTATTGACAAATCATTGCTTTTTATTTTTTGCGGCAAATTATGACTTTTTATTTTTTGTGACTTTCTATTTTTTTGGGACAAATTTTACGTTGTTTAAGTTTGAAATAGATTAATATGATTGTAGTTTTTTTTTTTATTGTGGATGATATATATATATATATATATATATATATATATATATATATATATATATATATATATATATATATATATATATATATATATATATATATATATTGCTTTTGGGATGGTGTGTATTGCTTTTATGATGATGTGTAATGATTTAAGATAGTTTGTGAAAAATATATATATTTGTTAATATTTCTGCATAGGGGCATATTGGTCTTTTGAGTTACTTGAAATATGGTTAGAGGGACTAAAATGAGTATTTTCCAAATGTGAGGGATTAAAATAGGCTTTTACATATAGTTGAGGGACTTCTTTGACTTTTTCTCTTTATAAAATTAATGATCTATTTAGAACAAAAAATATTTAAGTGGCAAAACTAGGGATGACAAGATTAGGATCAATGTGATACGTGAAAGAGTAAGAGTGACCCAAATTGAGGATAAGATGAAAAAAAATCGTCTGAGATGATTTGACCATGTCAGAATACGACTTGTCGAGGCGCCTATTAGAATGTGCGAATGTTTAGAAATAATACACCAGAAGAATCGTAAAGGTGTCTTTGAACGGAGACAATTAGACGAGATCTTCCGTGTATGAAGTTTATAAATGAGATAACTCTCAACAAAACAAATAACATCACATAATCTATATAATTGACCCCACTTAATATAACAAAATTTAGTTTGGCATTGGTCCAAAAGATATGGCGTAGCACCCAATTTTGCGTGGGGAAGTATCATATGCTCTTTTTTGTTTTTTTTGGTCGGTATCATATGCTCCAAATGCAGAGATTAGCATCTAGCTGTAGCATCATTTGCACAGAAATATTCATACGTCAGAACCAAATCCATTGGGACGCGAAGGGAAGTCAACTCGTCAGCAAAAACTTGATTCCTATACCTAAGTTGTAAAGCAGGGACGAAGTCAAAAATCTAATTTAGGGGCTGAAATTTTTTTTGTTGTACACTGTTTAAAAAACAGTATTTTTCGATTTAGCTGAAAATCGGGAAAAAAATCAAACAAGTATAGCAGTAAGTAGCTAAAAATTAGCAAAAAAAATAATATGCAACTATAATGACTAGAACCCACACCATTAACATGAATGCATTTGTGACTAACTACCACAACTAGCTCCATATTTTTGAAAACTTTTATAATTTTTTTGCTTTTTAGTTGGAAGAAGATGATAATTGTTAAAGTTGAGACGGGAGGGTTTGCGAAGAATTGAGTTTTGTTGGAATGGATAATTCTTGAAATGTTTTGTAAAGAATGGTGTTTCCGATTTCTTCTTTTATTTTTGGATAATTGCGAATGGATATTTTTGTTTCGAACACAGTTCGAATGGATGTTTTTTATTTGGAGAATTTATATGTTAAGTCAATTTTTGAGTATGCAATTCTTTAATTCTCGAATGTCTGCAAGGCTTTATGATTTAAAATCAACAGCATGACAATATGATTTTAGCGGCGTTTTTGACGATTGCCGTGGATTTTAGAACAACGGCATTTAAGTAAAAGTGCCTGATTAAACACACATTACAGCACTCAGAAAACGTGCTCTATAAAATATATGACGGCGTTTCTTGTGAACGCCTTTAAACGATCAAGCGCGACATTTACTAAAATGCCATATTTAATTTATGTTGGCGGTTTTAACAAACACCATTAAAAAATGGAACGTAGGCATTTTAGAACACGTCGTGTTTAGTCCTATATTGAGGTGTTTAGCTTGAAACGCCGGCAAACGACCTCTACAGCGGCATTTCATTGAAATGCCAAGAAAATACAATGCCAACCATCCCAAATATGGCAGTCCTTTGGCATTTATTGACACCGCCGATAATTCTTCAAGGGTGGTTTAAAACTGCCTTGGAAGGTCAAGAAAAACGCCAGGAAAAGTACAATTTTTTGTAGTGAGACTTGAGATATTAAAATTAATATTATAGTTTTTAAATTTTAAAAAGGTACAGAATATTTATATCCTTTGCCTTTTTTTTCATTACTTTCTTTTTTTGAACCAAGTTAAAACTTAGTAAAAAGTAATGGCATCCGGGGTGGCTCGAACTCACGCCACCACTATAAACTTATTAATGTCTAACAACCAATCTAAGTCATATTTTTACAAACTTTTACACCTTTCCGCCTTTTATTGGCGGGGCAAATTTGTTTTTCAAAAAAAAAAAAGACATTGAACTTTTCCCGGCCCACCTCCCCACCGTCCCTGACAATGAGTATTATGTAAGCAACACATAATCAACCACTACTTTAATTGTTTCTTGGCGTATTTGATCAATATTGTTCATTTTTAATTTTGCTGGGTCAGCAAGTAAACCATTTCATTCCACTATCTCAAAACATAAGTACATCAATATACATTTGTGTCTCAACAAGCAAAGACAAAACCCTTTGAAACGACTATAAGATAACACTAAGGTTCCAATGTTCTTATAGTTCCCTATTTTTCTGATGGCTATTAACTTTCTTCTCCGAAAGCATCTTCTACCTAACTTGGTTTTTGATCTTTTGAAAAACCTGTTCCTTATTAGCGAATTCATTTATGAAAATGCGAGTGTTACGCTCATCCCACAAATGATAAATACATGCAGAAAAAAGAAGCTTTATCAAGATAGCTTGAACTGATTTTCGTCTTCCCAGTCTGCTGATTTCTTTACCATTTCAAATACTGGATATCATCTACATAATAGATAGGCGAAAAGAAACACCGATTGGCCTTTCTCCTCCAACGTAACACCTCCTCTCTCCCTCCCTTCCCCTCTCTCTCATGCATGTATGCATGTGAATTCAAGCCGTCCAAACAAAATAGGGAGGAAGAAATTAAAAAAGTCTTATCACTAGTCAATTTATACGTCACCTGATACCATCATAACGAGCTAAATTTAAAGATGATTCTGATGAAGCAAGGATATAATATTAACAATTGAATTTGCACTGCCATTCTCAAGCAGTTCTGGCACCTCTATTCTGACACTGATCAGTCCCTTTGGAGTCTTTGGGAGGGAGGAGTATCTGGAGTATTGATGTCCCTACTGATGTTTCCTGGGCATGGCGAAAGATTCTTAAAATGAGAGATGTTGCTTGTAAGTTCATTCATCACCAAATTGGCAATGGATCAAAAACTTATCTTTAGTGGGATAATTGGCTGCAGACAGGTAGTCTTATGAATCAAATCCAGCGGCATAGCATCCATGCTAGTGGATACTCATACCACAATGCACTCTTGATAAATTTATTCACAATAATCAGTGGAAATGGCCACCTGAGCTTTGTTTTCTCAATTCACTTGTGGGAAGTATTTGGCCAAGAACTGATAAAAGCGATGTTGTAAAATGGACCGCTAATCAGAAAGGGATTTTCACCACTCAATCAACGTGGGACGCTTTTCGGATCAAGTATCCGCATGTTCCTTGAGCTAAGCTTGTTTGGTCTACCATCAACATTCCTAAGCATAGATTTTGTTGTTGGCTTGCTTGTTTGGATAGACTGCCTACTAAATTTAGACTTCTCTCATGGGGCATCCAAACCACTGGGAATTGTGAATTTCGTCATCTTGGTATGGAAGAGAGGGATCACCTCTTTTTTGACTGTCTATTCTCAAAAAGAATATGGGAAGAGTGCTTGAGGAAATTTAATATTTTGAGAAGATATTCAAACTGGGGAGACAACTTGACCTAGCTATGCAAAGTTTGTTCTGGAAAAAGTCTTCAAGCAAACCTCCTAAGAATGTCATTTTCAGCTTGTGTCTACAACATTTGGTGTGAGAGGAATTGGAGACTTCATAATACTAGAATCTCAACAGAAGAACAAGCTTGGGATGATTATTGCTGATGTTCGAACTAAAGTCTCATTTTTAAAAAAATATATAAATAGCTTAACAAATCAACTTTTATGTACCAACTGGCAAGTGGGATGCACCTTGATTTAAATGCAACCCTTTTTTTGTACATGCGTTTTTAAAAGTTGAATGAAATATATGCTTGCTTAGCAAAAAAAAAAAAAAAAATATATATATATATATATATATATTAACAATTGAAAGCTTTCTTATTGGATGATCACGATACTTTCCAAAAATCAAATTTTTTTGAACCATTTTTGTTCAATAAGATACCCAAGTTAATTATGATACTTAGTTGATATTTTTGATGAGTGAAGAAACAATCGGGAATAATTTATTTACGATACTTAGTTGACATTCATAAAAATATATCTAATGAATTATGAGTTAAATACATCCTGATTTGCAGAAAGACGAATATTCCTTGTTTTAGCCTGTGCACAAGGCGCTCGCAGAGTCTAAGGTTGTCTACATGTCTAGGGTCGTCTCATGAGTTTTTTGAAAGAGAGATGTATCCAGCTTTACCATAATAGACTTATCTGAACACAAAAACTAAGTATTCAACAATTAAACACTTGATACGCACTTACCCTCGTGGCAAGCCTGACGCCCTTTTGTACCCAATTTATCAATGCTCCTAAATAATCCAGCATTAAGCCGTAGGCACATTATAAACAAACTCAATCAACAAACTAATTTCCAACTTCATACAAAAATAACGGAAAATTTCACATTTAGTCCCTATTGTTTATAAAATATTTTATTTTAGTCCCTATTATTTTACCAAAAGTTTTAATTTCGTCCCTATTGTTTAAAATGTCTCAATTTAGTTCCTATTATTTCTTAAAAAATTTCAATTTTGTCCATATTATTTTTAAAAGCTTTCAATTTCGTCTCTGTTATTTTTTTAAAGTTTCAAAATCATCTATATTATTCAAGAACTAAATTGAAATTTTTTGAAAAATAATATGGACTAATTTGAAACTTTTTAAAAATAATAGGGACGAAATTAAAACTTTTGAGAAACAATAAGGATAAAATTGAAAAACTTTAAATAATAGGGATAAAATTAAAACTTTTAGAGAAACAATAGGGACTAAATTAAAATATTTTAAACAATAGAGACTGAATTGAAATTTTTTGTAAACAATAGGGACTAAATGTGAGATCTTCCCCAAAAATAATGCACAAATCTACACATCTAAACATCTTACTCGTATGCCAATAACAGCTGAAATAGAGCCATAAAAACTTCAATTAACATAACTTGTCCGCACAAAAACCGAGAAAAAACTCATGCAAATACACACAATGTAAATATATGTGTGTATATATATGTGTAAATACCATTTGCACAAAAGTTGTACTACATACACACATACATATATACACAGCGGCATGCGAAAAACTAAAAATAAACGCATAAAAATATAAGAAAAACTAGAATATATCTCATATTATTCACAATTTCTCAGATCAAGCACGTCTTTTAATTACAAATCAGTGACTTTCACCAGAATTAAACGAAGCTCAGCTATTCATCCATGAATCATTGTATATGCATAAACACATATATATACACATTATGAGTTAGACGCTGCCGCTGCCTTCAATTTATTCAACATCCAATCTCTATTCTTTATGACTCGCATAAACTGCTGAAAAGTTTCATGTTTTAGCTTCTCTAGAATTTCAACCCACAACAATATTTTGTTTCCGGAACCCATTTTTCTCTCTTCTTTTCTTCTCTTTTCAAAGGTAATTCTAAATGGACGATTTGGAGCTGCAGGTTAGCATTGAAAGAAATATTCTTGTCGAAAACCAAGATCTTTTATTCACACGTATGTATGTACCCGAACAGGAAATTGGAAGAGACGGCAGCATCACAGTGTACAAGGCTAAGTACCATCCTATACAAGGATCGACGTTTGAGGAAAAAGATAAGTATGTTGCCTTAAAAGTTGTGAATCTTGGTGAAATGATGTACAATAATCTCTACCAAGAAACCTTAAGAAGTAGTTTCTATGCTCACCACAAGAACATCATCGGCTACACTACGGATTTCGTTGATGGGAGCAGATTCTATGTTGTGATGCCATACAGAAACAAGGGCTCCCTTCGATGCATAATGAATAATCGTCGTTCTAATGGTTTGCGTGAAGATCACATTGCCATTGTATTAAGAGAGTGTCTACTAGGAGTGCGTTTTCTTCATGAGGTTGGCCACTTCCACGGAGATGTTAATGCTGGCCAAATATTCCTCCATGGAGATTCCTCAATACAACTAGCCTTTGCAGCTACCATGTATGATCACCAAGAAAGAGATGTGGCGTCTCCAACAGTTTATCTTCCTCCAACTACAATTGGTTCTTGGGCTGCCGCACCGGAACTGTACAATGTTGATAATAGTCAGTACACACGCAAGGGTGATATTTGGATGATAGGAATCACCGATTTGGAGTTGGCATATGGAGGGCTCCGAGTGGCAAATCGTGCAGAACTAGAGGTCATGATCAAGAAGTTGACCACAAAAGACAAGAAGATGATGAATCTTGGGCAAGTGCTCTCTGGTGTGTGGAGGAAGGATTTGTCTAGAGGTTTTAAGGATATGCTTGCGATGTGTCTAGCATAGGATCCTTCAGAGAGGCCAACTGCTTCCGAGCTTCTTGAGAGTCCATTTCTTAGAGCTGCTGGAGGTCAGAAAGAAATTGAAGAGATGATAAAATGTTACGAGTAGAATTGCACTGTTTTTGATGTAGTACACACCCACAATATTCATCATGCACACACAATTACGTAGTAGAGCATTAAAGATGGCCGTAAGCCGTAGGGAAAATAATAGAACACTGATATATGGTTTTCTTTTCTGGCGAGTGATTCTTTGTGCAATTAGAGTTGATCTGCCCTGTAAGTGTTTCTAAGCATCTAGTATATGGTACACGACTTCTCAACTTAGGGATCAGGTTTTGCACTTACATTTTCTGTTAATATTGTGCCTGGCTCTATGTTAGCCTCCTACTTGCTTAATAAAATCAAATATTTCCTGGAAAATTCAGTAATAAATTAAGTTGTTCTTAGGGTGCATGTTTAGATTCCAATCGTGATTTCTATTTTTGTGTCTGGTCCCTCAGTTTTGTATTTCTTTTTGGGTCGGGTCCCAAACGCGGAAAAGTTAATGTTTTTAGAAATTTTAATTTCTGTAAAACGCGAATTTCCAACAAGATTTTCAAAAAAGATGTTTACCAAAATGTTGATCCAAATGACGCTTTAGTAACATTACACAAATTACTATATTGCTTTAATTTATTAGTTAACAATTGGAGAATGAACTGTACAACTTGTATAAAACAATCAAATATTTCCTGAAACATACAATAACAGACTGAAGAAGTTATTATGTTGTTTTAAAACATTGCATTTGTTTTTTTTTTTTTCTTTTCTAGGTAGAATGAAGGTCAAAACCGTGATTCGAAATTATGACCTTTCATTACAATAAGCCGTTACTCGACCATTCTATCTAACTCTTGAATGTATTATTGGAGCAGATATAATCTAGCGTATAAGAGCTGCATATAGGAGTTCATTCCACGTATCAGGGACTCCAGCTAAACACCAATGGGTGCAGTCCATGCCCCTATGTCTTGCATTTCCATAAATAGAAGGATGTCCATCTATTCTCAGTTGTGAAAGTGTAGTTATATTGAGCAAATAAACTGGTTTAGACATTGTTTGTAGAACTTTTTCCAGCACCAATTGAGCTGGATGTGGACTTTCATAGCTTCTCAGTGGTTGTGTTTGTCCCTGGCAGCTCGTACCATTTACATCTGATCCACTGCATTAGAGTATAGAAATGAAATTACAAGGGCATGGTAGAATCAAACTATTAAATGTATAGTGTGTGTGTTTTTTTCTTTTCTTTTAATATTGTAAGAAACCAAATTAAATCAAACTTTTTTCTAATTAGGTGGGGATAGTTATATAGATATTTTGACGTCACTCATTTTTGTTGAGTGTGTCTCCCTTGTTAGCTCTCACTTATCGCTAGCTGTACTCAAATAATACAACACAACTTAGGTATGAGATAGTACTCCAATAGTGATATCATGACATTTCAAATCTATATGAAGACATTAGACATGTTTGCATTGATTACCTATTTATCATAACGCTCATCTTTTATCTGGACTTTGGAATGGATAATATCAAGGATAAAATCCTAATTTGTTGTAATAAACATTTATAGAAAAATCTACCAAATGTGACCAAATAATTGAAAAGCCTACATTGTGCTATCTATCTTTGAATATTATACAATTTTGTTAACCCATGCAGATGATCGAGTTTCGATGAACTAGATTATATTATCTTTAATTGAATTTGGTGGTATGGTTTAATCAAGCCATGTTAACAGTATTTTCTTCTTAGCACCATTCTGCATTATCATTACGTTATCAGATTTTAATAAACCTTGCACTCCATTTAAAATCCATGACAACCCCGTGGTTATCATTATAATTAATCTAGTTATCCCCCTATCAAATAATTTTGAGCTCCCCCTATCTTACCAAAATGGTCTCGTCAACCCTTATCCTTTTTTTGGACAAAAAAAAAAAAAAACCCTCATCGTTTTCAAAATATTGCATACAATTTCCTGCCGTCGTGGGGGCAATTGCCTTTAATTTGGACGGACCAAGTAAAGGATTATGTAAAACATTTTATAAATATACATGTGGTATATGAGATCATTACGACACACAAGTGAATAACTAGCTTATATGACTAAGCACAATAAGTATTGTGCCTATTTACCCCTATTAAATACTAATGAGAAATGTTAAATGTCATCTTATTTTTATCACTTTTTTATTTTTATCAGCATACTAAATTAACAAACTTGTTTGTATTTCTCTTTCTTTAGTTGTATGCCAACTAAGCATACAAGTAAGAGGTGATAAATGGATAATGAAAATATGGTGACATACAACAATGCTCAAATACTAATTGTGAGTGATCCTTCAACTAAAAACGATAAATAAGTAATTCGGTCTATGTTTCGTGGGCTAATTGAGTGAAAATATTTCCCTAAGTTAGGAAAAAAAAAGAAAAGAAGAGGAATGAGTGATTTATCAACTTACCCGTTATGATCTGGAGAAACTCCCTGAAAGAACACCTTTGTCTTCTTTGGGTCCACGTGAGACTCAATCCATTTTGCCCATGTGTTCAGTGCTTTCTCATAGGCTACCAAACGATCCATGTCTTTGTATGTAGTATTCCCATCTTGAATTATGTCCCATCTGCGACATAAATGGATTTCAAATACAAATTAGGTGTCACGTTTTAAGTTTAAAATTCCGAACTCATAATATATAATTAATTTTTAATAAAATTCGAATTCTATATGTATCGTAAGCTAAAAGATATCTTACGGTTGTTTCCTCCCAGTATGAAGCCACCAGTGCCATGTATTGAAGATCAAAGTGTCTACTCCTTCCCATGTTCTACCGGAACTAATAGAATCAAGCTTCAAGAGACGCTGATTATTCTGGATTTGAATGTCAACTAGATATGCATTCCTGGAGTACATCATGGAAGTATTGTAGGCCTGCATTATCCACACGATCATATAGGTGTGTTATAATCATCGACGCTCAAAACTCGTAAAACATTTACTTAAAGGGTAGTCTGTGCACAAAACTTCTGTTATGCATAGGGTAGAGGAAAAGTGAGTTTGTTTCAACGTATCACTTGTTTTTTTTTTTGTTTTTTTTTGTTTTTTGTTTTTTTATAGTTATCTTACTAGATTTCTTATGAATGTTGATGCATACATTTGTTTCTCATGGTTATCTTACTAAATTCCAACAACTTATGTAAATGCATAAGCCAAGTAAATTGCTTCAATGTATTAAATTTGGATTTAGATCCCATAATAACGTAAATAAAACTGGTGGGGGGAGTAATGAGCATACCGGAAATGTGAATATAGAGAGGCCTCCAATCCTTTTCAGGGTGAAGTTGGCTTTTGGCACCGCAACATGAAGTATACAAGTGAGGGATTGCCACTGATTAAGACTTAGTGAATCTCCAACGAACATAAGGCGCTTTCCCTTATTTTTCGACAGAAATTTTTTGCCATTGAACCTTCATGTGACAACATACTAGAGTCATACAAAACATAATCGAACAACAAAATGAACATGAACACTAAAACATCGTTTTGGTCATCCATTAGTCTCAACTCTCAACTCTTGGTAAACATAGTAGCAAACACTCTTGCTATCATCTTATCAATTAGAAGTGAGTCTCAATGTATGAAATTATTGCGGAGAAAAGGTATGAAGGTGATCTAGTTGAAACTACTAGTTCGAGCACAACTAATATATGAGTTCTGACATTCAATACATAAATTTTAATCATACAAAATAGCGATGAAAGGTTGAATGAGGACCATAAAACATTACTCAATTAGTTCAGCTTCGGTATAAGCGAGCTCGATAATGGCCACACTTGAGGCAAGAAATTTTGTCATTTCAATATGAAAATGGCTTCTATGGATATAACAGCCGTCGCCAGTTGGACTACGCAAAAATACATATATGGCACTAATTTTCTACGTAAGAAGACATAAAATGTCAAACTTTTGTAGAATTTTTTGTGTGCTTAATTCTTGGCTCGATTGATAAGAGTACTTTAATTTAATTAGATGATTGTATGGAAACATGTTGTGCCAGATCATATATAGTTTGCCGTATAGTTCCACATGATATGCCTAATGAAAGTTTGGTATACCAACCTGCTAAGCAGACCGAAAGGGTGTTCTCGACACACTTAATTGCATTTCTTGAGATGGATAAGAAATGTTTTTTTTTTTTCAATTTTCTTTTTCTTTATTCCGGGTTTTTTTTTTTTTTTTGTGAATGATAAGTGTGGCGTTTTGAAAATTAGATAAGGGATATCGTGAAAATAGTTATTTATTTGTTTGGTTTAGAATATTTTCAAGTTATTGAGATTCCCATGTTCAATGAAGATTTAAGTAGGCTACATATTGCATATGTTTGGTAACTAATTACTTTCTGGTCAAAATTGTCCAATGATATGATCTACTTATAAGTAAGGTAATAGTCAATATAATAGCAATGTGTGTAGAACAACTCGCAATTAAAATGGGTCCATGGAGAGAGTATGTGGAGGAAACAAAGTGTCTGAGTTCTTTGGGTTGGTGTAATATGCATGCCAAAAAATTGGGAAGTGTTATAGGTCCATCAAAAGATTAATTAGTGTTAGGTAGAGTAATTCAAGATTTTATATGGTGATTTTAAAATTTATTATTTATTAATATTGGTTAATGTATTCTTTTAACACTTCCCTCACGTGTGACTCAAATTGAATAAACAACTTTGAAAACAAGAGTTGATATGCAGGACAAAAGTAAGCGGAAAGGCCTGTATGCAGGAGTTGACATAGAAGAACAAAGACAGTAAGAAGATATGAATTATATGTAAATATACAAGACTTGGATTACAGATAAATGAACAAAATTAGACAAAAGCCCAACTTTATTATTAGGTCCTATTTTAAAATTCGTTAGTGTTCGATAAAATATTTCAAAATTTTATATAACAGTTTTAAAATTTAATTATGATTTATTAATGTAGGAGAACCTAATCTTTTTATGGAACTTAAATCTCTAGAAAAAGAAATAATATATATATATATATATATATATATATATATATGTTGTTATAAAGACGATTTAAGCCAAATTTACAACACCATCAATTTAGGGGATGTTCCACCCCTAATATTATTTTTGAAAACCATTAATTCATGCAACAAAGTCGGAAGCTCTGTGAGCATATAAGTCCCTAATATATATAACAACCCGAGATTTGCCATGTAATTTGCACAATGACTTATGAAGATTTGTAAGGAAAACGAAAGATGAGAAATTTCTTCTATGTTGGTGAGTTACGCTCGACCAAAGGTCCTCTACCATTTAGATTACACGCCTTCACGGACTCTGACCTTGAACGCAACTGACAGATTGTGCAGCACAAAGATTACATATTACCAGAACGCATTGCATCAACCAAAAGTAACTTTTTATAACATGTCATTCAAAGTATCAGACAAAATTTAACTTTTGGTAAAAGTCATATTTTGTTTTATCTCCATACCATCAAACGAAGAAAACAAAAAGAAGCTAACAAACAAATTAATCACTCACGATGATTAATAATTCATAACAAGAAATGTAAAAAATTTGAAACATGCAACGGAACAAAGAAACATACAGCAGCTGTAATGAGTCAAAAGTTAAAATGATAAAAAAAGAAAAAAACATGTAATTGTTGAAGACACAAGTCTTGTCATTATCATTACATTTACCACGTGTCTAGCTCAAAAACCTTACATGAATATGAGAAAGTGTATTGAAGATATCAAATTAATTAAATATATACCCTCTAACAGGTTAAACTTTTAATTCAAATGATCACTTATAATAATCAAGTTAGAAGAAGCCATACCTTGGTAAGTTGCGACCAAAGGGTTGCCATCTGTGTTTGAGATAATCTTTATCTGGTCGACCATTCTTTTGGCAATCAAACGGTTCCTCTATGAAAGAACACTTGGCTGAATCGTAGAGCGGATAAGATTCATCATAAACCCAAGTTCCTTGGAAGATATCACAGCCTTTGGTTCCCAACTTGCATGGCTTGTTAATTTGTTGTCCATGTACATTATTCAGGAGAGAAAGTAGAACCAGCAATGCAGCAAAAGCAGCACCCATGAGAGAGAACAAGAAGCTATCGACAAAGGTAAGCAATAGAATGATGTATGCTATTTATACGTGATAAGAATTTATGGCAAGAAGAAATTGCTTGTTATCATGTGTGTGTGTATATATATATATATATATATATATATATATAATTAAAGGTGTGAATTGCTTGCCGCCCCCTTGTGTTTTGTCGTAAATACTCATTTACTTTCTGTCTTTTTAAAATAAGCTCATTACCCCCCTGGGATTTTTAGAGTGTAGCTGACTGCCTCCCTCCGTTAAAAAAGTCGTCTAATTTAACAACAATTGCAACACATGCGCTTAAAATACGATTTTTTTATGCTTTTGGTTTAAATAAATTCGTTGCTTGACAAAAATACCCTTTTAATAAATTATTTGTCGCCCTCCTATGTTTTGCCATAAATACTCATTTACCCCCTGTAATTTTAAAATAGGCTAATTACCCCCTGTGTTTTTTCAATTTTAACTTTATGTAAGAGCATAACTATCAATTAACTAATTTTGTAACGTTTGTTAATGGAATAAGAGATTTTGAGTGTGTCATCTTAATCGAAAAAACACAGGGGGGTGATGAGTCTATTTTAAAATTACAAGGGGTGAATGAGTATTTTAAGTATAATACAAGGGGGTGGCAAGCAATTACTCTATAATTAAAGTATCTATGACATTTTGGAGATTTTTTTTTTTTTTTGAGTACGAAGATGTTGCAATTGGGTGATGTGAACGTGAAGGTTTCTCAGACCAAAGAATTAAAAAGGTGAAGGTTTCAAAGGGTGTGAAGTCATGGAAAAGATTGAAATTGTGTAAAGTGAATGTTCAGTCAATACCACCTAGTGAGATAATGTTTAATTTGGTTTCGTGTGTTTTTATATGCCAAACTACATAGTGAATCCTCAGATCGAGGTACAGTCGGAGTGAGGTCTTTTGCTGGATAATTGATCGTCTTTCATTTAGATAGTGAGTAATATGAATATATTCATACTCAATGTGACCTGAGTAGGAAAAATAGACAAATATAGGGGGCAAATTGCAAAATGAGAAGAAATTATTCGGAGAATCTTAATCATGCAATGAAATTCTCCTCAATCATGCAAAGAAAAGCGTTCTCGCATTCCTTATTATAGTAATGGGCGTTGTCGGATGGTGTTTGTGTGTATATAAGAAAGAGTTGACCTAAAAGTTCCAATCAAAGAAGCCGGGCTTCATAATTATTAATTTGCTTTTGCCGTAAAAGACGAAACCTCCCCTGTGTTATTAACATGCTGTGCATGTGGAAATACATGTTGTTACAACAATACTTAATTTAGAACACCAGGATTTTGGTTTAGTGGGTACTTCTCGGTATAAGTTTAAAAGGTTATAAGATCAATTCTCGTAAATAATATTTGATATGTATTGTAAGCCTTAACCTTTTTATTAATTAATAATAATAATAATAATAACACTTATAGAGAAATTTAGAATGTCAACTACTGGCGCGCTGATCTCGGGGAAATATTTTATTATTATCATTCTAATCATTGATCTACCGTCAAACAAATAATTTTTTAGATCAACAAACCAGCACGATTGCTCCTGTTTTGTTAAAAAAACGAAGAAAGTTTTGATATTTCTTATTAATTTATTCATCTTGCGTTGAAATAATTCATGAATGTGGATAGAAATTGGTGGAGTTATTATTCCGCAAGAAGACCATTTTCAGTCATATTTCATAAATATTTGTTGTACTGTACATTTTAAATGATTTAGATCATCTCCCATTAAGGATAATTGAAAGATCTTCTAATTACCTTTTAGGACAGTGACACTTCATATCTAATTAAAATAAACATATAGATTTATGCCACATTATCGCTTATACTTAATTAATACCAAAACGAAATAGTTTGTACCTCTTCATAAAAAACTAATTTAGAAAAATTATATATCACCCTACTTAAAATAAAAGATCATATATGTGACATCTCACAATCAACTTATATTTAAAAATAAAATAACATGTTTTTTTTCTCTTCCTGAAAAAATAATTCAAGAAAATGATATTCATTCAAAATTGTAGAAGTTATTTATGAAATAAATCAAGAAAATTTAACCTTTATCAAGAAATTTATATAGATAAATACCACTAAATCATGTTTTTTCTCTTCATGAAAAACTAATTCAAGAAATGGATATTTATTCAATGCTTGTAGAAGTTATTTATGAAATAATTCAAGAAAATTCAACCTTTATCAAGAAATTTATATGGATGAATACCACTAAACATGGTTGCGTTATTTATATTGTTTGGATACATAAATCCAAAAATATAAATTATGTATTTCACAGAATTTCTTTTTAAATCAGTTTTATGAAGAAGTTTAAATTATAAATTATGCCATTTTAGTGCTAAGCACAATTAAGTAGTGATGTCCTATTTATTCTAAGTAGGCTAAAGTGTCACTCTTTTAAAAGATAATTGGATGATCCTTTAATTACCCCTAATTGTAAAGGATCCATGGACATTTTAAATAAGGTACTTCTTGGTAGTTATTTTGGAGACTGTACTCAATGTTATTTTATGATTTATGTTTTTAGTTGCTTTGAACTTTACCACTGAAATTTCAAGGTTACAATTATGATTCTTTGGTTTAGAGTCTTACGAATTAACTTAAAGAGACTTGTTCTTCTTAGGTATGCAACGATTGCCTCTCTAAATTTCACTAAGGCAAAATTTTGGGACATGATAGTA
Organism: Ehretia macrophylla; assembly: GCA_037974665.1. Lineage (NCBI taxonomy): Eukaryota > Viridiplantae > Streptophyta > Magnoliopsida > Boraginales > Ehretiaceae > Ehretia > Ehretia macrophylla. Next base: position 46,776,114 of record CM075772.1, on the reverse strand, counting down.
TCCACTATATAATCGAAGTTGACTTAAGGTACAAGAAAATATTTAGCTCAAATAATGAAAAAGCAGCAATCTGTTTTATTGTTCCGAAACAAATAGTAATTGCTGTCTAATTACTAAAAATAAAATAAAATAAAATTTCTAAATTAGAGCAGCATATAGAAGTTGATTCCAAGTATCAGGGACACCAGGCAGACACCAGTGGGTGCAGTCCATGCCACGACGTCCTCCAAGGCCATAAACAGAAGGGTGTGCATCGTGTCTGAGTTGTGACAAGCCATTGATATTGAGCAAGTGAACTGGTTTAGACATGCCGTACAAAACTTTCTCCAACACCGATTGTGCTTGAGGAGGACCGCCTTGATTCTTTAATGGTTGTAATTTTCCCGCACATACACTAGATGGAAATAAGATTAAGATCCATCAAACATATTAGAGAAAATGTACAAGGAAAATATATAGCATATTGACTCATTCTAACATAAAACGTGAGTCAGTCTCCCACTTATGCTCCAAGCGCTTCACTACTAGGATAACTCTTACAGTTTTATATAGAGATACATAATTGTTTATTAGTATATTTATAATCTTTCATCTACTTACCCGTGATCTGGAGAAATTCCCTGGAAAAACACCTTGGTCTTTGTTGAATCGACACGAGAGTCTACCCATTTTGCCCATGTATACAGTGCCTTTTCATAAGCAACCAAACGATCCATGTCTTGCACTCTTGTATTTCCATATTGAATAATATCCCAACTGCATGATCATATTTATGTGGACAATCAATTCAAAGGCTGTAAATTATAATTTACCAAAGATCAAAAGAAATGTAGTAGTGCACAATATGAGATATGACTAGAAAAAAATTGCTAGCCCACGGTTGTTTTCTTCCAGTGTTGAGGCCACCAGTGCCATGTATCAAAGACTAGCACATCAATTCCTTCCCATGTCGTGCTGGAAGAGATGGAATCAAGCTTCATCACCCTTAGATTTCCCTCCTTTACGATGTCAGTAAGAAACGCATTGCGGGAGTACATGATGGAAACACCGTATGTCTGCATTCTTCAACAATCAATAAGTATGAGAGCACATGATATATATAAAGGGCAATTCGTCGTGAGAATTAGCATTTCTATTTTCTCTCCTTTCTATTTATTTTCACAAAGAACGGGGGAAATCAATTCAACTTGCATCAAAAAACCTTTATTAGGTTAATCGGTTTGAGAATAACTATCTTAAGAGACGCTACTACTTTTTGGATTTTACTTCCCATATTTATAAAAAGGCATATCAATAGTTTTCTTCACTACAATCCATGCATTGAATTAAAAGAGAACATAAGACATGTGTTGTACGTTTTAAATTACTCGCAAGTGCACGAACCGTATGAAGGTATAGCTTAGACAAATACGAGGTCGATCCCTCAGAGACTTGTTTAGTTAAGATCAAGTTTTAGACTAAGATTTAGACTTTCTAATCTAGTTGGAAAGATTGATATTTCAGGTTGAGATAAAATAATAAAAGACTAAACAATAAATCTAAATAAGTAAGACAATTAAAAATCCTAAGACAAAAATAATTAATAATTTTAAGAACAAAAATAAAGTAATACTAAAAGAATATATAATGAATCTAGAGACTTAATAAATAAATTCTAAAATGAGAACAATCAATAACTTAAGTGAAATCAATTAAATAAACTAAAACAAGAAAATATTAAAAAAATAAATAATTAAATAGAAGATGAAGATTAAAAAGCGAGACTAAATAAGTAATCGTAAAAGGCTAAGGCTCGGAATCCACCTTGTTAATCCTAACGTCAACTATATTTGATCATTAATTTTTTCCAAATTTTACTACATGATAATCTCGTAGTCTAGCCTCGTTACCATGGAAGATATCATCTTTTAAACCCTAAGTTAATGAATCCCAAAAGTATGTTTATTTTTATTTTGCAAAAGAATCTTCAAATCATTAATTGTATCCCAACTAGAAATCATAGTTAATATTTGACATTAAAAATCAAAACTTTAAATTATTAAGATTTATTCAAAGCATGAGAGAAACAAGATTAAATCTATCTAAAAAATTATCTCAACAATTGAATAAAGAATAAACATTAAACATGAATGATCAAGTTATGGGGAAAAATTAATTCACAAATATAGTATCTATTAGGATTAACTAAGGTTTCATCGTCACCTTAGCAAATAAATCTAGCCTGACATACTAAAGAAAGTAAACCAACTAATCTGAAAAATAAACATAATTCAATAAATTAAAATAAAGAAAAGAAAACATTATAGAAATTTAAGTTTGAAAGAACTCCAAAAGCATCGTAAACTGTTGCTGGAAAATCAAATCAAAACTATCCTAAAGCTTTCGAGTTTCCGCCGCTGCTCTCCTTCTCTTGCGTACTTTTCATGTGCCTTATATAGGCACAAAGTTTTTTTTGTTTAGCCGACCTTGGCCAATGGGCCAAGGCTTTGATCTCTTTTTTTTTCTTTTATTTCAAGTCCAATTTGGACTTGTCCCGTGAATCTGATTGTTGGCCAAGGCTAATGCCTTGGTCAACGGTCAAATCTTATATTATTTTTTCTTTTTTTCCCCTCTTTTTTGTTTCAATCTTCCTTCAATCTTTATAAAAAAAAGCCTGCTCTTTTTCATCCAATTCTTCAAGATCTTTGATTCGCATATTCATAAGATCTTCACGTTTAATTACTTCTTACGTACAAATAACGTTTTAGCCCTAAAAAATGTGAAAAAGTCTCAAATAAGTGATAAACAAATTAATGCACTTAAGACTTATTAGTTAAGCTCATATTGGATGCAACAAACTCTAATTTAAATATAAAAATATGCAAACCCCGACTTATATCACAACCCCCAATCAGCGTATTGCTAGTCCCTAGCAATTGAAGCGATATAAAAGATTATTGAAATGCAAAAATGAATGATTTTTCTTTTCTTCCCTTAACCTTCACTCAAGTCAATACACCAAGCAAAAAGCTACAATTGTTAGAGGTACTTCACAAATCGTTAACTCAGCATATGTGAATGAGTTAGCAAGCACAATACCAACTCCTCATCTCCAGATATCACGACTCAAATCCCATTTCAGAGAATACATGTCAACTCAATCCTCACAGATATTATCACTCAACAAACAACAACACTCAAAAGATAAAGTGTAATACTCTCAACTAGTATATGTGAGTGGAGAAATATAGACAGATAAGAATCTCACATATAAGCATGTATGAAGGAACAATTAATCAAGAAGATACAATATATATAGTCTCATGGAAGGATACCAAAAATACTTCATATCATCCTTTTAGATCCATCATATACAATCAATATTGCCATGTAACCCCTAAGATCAAGTAAGGACTTTTTTAGGACGCAATGTAGGTAAATAGGATGTATGTATAAGGGTTAAGGTAACGTGGTGAATGTTGAAAGTGTCTCAAGATTACTTTGGAAAATACTTTCAGCTTTTCTGTTCAATACTCATTTTCTACTCTTTTCTCATTCACATCTTTCACAACTCCATCAGTCTTTCACTGACTTTATTCTCTTTTTTTTTTTCAATTGTTTTTTTGTTTTTGTTTTTGTTTTGTTTTGTTTGTTTGTACTTTTTTGTATATTTTTTCCCGTTGTTTTTTTGAAACTAACACTTCTATCACTGTTTTTTTTTCAATCAAGAGAAGACTTCATTAAAGATATGAAGCATCTTACATACGTCATCCTACTCCAAGAAGATAAAATCACTAGTAACAAGAGTAGCCAATGCAACTAACTAATTTAAGCTTATAATCTCCATCAATGTTGAAAGAATGCTCCCACTTCCTACTTGAAACACTTTGGGGAAACGGGTTTACGAAGGAAAGGCTAATTTCAAGGCTCAACGGGACGACTAGCGGTTATGTAAAGAAAAAAAAAATTATTATAAGGCTCAAACAAGAAAAAAGGCCTAACTATCATCTCTTAAAGATTTACATGGCTTACCCAAAATTTCATGACTTCACTTCAAGTGTGACATAAATAATTTTTAGGCAAATAAATGAAAAAAAATGAGACTATTCAACGATATAACATGAGTTTCCACAAAAGAAAATAATTAGATGGCCAAGAAAGTAACACTCTGCAATAAATGATAGGCTCAAGACTCACAAGGGTTGAAATAGTTTTCACATATTCTCTTCAGGTTATCTCATCATTCAATCCTTCAACAAAGAGTAGTATTGTGTTGCTACATGAATGTACAAGGAGCTGAGTATGATGACATTGAATTCCTTTTCACAAAAGCGGCTAATTAACTTGGCATACAACTTAAGCTAAGACAAGGGAAAAAGAAGGGAGAAACAAAAATAATGATGATTGAAAAATAACTCCACACCCCAATCAAAACTAAACATTGTCCTCAATGTTTAAAAATAAACTATCAAATATATGCAACAATGAACAGAGAGTAAAAATGAATAATGAAAGTGCATGAGAACAAATAAGCTATGAAAATAAAGTCTGTACGAGAACATACCTGAAGCACTTGATAAGGAAAAGGAAAACAATGCCTTAAATCTGAAACTATTCATTGAACCCAAAAAAAAAACAAGAAAAAGCAAAGAAACAAAAAACAAAAAAAAGAAAAAAAGACTTATTTTTTTTTTTTTACTTTTTCCAATTTTTATATTTTTTTTTTGTTGACCGACCCTATTTACATCCCCATACAAAGACTCCGAACTCTGGAAGGCACTAAAACTGACTCTATGAAACAATAAAAATAATAAATTAACTAAAACAGAAATAGAAAAAAGAGATAGAATTTAAATACCTGGATCCATTTAATGTCAGTCAGTACAACAAATCCTATGAAACTTCAGAAATAGAGTTAACCAAGTACATTAAAAATGCGAAGGAGAGGCCATTAATTTTGAACCACCAACGTACTCAAACACCGGTCAGTCCCCCATACTTAGGAGGGAAAACTAGGCATTATGCTTTCGGCCAATGGTTTTACTTTCATAGTATCCATCCTACTTAACCCAAGACTTCCATTACACAAGATAATCCATTTTTGAGAAAATGATAATGCCCACTATAACCCAGTGGAGGTCCAACCTAAAGTTGGGAAAAATATAGATTGCATATAAAGTATTTTAATCTTGATAAACAGGATCATCTACCAGGACCTCTTCGATCTCTGGGTTTTTAAGTTCTAAAAATGGTTTTAATCATTGCCCATTTACTTTAAAAATATTACCATTCTGAGGATTTTCAATTTCAATAGCACCATGAGGATAGACAGTACGCACAACATATGGACCAGACCACTTAGATCTTAGTTTTCCTGGAAATAAATGTAAACGGGAATTATAAAGTAAGACTTTTTGACCAGGCTCAAAAGCTTTCCTAAAGATGTTAGAATCATGCACTTTCTTCATTCTATCTTTATATGACTTGGCACAATCATACGCATCATTACGGATTTCCTCCAACTCAATGAGTTGAAGTTTTCTTTGAAGACCTGCCTTATCAAGATCAAAATTTAAAGTTCTGATAGCCCAATATGCCTTATGCTCTAGCTCAACAGGAAGATGACATGCTTTACCAAACACTAGACGATATGGAGACATTCCAATGGAAGTCTTTTATGCTGTCCTATATCCCCACAATCCATCATCTAATTTCAAACACCAATCTTTCCGTGTGGGATTTACATTCTTTTCTAGAATTCTTTCTATCTCCCTATTGGATATTTCAACCTAGCCATAAGTCTGTGGGTGATAAGGAGTAGCTACCTTATGAGTAATGCCATATTTTTTCATTAACTGCTCAAACACCTTATTGCAAAAATGTCTACCCCCATCACTAATGATTGCCCTTGGAGTACCAAATCGTGCAAAAATGTGTTCTTTCAAAAATTTAACAACTGTTCTATGATCATTACTCCTACATGCTTTAGCCTCTATCCATTTTGACACATAATATACTCCAACTAGAATGTAAAGATTATCAAAAGAATTAGGGAATGGCCCCATAAAATCAATACCCCAAACATCAAAAATATCAACAATTAAAATTGGGTTCAAAGGCATCATGTTTTTCTTACCAATACTCCCTAATCTCTGGCATCGTTCACAAGCTCTACAATAATCATGCGAATCACGAAATATAGAAGGCCAATAAAATCCACATTTCAAAATTTTAGTAGCTGTTTTCCTGGAGCTAAAGTGACCACCACATGCATGATCATGACAAAAAGAAATAATATTATGTTGTTCACTTCCAGGAATGCATCTTCTAATAATCTGGTCAGGACAATATTTAAACAAGTAGGGATCATCCCAAAAGAAATGTTTTACCTCAGACAAAAACTTGAACTTATTTTGCTTGCTCTAATGTGTTGGTAGCTGATTTGTAACCAAGTAGTTTACAATATCAGCATACCATGGTGTTTGAGAAATCTGTAGCAGCTGCTCAATAGGAAAAGACTCAACAATAGGAGAAACATTATCATTATGCTCAATCACTAATCTAGATAAATGATCAGCTACTACATTTTCTGACCCATTTTTATCTCTAATCTCAAGATCAAATTCTTGAAGAAGTAAAATCCATCTAATAAGTCTAGTCTTAGCATCCTTTTTAGAGAACAAATATTTCAAAGCAGCATGATCAGAAAATAAGACAACTTTAGACCCTAGAATATAAGATCTGAATTTTTCCAAAGCAAAAACAACAGCCAATAGCTCTTTCTCAGTTGTGGAATAGTTCAATTGAGCATCATTTAGTGTTCTGCTAGTATAATAAATCACATGAGGAAGTTTATCAATTCGCTGACCCAAAACAGCACCAATAGCATAATTAGAAGCATCACACATAATTTCAAAAGGCACATTCCAATCAGGTGGTCTAATAATTGGTGCATAAGTCAATTCATTTTTCAGTCTATTGAAAGCTTCAATGCACGCATCATCAAAAACAAAAGGTGTATCCTTACCAAGAAGATTACATAAAGGTCTAGCTATCTTACTAAAATCTTTTATGAACCTCCTGTAAAATCCTGCATAGCCAATAAATGATCTAATTTCTTTTACATTCCTAGGAAAAGGAAGATTAGAAATCAAACCAATTTTTGCCTTATCTACTTCAATGCCTTTTTCAGAAATGATATGACCAAGTACAATACCCTTTTTAACCATGAAGTGACATTTTTCCCAATTAAGCACACGATTCTTTTCTTTACACCTAGCTAGCACCAAAGATAAATTATGCAAACAAGTATCAAATGAAGTTCAAAAGACAGAAAAATCATTCATAAACACTTCTAAAAATTGCCCAACCATATCAGAAAAAATACTAATCATGCATATTTGAAAAGTGGCCGGAGCATTACACAACCCAAAAGGCATGTGACGATATGCAAAAGCGCCAAATGGACATGTAAATGTGGTCTTTTATTGATCCTTGGGTGCAATTGCAATTTGATTATAACCAGAATATCCATCAAGAAAACAATAATATGTATGGCCAGGTAATTTTTCCAATATCTGATCTATGAAAGGGAGAGGGAAGTGATCTTTCCTAATCATAGAATTCAACTTACGATAATCAATACACACTCTCCACCCAGTTTTCACTCTTGTTGGAACTAGCTCATCATCTTCTTTTTTAACAACAGTTACACCAAACTTCTTAGGTACTACCTGCACAGGACTCACCCAATTACTGTCAGAAATAGGATAGATAACACCCACATCTAAAAGTTTTAGAATTTCAGCCTTTACCACATCCTGCATGATAGGATTTAGACGCCTTTGTGATTCATGTGTAGGCTTAGCATCTTCTTCCAAGTGGATTCTATGCATAACAACTGATGGACTAATACCCTTAATGTCTGCTATTGTCCAACCTATGGCCTCTTTATGCTCTTGTAAAACACTCACTAACTGACGTTTTTGAGACTCATCTAAATCAGAAGCTACAATGGCAGACAGTGTCTCATTAGCTCCTAAAAAGACATATTTAAGGCTATCTGGCAAAGGCTTTAACTCTAACTTAGGTGGCTCTACTACAGATAGTAATGGTGGTGATGAGGAAAGGGTAAGTGGTAATGGTTTAGGCTGCCATTTATCAACATTCATGAGAGGCACAAAATCTAGCAAAGAATTAACCTCAGCAACAACATTATCAATATCCAAATCAAAATCAAAATGAGCTAAACATGCTTCTAATGGGTCAACACAACTTGACTGCACAAATGCATCATGAACTAAATCTTCAATCATATTAATTTTACAGACATCATTATCATCAGGAATTTGTTTACTTATATGGAAAATATTAAGCTCAACAGTCATGTTACCAAAAGAAATTTTCATCACACCATTCCTACAATTAATCAATGCATTTGATGTGGCTAAAAATGGACGACCCAAAATAACATGAGTTTGCACAGCAAAGTTATCAACAGGCTCAGTATCTAGAACAACAAAATCCACCGGGAAGTAAAAAGTATCTACCTTAATCAAAACATCTTCAATTATACCTCTCGGAATTTTTACTGATCTATCAGCTAATTGCAGTGTCATCCTAGTAGGCTTTAGCTTACCAAGACCTAATTGCAAATAAACAGAGTAAGGCAGTAAATTCACACTTGCACCTAAATCTAGCAAAGCTCTCTCAATCTGATGTTCTCCAATTTTGTAAGAAATAGTAGGAGATCCAGGATCTTATACTTAACAGGATATTTATTTTGAATCACTGAGCTCACCTGTTCTGTTAAAAATGCTTTCTTAGGAACATTTGTCTTTCTTTTTGCTGTAACAAGATCTTTCAAAAATTTAGCATATGCAGGCAATTGTCTAATGGCATCCAGAAAAGGTATATTTATTTGTACCTGCTTGAAGACCTCTAAAATGTCACCAACCTGTGCACTACCCTTCTTACTAAGAAGCCTATGGGGAAATGGAACTTTAGGCACGAACTCTTTAATTTCAGGCTTTATGACTCTAGGATATGACTCTTTAGGCTCTATAGGTGTATCATGTGATGAATGCACTCTACTTTTATTATGATCATCCTCAGAGTTTTTAGCTTTCTCTACTTTTCTATTGTTACGCTCAGGAACAGTCACATGGTTATCAATTTGCTTACCAGACCTAAGTGTAGTGATGGATTGCACATGCTCCTGCCCTAAATTAGAACTAGATGCCCCATCAATAGCATATTGCCCCTTTGGATTGGGTATGGGTTGAGTTGAAAATTTTCCTTTCTCTCTCTCTCCTACTTGTGTAGCCAATTGACCCATCTGAGTCTCTAACTAGCTATAGCATTAGTGTTCACTTGAGTTGAATTTTTCATTTCCTGACTTGCCTGGGCCGTGGTCTGCATAAATGCTTTGAGAGACTCCTCTAGTGATGATTGTTGCCTAGACTGACCTGCAAACTGAGGTGGCACCTGAGCATGAGAGTAGTTCTGATTAGGTGGCCTAAACTGATTCTGATATTGCACTAGTGGGACAACTGGGTTACTAGAAGGTTGATTTAATTTCCATTAAAGGTTTGGATAGTTCCGCAAATTAGGATTATATGTCTCCACATATGGATTAACAAATGGCCTTCCTAAATTATTAAGTGAATTCGCTTGTTCAGCATCCCACTCATTATATGCAGGCATAGAAGGACACATTGCAGTTACATGCATAGGACTCGCACAAATAGAACATATTTCATTATGAACATTGTTAACAGAACCTCCTCCATTATTCACAGCTAAGGCATCTACTTTTCTTGTAAGAGCATCTAATCTAGCATTTATATTTACCTCCTCACTAATCTCATACAAACCCCCTTTCTTTGCTGTTTGAACTGGCTTCTCTTTACGGTTAGAGAAATCCCATTGCTGGGAGCTCTTTGATAAACCTTCAAGAAAATTATATGCATCATCCTCTGTTAGACTCAAGAAACCCCCACCATTCATTGACTCTACCATATTCCTAATTGACTGTGTCAACCTATTATAAAAGTATTGCACTAATATCCAAGTTTCAAAACCATGATGAGGATATTTAATTTGAAAATCCTTAAACTTCTCTCAACTTTCATAAAAATTTCCATGCTCATCCTGACAAAAATCAGTAATTTCTCTCCTTAAAGCATTAGTTTTATTCATGGGAAAGAATTTTGACAAAAAACTTTTTTACCATTGCTGCCCAAGATGTAATAGACCCAGAAGGAAGAGAATTAAGCCATGCTTTGGCCTTATCCTTTAGTGAAAAAGGAAATAGGCGCAAGGGAACAGATTCTTCAGAAAAAAATTGAAATTTAAATGTAGTACATATTTCAAAAAATTCTTTAACATGCAAATAAGGATCTTCTCTATCTAGACCATGAAAAGTGGGAAGAAGATTTATTACCTGTGGTTTTAGCTCAAAATGTGCAGCTGTAGTGCCAGGCAAAACTATGGATGAAGGAAGATTGGTAGAGATGGGATGGAACAACTCCCTAAGAGGCTTAATGTCCTCTCCCTGTTGACTTATTTTAGATTCTTGTTCTAACTCAATGCTAACTAGCCTGTTTGTACGATCACGTGCCCAAACTTTCATGCAACACAAATATCACACAAAAAGAAACAAAGAAAGAAAATAAAGAATGCAATTATTATTATTTTAAAATTTTTTTTTCGTTTTTTTTTTTCTTTTCAAAAAGCAATAAAACAACTAGTAGAAGAAAAGCCTAATCAAAAGTCTAAAAACTTATCCTATTCAAGTCTTCGGCAATGGCGCCAAAAACTTGTTGTACATTTTAAATTATTCGCAAGTGCACGAACCGTATGAAGGTATATAGCTTAGACAAATACGAGGTCGATCCCTTAGAGACTTGTTCAGTTAAGATCAAATTTTAGACTAAGATTTAGACTTCCTAATCTAGTTAGAAAGATTGATATTCCAGGTTGAGATAAAATAATAAAAGACTAAACAATAAATCTAAATAAGTAAGACAATGAAAAATCCTAAGACAAAAGTAATTAATAATTTTAAGAACAAAAATAAAGTAATACTAAAAAAATATATAATGAATCTAGAGACTTAATAAATAAATTTTAAAATGAGAACAATTGATAACTTGAGTGAAATCAATTAAAATAAACTAAAACAAGAAAATATTAGAAAAATAACAAATTAAATAGAAGATGAAGATTAAAAAGCGAGACTAAACAAGTAATCGTAAAAGGCTGAGGCTCGGAATCCTCCTTGTTAATCCTAAGGTCAACTAAATTTGATCATTAATTTTTTCCAAATTTTACTACATGATAATCTCGCAGTCTAGCCTCGTTACCATTGAAGATATCATCTTTTAAACCCTAAGTTAATAAATCCCAAAAGTATGTTTATTCTTATTTTGCAAAAGAATCTTCAAATCATTAATTGTATCCCAACTATAAATCACAGTTAATATTTGACATTAAAAATCAAAACTTTCAATTATTAAAATTTATTCAAAGCATGATAGAAACATGATTAAACCCATCTAAAAAATTATCTCAACAATTGAATAAAAAATAAACATTAAACATGAATGATCAAGTTATGAGGAAAAAATAATTCACAAATATAGTATCTATTAGAATTAACTAAGGTTTCATCGTCACCTTAGCGAATAAATTTAGCCTGACATACTAAAGAAAGTAAAACAACTAATTTGAAAAATAAACATAATTCAATAAATTAAAATAAAGAAAAGAAAACGTTACTGAAATTTAAATTTAAAAGAACTCCAAAAGCATCGTAAACTGTTGCTAAAAAATCAAATCAAAAATATCCTAAAGCTTTCGAGTTTCCACCGCCGCTCTCCTTCTCTTGCGTACTTTTCATGTGCCTTATATAGGCACAAAGTTTTTTTTTGTTTAGCGACCTTGGCCAATGGGCCAAGGCTTTGATCTCTTTTTTTTTTTCTTTTATTTCAAGTCCAATTTGGACTTGTCCCGTGAATCTGATTGTTGGCCAAGGCTAATGCCTTGGTCAACGGTCAAATTTTATATTATTTTTCCTTTTTTTTTTCCTTCTTTTTTGTTTCAATCTTCCTTCAATCTTCATCAAAAAGGCCTGCTCCTTTTCATCCAATTCTTCAAGATCTTTGATTCGCACATTCATAAGATCTTCACGTTTAATTACTTCTTACGGACAAATAATGTTTTAGCCCTGAAAAATGTGAGAAAGTCTCAAATAAGTGATAAACAAATTAATGCAATTAAGACTTATTAGTTAAGCTCATATTGGATGCAACAACCTTTAATTTAAATATAAAAATATGCAAACCCCGACTTATATCAACATGAAAACAATATAAGTACAAATGGTAATGGTAATAGTTGATACTAATGAGCTAGAGATATACATGTATATATATGCTTATTATGCAAGAAACATATAGATTCACTATTGATTATTGACATATTTTAATTTATTTTATGTTATTCATATAATTTCCTTACCTAAACAATAGATGAATGTACTATTAATATATATAATAAAATTATGGACATCAAGGTCAACTGTTGGATTTAGGAAGGTAGAATGGTATGAATAATAATATGTTTATTGGGAAATTTTTTTGTTATTTTTCCAATATCTATACAAAACGCTGCTAATTTTCTTTTCCTGACTTGCCACTATTTCCATCAGGGGTGGATCTAGGAATTTAATATTGGAGGGGCCAAAATATTTTTTTAATGATACTATATAGAATTTTTTAAAAATTAGGGGGGCCGATAATTTTTTTTAACAATACTACATAGATATTTTTAACAATACTACATAGATCCGCCCATGATTCCCATTGTCATCATACATTAGCATAAAACTAATATTTATAAAATAATTGTACATTATTTCACTTCACATTTTCCTCTGGAAATTAACTATGTTAGTTATTCTAACTGAAATGGTTTTAGAAGACCTCCATCATGTGGACAATGGAGTTGACAAGGGCTTCCACGTTCCAATATTAATGGTATTGGTGGTGTAGTTGAACCTGTGGTCACCATATACAAGTTTTTTTTTAAAAATAAAAATAAAAATTTCAAAGGAGGCCTAAGCCGTATAGCTTAAAGGATGTCAACATGTACTAGTTGAATACACAACTGTAGGATTCAGCAGACAAAGAAACAATAACCGAAAGAGAAAATGATTTGTGACAACAAAGAAGCACCTAAACCAAACGCATTAAATCATGCTTAAACCGAATATGTTCCAAAACATTAAATTTTTGTGACATCTACGAAGAATATGTAGTAGTAAATAAAGAGGGAATAATAATCTTACTAGGCATGTGAATGTAGAAACTAGGCCGCTTCTCGTAGAAGTGTACGGTGCTTCTAGCACCGCTACGTGAAGCATACATGTAAGAGACTGCCATTGATTAAGACTTAGTGAATCTCCTATAAACATGATGCTTTCCCTTTGTATTTTGATAAAATGCTCTACCATCAAACCTGCAAGCAATCACAGATTTTGACTGAACAAAAAAAAAAAAAAATTAATATCCAGTATCATAGGAACCTTATTTGAATTTCTTCGTTTTTGTTTTTGTTTTTGTTTAAAAAATGAGGATTAAGTAGTAAGAATTTCAATTCGTAAAAGTGAGAGGGTGATTTCTATTACAATTGATATTTCATGAATGCTAGCCAAGAAATACCTTATTTAAATTAATTTCTTCTTCCTATTTTTGCTTCAACGGATGAGGATTAATTAGAATTATCCATTTAGCATTTACAATTGATATTAAACAATTGCTACATTTCAAGGAAGGGAAAAGTGTAAGATAATCATGTAGTTTAATTAGAATTAGAGAGCAAAACAGACTTTAAAGAAAAAAGAAAAGTATGAAAAATGGCAGTTAATTTGGTCGAAAGTTGAGAATTCATAAATCATTCATTAAATTCTATTGACAAAATAGTGTATCTACCTTTGAAAAAGAAGATCTAACAAGTACTTTTAATTTTTCATTAAAAGAACTGGTTTATGAGAAGGTGCCACTTAACCTAAAAAATGGAATAAAATCTATTGAAAAGGCGTTCACTCATTTGATGAAACAAGTCAACTCTTATGATAGTCAAAAGATAAAATAAAAGAGAGGAAATTAGTCATACAAAAAAAACATCAAACTTGTTTCCGATTACACACAAGAGTTAGTAGAATTGTCAAATAATAATCTTATTATAATAAGAGGTTTTGAGTCTAATAAGTATGTGTGGTATGTGTGGGGTTCACCTTTTTATCCATAAAAGTTTGAGGCCGAATTCTGAGAAAAGATTTTTCCCTTGTTTTCTGTATTCGCACGGATGGAGTCTAAGAGGGAAAACATCGATACATTATGGCTCTATTTGTTTGTCGTAAAATAACTTGTCAGTAAAAAATATTTTCAGAAAAAATATTTTTTTGAAAAACAGAATATTTTCTGGTGTTTGATTGTTAATAAAAATTTAAAATAAGTTAAATTAATTATTTAATTAATAATTTCCTAAATTAATAATAATTTCCTAAATTAATTATAATTATCAAATTAATTATAATTAATCTATAAATTTATTAATTTAAAACTTTATGGGGAACGAAGAGACACCTAAAAAATGATTCATTTGGATCGGCGAGCTTTTTTAGCTGAAAAACTAAGAATCAATTAATTAGTTATTAAATTAAAACTAATTGATTTTTATTATCAAATTAATTAATTTTTATTTAATAATAATTAATTAAAAATGTGACGGGAGGGGGAGGGGGAGGGGGAGGGGGAGGGGTGGGGTGGGGTGGGTAGCTTTTTTAGTCAAAAAATTAAATATTTTCTTTTGATTGAAAAATATTTTTTAATTGATCAATTTTTCATTATTATCAAATACTAAAAAATTAAAAAAATATTTTTCAAAAAAATATTTTACGCCAAACAAACGGGGCCTTTATTCAAACAAGAATAGATGCGAAAATCTCGACTCTTGGTATTGCGACTCTTATAATTTTTTATAGATTCTGTGAAAGATATGGCATTACCATTCAACTGTGTCTAA
The DNA here is from genome assembly GCA_037974665.1 of Ehretia macrophylla. Lineage (NCBI taxonomy): Eukaryota > Viridiplantae > Streptophyta > Magnoliopsida > Boraginales > Ehretiaceae > Ehretia > Ehretia macrophylla. The sequence continues at coordinate 46,761,045 of CM075772.1, read as the reverse complement.
GGACTAATTTGACTTTGACAAAAAAAAGGACTAATTTGGGAAAAAAAAAAAAAAAAAGAGTCTAAGGACTAACTAATGAATGTATTACTCAATTGTCATCATCAAGAAGTCTTCAAAAGTAGAGGCAAATTAGGAATTTTAGTCAGTGCAAGTTAAAATGTATCATTTTTCAACTATATGAATATAATTTTTGTTTTTAATGGGTATTAATTAATTTTTTTAATTAAGATATATATATATATATATATATATATATATATATATATATATATATATATATATATATAATTTTATTTTTTGCAAAAATACATTGAAATTTTAAATTTTTTTTGGCCTTCACTGTTCAAAAGTTTGGAAGAGTGATTAATTTTTTATTGTAACTAAAGATTTTAAATTTGAATATATATTCTTTCATCACAAAATTAGGCATTGGACTCAGAGCATGCTACATATAAGAATTATAATTTTGAGTTGAATCGAAGATGATCCTCTTCAATGAATTTCTTGTTACAAAAAAATTAATTTGAATCAGACCCTGCAATCTTTTGAACAATTTGACGCGTCGTTCTGAAACAGTTTTAAGCCCACAGTGCACTCGAATGCAACTAAAGAAAGTTCCATCTTCATTAAACATTACAGTGTAAGGATAAAATTATAATACACTAAGAAAGAATCTGATCAGTAAAGGGATATAGAAAGTTAAGCTGTGGGGACTTCAAAGGACTGCTGATTGAACTCTCAGGCCAATATTATTTGAGAACGCGTTTGTCTGCTTGTCCCTTAGTGGCTTTTTTTTTTTGGGTCATTCCATAGTGGCTGGTAAATCAATCAATGATTGTGACACATGCATTCTTTTTTTGGTCGATGACACATGCAATCCAAGCATGTACATCCCAAAATTGAAAGTAAAAGAAAAAGAATTTGATTATTGGCTGGCAGACATTGACCAGCATGATCTTAAGGTTCCAATCCACTAGGTCCATTGTCCTACAAACTGGAGAAGCGATTATATTCTAGTTGATATTCCTGCAATTGCTGCTATTCAACCATTATTAATTTACATTTTATTTTGTTTCTAAACAAATAAACCAATCTGCAAATTGGGTTGCTAAGGATTGCTTAACTTCTAGATTTCCTATATAATGAGTAGGAAGTGTGTCCGGTTGCTAAGAATTGTTTAACTTCTAGACTTTCTGTATAATGAGTAGGATGTGTGTCATTGACTTTATCTCAATTCTTGTATAATAATGTACAATTTGTATTTTTGGCCCCTTCTAGAAGTTGATTAATGTTATACAAACTTCCTTTCCGACAAAAATAAAATAAAATCCACTAGGTCCATCACTAATTAGTGGTAGTATTTATTTATTTATTTATTTTATATTTTTTTTATAACCTTAGGAAACACTTCACAACATCACAACTTTGGGGTGCAAAAGTGCTCCCCGACAAATATATTAATTGAGAGTAGTCAAAAAGTTTTGAATCCAAATCTCCGCTATACTATTCCTTTAAACCTTCAAATTATTTCAACCTCACATGTGTACAATTAATGATTGTCTGGTTCCAGAACCCAAGATTTCTCTCTCTATATAAGATTACCATTGCATCACTAAATGGTTGATCATGCCGAGCAGGATAATTAAGAATGTGAGAATTATTCTTATTATGTCAAGTATCACGTAACCAATGTTTTTTCAAATAGATATTGCCATGTGAATATTGTTATGTATTTCTTATGAAAAAAATCATTTTGCTTGTAAACTTCTTTACCTGTAAATTACTTATAAAAGCCACATACAATTGCCCCAAGCACAATTGGGCAATTCATATCGTATCTTACATGGTATGATGGTATCAGCCGCTTAATTAATATCATTTTGAGAAAATATTTCGCTTTCACGATTACTCACTTATGGCTTCACCATCTTTCTCATCTCCAACTATCTCTACTTCACATCACCCGTGGCATTTTTGCCAAATCGTTCTATAATAGGTACCATTTCGATGCGTTTCAATTAATGAATATCCATCTCAAGAGAAGTTAAGTTAGTACTTTTGTTTGTTACAAGGCTTTTGTGCTTACGAAAAGTCTGTAGTTTACTGATGACTTCGGTTGTCAATTCGGGACTATTCTTCTTTCGAGAAGATAAAATCAATCCTTCTACTCATTGAACTCTAAGTTCAGAGGTGGTCGTCAACATGTTAAGTGGATATTCATTTATTAATTATTGTTGAATTTTTTTTTGGATCTATCTCAAGATTATAAATTCAGAGGAGTGCTGAAATGTATGATCCAAGTCAGTTAAAAGGCGGTCAATTAATATTTGTAATAGAAAGATCAAAAGTTTGAACATGAGATCTCTTACTTACAAGAAATCATTATCCGACCTCTATACATCAATACTCGGGTGTTAGTGTTTAATTATAATTCAAATTATTTTTTGTCATTAATTGTGACTCAAATTTTGAACCCAAAAAATAAGCTAAGAAGTCTAGTAAAAATAGAGTTATATACTGAATCGACAATTGCCGGGCTACACTATAAACAGATACGTCAAGAGATGAATTTTAAGACACTTTTTCTCTTCGCTATATAAGAGCTCTATAAAAGGGTAAAAAGAACCCACCAAAACCCTAACCAGAACAAAAAGACGATGCCGAAGGAATTACTTGCAGATTTGCTAACATCCATTCTCTTGAAACTACCCATTAAGACCGTTATAAACTGTTCATTGGTATGCAAAACATGGTACAATCTTATCACTAGCCCTAACTTCATCACCACCCATCACAATTTCAACAACACAACACCCCTCTTGCTTACACGTTGCAGGGAGAGCTCCGAATCAGGATATGAAACAATAGAGAGGTTTGCTTTGCACCATGATAATGAAACGTTTGATTTACATAGTAAATTTAAGTTTCCTTTAAAATCCTCGTCAAACGAGTATTTTCATATCATCGGTTGTTGTAACGGGTTGATTTGCCTTTGTGATGATTATTATACTTGCAACCTGGATAGGATAATTCTATGGAATCCATCTATAAAGAAGGCTGTATATTTACCTGAACCCATTTATGTGCATCCTGTTGATCAATATTTATCTTCTCCAAAGCCTTCGCTAGGGTTCGGGTTTGATTTAGCTAAATGTGATTACAAATTGGTTAAGATTACCCATGTTGATCTTAACGCGATTTATCCAAAGGTTGAGGTTTATAGGTTAAGCACAAGAATTTGGGAAGATATAAGTCGTGTGGCACCTCGGTGTTACATTGTTGAAAAATCTATAGGGAGTTATGTGAATGGTGCTGTGCATTGGATCGGGTGGGATTGGGGTCACAAGTATATGATTGTGTTGTTTGATATGCGCACTGAGGTATTTCGAGAGATGACGCTACCTTCTGGTCTGGCGAATTTTTGCGCTTGGAAAGATAACCTCCTTTTTGATTGTCAGGGGTCAATCGGTCTGGTACATAAAAATGGTGGTGACTCGAAATCTGATATATGGTCGATGAAAGAATACGGCGCGCCTGAATCTTGGATTAGACGATATTCTATTGATAATAGCCGTGCATTTTGGCGGTCACTTGGTTTCTGGAACAATGGTGACATGTTGTGTACAACAGCCATGGGATCTCTGGTGGCATATCACCCAAAGAAGAAGCAATTGAAGAAGCAATTGAAGAGTAGTATTGATAATTATAGTCACCCATGTTGTGCTAGTTATTACATAGAGAGCCTTGCTTTGCTCGATAGCGGACCAAATATTATTTATGAAGATGCATTTGATTAATGCATCAAAGAACAAAGGGAAATAGATGAACAGGCAAGATTACTTACATATATATTTATATGTTTTTTTGGTTGCAATTATGCAACTTGATCAAATGTATTAGCACTAGTCCTATATTACAGAGTTGAGATCAGTGCAATCACGTTTAATCTTTCAACTATCTTATGGTTTACGTGTTTTTTTTTTGTTTTTTGGTAGAGTTCTAATTCCGGTGACAGCCTCGAGCAATAAGCAACGAGCAATCAAGCAAGCGGAGGTGGAGATGGATCAGGGGACTAGCAGTTCGATGCCGAAACTTTCGTGCTTTTGTTTAGTAATATATTACAGGTTTATTTTGTCTGCTGTCCTCATGGGCGTATTAACATTGTCGTGGCTACTAAGGAAAAAGGGGGTACATTCAACTTGAAGAAAAAATAATTTTTTTTTATCTTTTTAAAAAAAATTCATTATATGGGATAGTTTTGCTCCGCCTCTATTTATTAGTGCTGATATGTTCCTGGCCGATAGAGTACGTACGTATCATCAGCCTGATTTGTGTTGGATTATATCCTTCGCCATTTGCCGTGGAACCTGCTGGGCATGCATGTAAGATACGCATCATAATAACCAGCTGAAAAGGCATATGTTCTCGTTATAATTCTCCTTTTAGGCTCCAAAATTGAAAGCCAATTCCTTCTAAAGGTCACTACTGAAGCACTACTACTTTTAAACGAAGCAATTACGTGCAGTAGAATATTATATTTAATAAAGGCGAATTGGATAAATAGTCCCTATTATTTACAAATTTTGGATAAATAATTTTCATTATTTTAGAAATTATGCACTTAGTTTCTATTAATTGTTAAAGTTCTGCCAATAGTTTTTATTATTTCAAAAGTCACTCAGTTAGTATCTATTATTTGCAAAAGTAATGGTAAGACATTTGCAAACATTGGAGATTAGTGGAGAGCCTTTTGCAAATAATAAGGACTAATTAGTCCTTATAATAGTGAGACATTTGTAAACAATGAGGACCAATAGTGAGACTTTCGCAAATAATGATGACTAACTGCATGACTTCTAAAATAATAAGGACTACTGGTGAGATTTTTGTAAACAATAGGGATTAGCCGCCGTGTGACTTCTGAAACAATAGAGATTAATTGTCTAAAACAGGTAAATAATAGGCACTAATTGTGAGATTTGCCCTTTAATAAAAACTCTTGATCATTCATCAAATCGAATGTCATGGTTTGACTTACCAAATTTCAAGCGAGAGTTGGAAACGCTACATTGTTAGTTTGTGTCAATACAATTACTACTTTTTGAAATTTTCAAATAATGAGAGAAGAGTTGGTTCCACAAAAGAATTTAACTTTATAGGGCAAATCTCACAATTAGTCTTCATTATTTACAAGTTTTGGATAATTAGTCCACATTATTTCAAAAGTCATACTGTTAATCGCCTTTGTTTACAAAAAGTCTCACCATTAGTCTGTATTGTTTACAATAGTCTCACCGTTAATTAGTCTCTATTGTTTGTAAAAGTCTCACCAATAGTCCTTATTATTTTAGCAGTGACGCGATTAGTCATCATTGCATGCCAACTTTTATTTTCTCTTTCTTCTATAAATTGTTTTTTTCTCTCTTCTTAATTTCTTTCTTTCTCTCTCTCTTAATGAACATTTACTAACATATTTTTCTATCTCTTAACTAATATTTACTCAAATCTTTTTCTTCTTTAACTTTATTAGATCCAATATCACCTTTCAACCAAAATTAAACTTTTCTTAGATCCTAATCTATTGCTGACTTTGGAAACTCTCCATCTTCTTCTTCTCGACTCAACATTGGCAAGTTTTGAATCAAAAACTTTTTTAAGGAAACGACCCAGAACGTGCAATTATATGACATTGGCTTGCACCATTCATAGTAAGACAATAATAAAATGAATAAGCTTCATGTTTTTGGTTACTAAAACTAAAGACCAAGAGGTTTTTCCCTTTAAAAAAAAAAAAAAACAATTGTTTGTTATGCGGATGCATTAATGTAATAAGTTTAAAGCATTCAACATTTTCTATTTAACAATATAATTATGACGACTTAGAACTTGCGAGTTAAAAATGAGTTAGATTTATGTACAATTTTGTTTCAATTTAAGATAGCAATTATCATCAAACGGGTATGCCATAATTTGAGGATATATGGTGTAAAGTGAAATATTCAATCAAATCTATTTATAATTGACATGTCACGTAAGACTCCATATAAAAAATAATAAAAAAGCAAAGAAAACAAAATAATATATAACATTACTCTTTTGCGTGGGGCAGTATCATACGCTTTTTTTTTTCTTCCTTTTCTGGTCGATATCATATGCTCCAAATGCAGAGATTAGCATGCACAGAAAAATTCATACGTCAGAACCAAATCCCTTGGGACGTGAAAGGAAGTCAACTCAGCAACAAAAACTTGATTCCTATACCTAAGTTGTATCATCAATGGTTTGTACTATTCACAAAAATTTATTATTTTTGATAATTTTTAGAGACTCAAGTGTCTGTTTTAATTCAAATCTTCAATGGAGTCCATCATTTTTTAGAGATTTGAGTTAAAACACAGACCCAGTTTATTTTTTTAGTTTTAAATTTAGAGAACCAAAAAGTGATTGGGTCTCCATTTTGGTGCAAATCTCTAAAACGTGATGGGCCTCATTGGAGATTTGAGTTAAAATAGAAACCTGAATCTCCAAAAATTGTCAAAAATGATAAGTTTTTGTGAATAATTCAAGCTATTGGAGGTACCCTAATAGATTGGTGAAAAGAAACACCGACTGGCGCCCCTTCTCCTCCAACACCTCCTCTCTCCCTCCCTTCCCATCTCTCTCATGTATGTATGCATGTGAATTCAAGCCGTCCATGAACATGCATGCTTCATCTATTTGTCGATTGAAAACAAAAGAGGGAGGAAGAAAAAAGTCTTATCACTAGTCAATTTATACGTCACCTGATACCATCATAACGAGCTAAATTTGAATATGATTCTGATGAAGCAAGGATATAGTACGCTGGTAGACATAGTGAGAATGATGGCAATGAAACCTCATGAAAAATTGATGGGAAGAGAGAAAGATTGAAAAAATTTGAGAGTTAGAACGTTCTACCAATTAAGTTCAAGAACATTTTAATTGATGTAAAATAATTTATATATATATATAAATATATATATATATATTTTTTTTAAAAAAAAAAAAAAAAAAAATCTACCAAGATAATAATGAACATGTACATACAATTTACAGAATCTCTTCGAAATGAATACCTCAGGGATGATACTTCCCAAGTCTTCCCAATGGGAAGTTGCACTAAAGGAATGTGAAGATGATTCACTTGATCACTTCCTTTTTCCTTTATGAGTTTCGAGAATATTTCAGATTTATAGGTCCAAAATCTACATCTATAAATTGTAAGGTCTAGATGCAACTCTCCAATTAGTTTTAGAATCTATAGGTCTTCGAATTTGTTCATTTGAAAAATATTGAAAGCTTTTTTATTGGATGATCACGATACTTTCCAAAAACCAAAATTTTTTGATCAGTGAAGGAACAATATCACCATTTTTGTTCAATAAGATACCAAAGTGAATTGTGATACTTAATTGACATTTTTTATTAGTGGAGGAACAACTGGCGTAATTTACTTATAATATTTAGTTGGCATTTATAAAAACGTATCTAATGAATTGTGAGTTAAATACATTTTGTTTAGCAGAAATATTTGTTTTAACCAGAAGGCGCACCCACAAATAGCAAAGTCTAGGGTTGTCTACAAATTTAGCGTCGTCTCATGAGTTTTTTGAAAGAGAAGCGTATCCAACTTTACCACATTATGCTTATCTGAACACGAAACTAAGTATTCAACAATGAAACACTTGACTGGCACTTACCCTTGTGGCAAGCCTGACGACCTTTTGTACCCAATTATCAATGCTCTTTTTTTTCTTTTGGTCAAAAGGAAATAAATTAAACACAAAGGTCAGCATACAAGATTATCCAATCCCCAGAAGGTGGATATCATTGCTCCTAAATAATCTAGCATTAAGCCTCGGGCACATTATAAACAAACTCAATCAACAAACTAATTTCCAACTTCATACAAAAATAATGCACAAATCTACACATCTAAACATCTTACTCATACCAATAACAGCTGAAATAGAGCCATCAAATCTTCAATTAACATAGCTTGTCCGCACAAAAACCTAGAAAAAACTCATGCAAATACACACAATGTAAATATATGTGTGTGTATATATATAAATACGATTTGCATAAAACCTGTAGTACATATACACATGCACATACATACATATATAAACGGCGGCGTGCAGAAACTAAAAATAAACGCATAAAATTAGAAGAAAAACTAAAATATATCTCATATTATTCACAAACGTCTTTTAATTACAAATACTTTCACCAGAATTAAACGAAGCTCAGTTATTCATCCATGAGTCATTGTATATATATGTGGTATCATTGTATATGCATAAACACATATATATACACATTACGAGTTAGACGCTGCCGCTGCCTTCAATTTATTCAACATCCAATCTCTATTCTTTATGTCTCGCATAAACTGCTGAAAAGTTTCATGTTTTAGCTTCTCAAAAATTTCAACCCACAACAATATTTTGTTTCCGGAACCCATTTTTCTCTCTTCTTTCTTGTCTTTCAAAGATAATTCTAAATGGACGATTTGGAGCAGGTTGGTATTGAAGGAAATATTCTTGTCGAAAAGCACGATCTTTTATTCACACCTATGTATGTACCCGAGCAAGAAATTGGAAGAGACGGCAGCATCACAGTGTACAAGGCTAGGTACCATCGCATACATGGATCAGTTGGGGAAAAAGCTGAGTATGTTGCCTTAAAAGTTGTGAATCTTGGTGAAATGATGTACGAGAATCTCTACCAAGAAACCTTAAGAAGTAGTTTCTATGCTCGCCACAAGCTACACTACTGATTTCATTGATGGGAACCGATTCTATGTTGTGATGCCATACACGGAAAAGGGCTCCCTTTGATGCATAATGAATAATCGTCGTCCTAATGGTTTGCATGAAGATCACATTGCCATTGTATTGAGAGAGTGTCTACTAGGAGTGCGTTTTAATTTCTTCATGAGGTTGGCCACTTCCACGGAGATGTTAATGCTGGCCAATGGCCATATATTCTTCCATGGTAAGTCCTCAATACAACTAGCCTTGGCAGCTACCATTTATGAGCACCAAGAAAGAGATGTGGCCTCTCCAACAGTTTATCTACCTCCAACTACAATTGGTTCTTGGGCTGCCGCCCCGGAACTGTACAATGTTGATAATAGTCAGTACAGACGCAAGGGTGATATTTGGATGATAGGAATCACCGCTTTGGAGTTGGCATATGGAGGGCTCCGAGTGGCAAATCGTGCAGAACTAGAGGTCATGATCAAGAAGTTGACCACAAAAGACAAGAAGATGATGAATCTTGGGCAAGTGCTCTCTGGTGTGTGGAGGAAGAATTTGTCTAGAGGTTTTAAGGATATGCTTGCGATGTGTCTAGCACAGGATCCTTCAGAGAGGCCAACTGCTTCCGAGCTTCTTGAGAATCCATTCTTTAGATCTGCTGGAGGTTAGAAAGAAATTAAAAAGATGATAAAATACATGGTTTTCTTTTCTAGCGAGTGATTCTTTGTGCAATTAGAGTTGATCTGCCCTGTAAGAGTTTCTAAGCATCTAGTATATGGTACACGACTTCTCAACTTAGGGATCGGGTTTTGCACTTGTATTTTCTGTTAATATTGTGCCTGGCTCTATGTAACCCTCCTACTTGCTTAATAAAATCAAATATTTCCTGGAAAATTCAGTAATAAATTAAGTTGTTCTTAGGGTGCATGTTTAGATTCCAATCGTGATTTCGATTTTTGTGTCTGGTCCCTCAGTTTTGTATTTCTTTTTGGGTCGGGTCCCAAACGCGGAAAAGTTCATGTTTTTAGAAATTTTAATTTCTGTAAAATGCCAATTTCCAACAAGATTTTCAAAAAAGATGTTTACCAAAATGTTGATCCAAACCACGCTTTAGTAACATTACACAAATTACAATATTGCTTTCGTTTATTGTTAACAATTGAAGAATGAACTGTACAACTTGTATAAAACAATCAAATATTTCATGAAACATACAATAACAGACTGAGGAAGTTATTATGTTGTTTTATTAAACATTGCTTTTTTTTTTTTTTTCCAAGTAGAATGAAGGTCAAAACCATAATTCGAAATTAGGACCTTTCATTATAATAGGCCGTTACCCGACCATTCTATCTAACTCTTGAATGTATTATTGGAGCAGATTTAATCTAGCGTATAAGAGCTGCATATAGGAGTTCATTCCACGTATCAGGGACTCCAGCTAAACACCAATGGGTGCAGTCCATGCCCCTATGTCTTGCATTTCCATAAATAGAAGGATGTCCATCTATTCTCAGTTGTGAAAGTGTAGTTATATTGAGCAAATAAACTGGTTTAGACATTGTTTGTAGAGCTTTCTCCAGCACCAATTGAGCTGGATGTGGACTTTCATAGCTTCTCAGTGGTTGTGTTTGTCCCTGGCAGCTCGTACCATTTACATCTGATCCACTGCATTAGAGTATAGAAATGAAATTGCAAGGGCATGATAGAATCAAACTATTAAATGTATAGTGTGTGTGTTTTTCTTTTAATTAATATTGTAATAAACCAAACTAAATTAAACTTTTTCTAACTAGGTGGGTCGGTTATATAGATTTTTTGATGTTACTCATTTTTGTTGAGGGTGTCTCCTCTATTACCTCTCACTTATTGCTAGCAATACTCAGATAATACAACACGACTTAGGTACGAGACACTCCATTAATGGTGATATCATGACGTTCCAAATCTATATGAAGACATTAGACATGTTTCCGTTGATTGCCTATTACCTATCATTGCCCTTTCGAGCAAATGCCATATTTCCCACAAGTCATTGGGTAAGCACATTCATCAATAATACCATCGAAAAGATCAGCTCAAAATTTATACCCGTCCCTCTCATATACTTTCAGATGTCCATGAGGCATCAGTCTCATGAATTGCGGTGAATATGTTGAAGGAAAAGTAACCGATGCATCTGGAACTCTTGGCTCCGCAGAATGTATGAATAAATCCAAACTCCCATTTTGAAACTTCACATAACTTGCTTCTTTATTCTTTTTTGTGTCACCATCTAGAACGAAAGCATAATAAGCTTTCGGAGGATTTGATTCGATGAAAGCAAATAGACCTTCGTTTGTGACTAATAAAGAATACAGACCTTGAGTCCACTTAGTGTCTGAAATACTGGATATGAGCTTCTGCCCAGAGAATAGCCTCTGCCCTTGAACCAAAGAATCTGTTGGATTATCAAAAGATTGCCAAACGATTCAGTTGTTTACATAAAAAAGAATAAGATTTGCACTTTCAGTTAAGTTCAAGCCTGCAACAGACTTGTGTGAAGTGTTAGTCGACCAGGCCAAAGTACCATCAACATCTCTTAGTACCAAGTCCCCTGCTGATGTGAGTTGCAGAGTTGCATTGAGCTTAACTGGATTGTTTCTGTTAGCTGACCAATAAACTGCTGCTGACCCGTTAAACCCATAAAAGATGGCAAATAAATAGGTTTCACAAGTCCCATTGCAATAGAATCCACATGCATATCTTGGATCAAACATCGTTGGGCCAAGGATGAGTCTCCCCTTTGAGCCATCTGTCAAGTTTGTAAGAGGGAGGGAAGACTCACTATTAATCCAAGTAGTAGAAAGGTTTGCAGTTGAAGAAATATAATCAGGCTGGCCACTTATTAATTGAAACACAATTGAAGCAAAATGAAGAACCCAAGCCTGATTCATTTCTTCAAGGAAACGAGAAGCAAGAAGCCTGAAAACGGAAAATAAAAATCACTCCAGTATGAACAAAGTCCAAGATTGTGAATACCAAACGTCCAATTATTTGAGCTCTGCTTTAAGCTTGACTTACTAAACGTTGCTCTGCTTTAAGCTTGATCCACTTGGAAACCACTTTTCTCAGGTCAAAGAAACACAGCCGAAAATAGCGCTTTAGAGCTCTATTATCTTAATTGCATACTCCGAAACAGGGATGCAATAATTTTTCCTTTCTTCAGTGGATTAATTTTATAACTTCTTTTTTTTTATTCAAGGAAAGATTAAGCCGTACAATATATATTAAATAATGTCACGTAAGAATGATCTTGCAATCTTTTACAATTACAGCAAAGAACACACCACTATACCAAAGGCGTTCAACAAAAACCACATTATCAGTAACTCAAAAATAATACTTGTCACAGTGAATTGTTGAAGACAATAAATAATATAACATACTCATCTCTGATGGTTTAAACTTTTAAATGAGATGATAACTTAATATATATGGTATCAGTGATAGAGATATATCCTCTAGCAACAGATAAAATCTATCTGCAGAAATTTTAAATTAGATATTGCCTTATCATAGGTTTAAATTTGTTGTAATTTCATGTAAGATAGGAGTCCTAATCTATTAGGCTAACTCCACCAAAACTTGTATTTATACAGAGTGTATGCTCAATGAGAAACAGCAGCTTCTTGTATAACTCAGCAGAGTCTTATAATTTTTACATGGTATTGAGCCATACTAAGCTTTAGCAAGCATCGTCGATCCATCACCACTGCTACCATTTTTTTCCCCTTCCGCTCTTCTCAGACTTCCATTCCTTTTCTTACACATTTCTCATGGCTTCTTCCAGATCAACAAGTGCTACTGATTCTTCTCAGTCCGCATCTGTTTCTCTTGGCGGTACCACTCCCATAAACACTCTTGTTGCTATCAATGTTGCAGCTCAACTTCCATTGAAACTTACTGGCAGTAATTATCCCACTTGGCGCACCCAATTTCATACTCTTCTTTATGGTTATGACTTGATGGGGTTCAGAACCCAGGTCTAAATTCAAGTTTTATCACCACCCTTGGATAAACATTAAATCACTACAAAAAAAATTGAATTTTACGACCGGCCGTCGCCATTCCGTCATTAATATGGCGACGGCTTGGTGAAGGGAAAGGTTGACGCCAATTTTATGACAGGACAGTGACGGCATAATGTGAGATGGAAAAAACCGTCACCAAGTCATCACCAACAGTGACGGCATACTTTTGGAGACGGCAGCGCCTCCCCTCACCAAAATTGGAGACGGCAGCGTTTTCTGTCTCCAATTTTGAAGACGGCAGCGTTTCCCCTCTCCAATTTTGGAGAAGGGAACGCCTCCCGTCTCCAATTTTGGAGAGGGGAACGCTCCCGTCTCCAATTTTGGAGACGGGAACGCCTCCCCGCTCCAAAATTGGAGACAGGAGAGCCTCTCATCTCCAAAATTGGAGACGGGAGCGCCTCCCGTCTCCAATCCATACCCATCCTCTCTACTATAAAAACAAAACAAAAAAAAAGAAAAAAATCAAAATAAATTGGATCAAATCGGAGGCGTTCCCGTCTCCAAAATTGGAGACGGGAACGTTCCCCTCTCCAAAATTGGAGACGGCAGCGTTTCCCCTCTCCAATTTTGGAGACGGGAACGCCTCCCGTCTCCAATTTTGGAGACGGGAACGCCTCCCCTCTCCAATTTTGGAGACGGGAGCGCCTCTCGTCTCCAAAATTGGAGACGGGAGCGCCTCCCCTCTCCAAAATTGGAGACGTGAGCGCCTCCCGTCTCCAATCCATACCCATCATCTCTACTATAAAAACAAAAAAAAAAAAAGAAAAAAATCAAAATAAATTGGATCAGCCCCTAAGAGCTGATCCAATTTAAGAGTTGGAGACAACCTTGCCCGTCTCCATTTATGGAGACGGACATGGTCGTCACATTAGGGAATAAGTGTGGTGATTAAAGATTGTCAGCAAGTGTTTGTGGGGATAAATTCACTGGTAGACATTGGAGGGGGAACAGGAACTATGGCTAAAGCCATTGCTGATACATTTCAACATTTGCAGTGCACTGTGCTTGATCTTCCTCATGTTGTTGATGGCTTGCAAGGAATTAAAAAACTTGAGCTATGTTGGAGAAGATATGTTTGACTACATATCTCCTGCAGATGCAATTCTATTGAAGGTAAGAATTCTACTTTTATTCTTTTCCTATGAAACTTAAGCTAAAGCTTTGGTATAAAAGATTTTTTTTTCTTTGGTATAAATTAAAAGACATTGGAGATTATCATTTTCCAAAAAAGTCTCAGTTTTATCCATTGTTCAGTTCTGACTCTTATTATTTTGTTTTGTCTCACTTATAGTCTTTTACTTTATAAGTAAAAGACACATATGGCCTCATAGCAATAAATAGAAAACGGGATTCTTTGAAGGAAAAATGGAAATTTTAAAACATGAACTTGGTCAAATGTAGAATTTAAGGGTGAAAGTGTTATTACTATTTTTAGATAAATATTACTTTACCCTCTTAATGTGTATATAGTGTAACATTTTTCCATAATATTTAAATTAGATTACTTAACCCCTCGTACTTTACTTAAGAAATATCTCCATTATAGTCTTTGTAAAATATAAAAATCCACAAAAATACTCCATCTTAATTAACAGCACAAAAGGAGCTAAGTGATACAAAATAAATATGTGAGAAAAAATGTTACATAATATTGTTTTTATATTAAGGGGGTAAAGCAATATTAGCCTGAAAATAAATATAAATATAAGGTAAAAAATGTTATGCTGTTTGTACTATGTAACATTTTTTTTTTTTTGGAGCTTTATTTCTTTTGTGAGGTTGTAACATTAGGGAAAAAATGAGAAGAAACATTAGGTATAAAGAAGGTTATCTTTTACATTCGTATGTTTTTAATAGTTGTAAGAGAAAGTTTAGTTAACTAACTTATGTGAGGAGGTTACTGATATAAAATAAACATATATAATTTATACTATATATACATTATAGGCAAAGTGATATTAATCCAATTTTTTTCTGTTCAGTGAATGCGTAAAGTACCTGTTTTCAAAAGTTTTAGACTTGATTAAATTCTTTGAAATTTAGGCCCCAAAATTCTATATTAAACCAAGTTCAGACCCTAAAATTACTACTATTCTTCATTTTTTCTGAATATTGTTTTACAAACTAATATTTTCCACCTGCAAAAAAGATTTTTCGAATGGTGTTGACCAAGAATTAGGTAGGTAGCATATATGAAGTTTTCCATTAGAATAATTTGCAATACATTTGGTAATGTTATAATAATAATATATCACCTTGTACAAATGACAAGCAGTGGATATTGCATGATTGGAGCGATGAAGAGTGGGTAAAAATATTGAAGAAATGTAAAGAAACAATTCCAGGCAAAGACAAGAGAGGTAAAGTGATAATCATTGACATGATAGTTGACAACGTAGAAGGAGATGCTGAATCGATAAAAAGTCAACTATTCTTTGATATGCTCATGATGGTCAATGTTACAGGTAGGGAAAGAAATGAAAAAGAATGGGCCAAGCTTTTCTTTGATGCTGGCTTCAATGAGGATAAGATTATTGCTATTTTAATGTGTGGAAGTCTGGGACTACAGGTTAACTACAGGTATTTAGTGTTATCTAAGTTACTGCCTTAGCTAGTAATTGAGCTTGTGGCATTAACGTCCCTTGAGAAATTGTAAGGGATGCTAGAAGAATTGGATAGAACTGAAATTAGTATAAAGATAATGACTATTACATGTTATTTGACAGTAAGAAGAGATTTAACCTAGAGTAGTAGAGTACTTTAAAGAGTTACCTCATCCTTTTATGTCTAGTAACTATCATTAAACACCAAAGGCAGTTAGTTGCCCCATAGCTCGTGGTTGACTATTCAATTGATTTGGTTTTTATGGTTCACGTAATCTATTATTGCTCAATAAAGATCAATTATTTGTATGAACAGTGGAGATATGTGTTTAGATGAAGTTCATTAATGGATATTTGATTTTAATGCTACATGATTGAGACAACCTACTTTGTTGTCCTCATTTTTATGCTTATTAGAAATAAAAACTTTATGTGCTAGCGTTATCTTTCTTATTATTGTCACGCACCAGTCATTTAAAGGATCTTCTTTCTCGTACCAATACATTGAAAGAAGATGTTTCAAACTTCTCTCAGTGGGGCACCCAGAACCACTTCTCTAATGGATGCAATTTTTACCAAAAGTGCATGTTTGTTGTAGCACTCCGATCCCTCATGAGACCAGAGCCCCGATTCCAAATCCAAGGTCACGACAAACAAGGAGAAACGACAGAGTCTCCCCTGTTTTGAGGGCATTTCAACACCTGCTATCAGAGAAATCGACACACAAGAATTCACAAGTAAACATAGGCCATTTATATCCCGTCTTAGCTACTAATTTTTCCTACTACTGATGTTGTATTGCTTCTAATCCTTTGCTTTTATACTACTATCCTGCAGAGCCTTAATGATGGTCAGAGGACAAAAAAAATCTCTCAATTGAAGATGGTGAAACCTCATTACCTGGTGGAGTTATGGAAGATACCTCTTTGGATGACTCCTTAGGAGAAGGTATTTCTTTCTTTTGCAAGCGGGAGTGCTATATTTAGAGAATGTATTGGCTATTATGCAGCCTCATAAAAGAGGATGAAGAAGGGGATTGCTAAAATGCTCTGAGCCCTGCCAATAAGCACTTTGTACACATTTCTATTGTTGTTGTAAAAATAATGGTTTTCAATGTATTTTGTTGAGAATTGTATTTATGAATTTGTGAGCCTTGCCAATAAGCACTTTGATGAGGTTTTGATGAACGATGTATCAATAAGAATGAGCTTTTGTGGGTTGGTTGAGTTGAAGTAATCTGACGAGGTTTGAAGGATGCTTTTCTGTATATGTATGAGATGCTATAAATGCAACTTTTGTGGAATTATCGTATATTGTTCTTTGATTGCTGATTATTGTAATTGTTATGGTCTTTTACCACCTTTTTCTACTTCCATTTTGACAGCAATTAGGTTCCATTTGATAGTTTTTTGAGAGCACACCTTCTAATGGAGTATCTCATTTGACAGTTTTTCACTTGAATGATAAGGCAAGAAGATTTTTCATTCAAATAGATCATAATTGTGCCAATTTTATCATACATACATCTGCTTCATTGTTCATTACATTAGTTTTTAATAAAGTTTTGATCTTTTCATGATTATATATGATCTGTGCTTAAAAAGTTACAATCTTTTAGTCCTAGAACTACGAATATTCGATTTAAATTCATTTTATTCTTGCTCAAGTTGAGTTTAGTTGTGTTGCTAATGATACGATTACGATGGTATGATATTAGTTATAAAGTCTTAAGTGAAACACTTCTTTCTTGAATAGTTAGTTACCTAAGAGTTTAAAATTTATGAATTTATTATGAGAAGTTCAATTATATTGAAAGGTTAAGTTAGTGAGGGCTTGGTGACGGGAAATGTTAGTGACGTATTGGGGAGAGGAAAGGTTGGCGAGGGCTTGGCGATGACAATTTTGGTGACGGTTTGGTGAAGGGTTAAGTTGGCGAGTATTCGGTGACTCCAAACATTGGTGACGGTCGGGTGACGGGAAAGGTTGGTGAGGGCTTGGTGAGTACAATATTTGTGATAGTTTGGGGACGGGTTAAGTTGGCGAAGGTACGGTGATAGCAAATTGTTGTGACGGCTTAGAGACGGAAAATTTGGTGAGGGCTTGGTGACGGAAGAATTGGAGACGGGCTGGAGATAGTTTCGCAGCCGTCGACAAATTGGTGAAGGCACGATGAGGGGTAAGATTTTGGCGACCACCACGTATCTGACGGATGTTTCCCCTCACCGTGTCGTCGTAAATTCCAAATTGGCGACGGTACGGTGAGGGGAACTGTCTCTCGCAAAATCCATTTTTTTGGTAGTGAATATTCATGCGAAAACCTAAAAAATCGAATCTCGCCTACACATGCGGGTTGAAGACGGTAATAATATGGCAAACCCCTATGTCAAGTTTAAACTTTTAAATAAAGTAGTATCTTAATAAGCATGATTGTTTAGAATGAGAACAAATGATCAAATCATATCAAAGATCATTCACCTCTAAGAAAAGGCAGAAATAGCATAATATAAACTTGATTTGATAATTTGAGAGCTTGTAAAGTGAGATTATACTTGAGATTACCTTCAACTTCTCCAATTGACCAATTGGAAAGCTGGATTGATGATTTTTCGATGTTTGGCCCATTTTTCTTCTTCGTAGCTTGCTATTCCTCGAGCTAGCAATGCAACAACTGGATTATTTGTCTTTTGGAATTGTTGGTGCTTAGGGCATCTCCAATGGTTTACACTATTCACAAAAATTTACTATATTTTGTAATTTTTAGAGACCCGGGTCTCTATTTTAATTAAAATCTCCAATGGAGCCCACTACTTTTTAGAGATTTAAACCAAAATAAAGACCCAATCACTTTTTGGGTCTCTAAATTTGTTGTTAAAAAAGTAAATTGGGTCTCTATTTTAACTCAAATCTCTAAAAAGTGGTGGGCTCCATTGAAGATTTGAGTTAAAATAGAGCCTCAGGCTCCAAAATGTTCAGCAAATTTGTTGAACATTTTGGAGCTTGTGGCCCTATTTTGGCATCTTTTAACCCAAAAGTAGTAGACCCCACGTAATTTTTTCATGAATAGTGTTACTTTTTAGGGTATGGGGCTCTAAAAAAGTACAAAAATACCCAAAAATAAAAAAATTTACATTTTAGAACTCCCCATTAAACTTGCCCTAATAAAATCAAATATTTCCTGGAAAATTCAGTAATAAATTAAGTTGTTCTTAGGGTGCATGTTTAGATTCCAATCGTGATTTCGATTTTTGTGTCTGGTCCCTCAGTTTTGTATTTCTTTTTGGGTCGGGTCCCAAACGCGGAAAAGTTCATGTTTTTAGAAATTTTAATTTCTGTAAAATGCCAATTTCCAACAAGATTTCCAAAAAAGATGTTTACCAAATTGTTGATCCAAACGACGCTTTAGTAACATTACACAAATTACAATATTGCTTTCGTTTATTGTTAACAATTGGAGAATGAACTGTACAACTTGTATAAAACAATCAAATATTTCCTGAAACATACAATAACAGACTGAAGAAGTTATTATGTTGTTTTATTAAACATTGCTTTTGTTTTTGTTTTTTTTCAAGTAGAATGAAGGTCAAAACCATAATTTGAAATTAGGACATTTCATTACAATAGGCTGTTACCCGACCATTCTATTTAACTCTTGAATGTATTATTGGAGCAGATTTAATCTAGCGTATAAGAGCTGCATATAGGAGTTCATTCCACGTATCAGGGACTCCAGCTAAACACCAATGGGTGCAGTCCATGCCCCTATGTCTTGCATTTCCATAAATAGAAGGATGTCCATCTATTCTCAGTTGTGAAAGTGTAGTTATATTGAGCAAATAAACTGGTTTAGACATTGTTTGTAGAACTTTCTCCAGCACCAATTGAGCTGGGTGTGGACTTTCATAGCTTCTCAGTGGTTGTGTTTGTCCCTGGCAGCTTGTACCATTTACATCTGACATGAGTCTCTAAAAATTACCAAAAATAAAAAGTTTTTGTGAATAGTGTACTAATTTTTTTACCATTGGAGATACTCTTAAGCATGATTTCTTTTATAAGTTTAGGATCCATGATGAGCACGGCAGGTTTTGGCCCCAGCCAGATAAATGACTTTTTACCTGCAGGTAAAATAAAGATATTATTCATCCCACAACATGACATATGTGATCATGGATTTAAAATTTTTGCTTAGTGGGGCTAAAAATACACGATAGAAAACTAATATATGGACAATTCTTTTCAATAGGGGCTAAATTAATTTTTTATTTCTAAAAATACTTTAAAAACACACATATTTTTTAAAAAAATATAGTTCCAACTCGCTTATTAACACTTCCCGCTTCGGGAGCTGGGGCTGCAGCCCATGTACGTGACCCTATGTAACAACTCCCTAAAGTGTGACTATAGGCAATTTTAGGTTAATTTCCTCCATCAAGAAGCGTAAGGTAATCAATTAAGGTCGATCGGAACTAAATTATGTTTGTATTGGAATTTTCTTGTTAATTAGTATAACATGGTTCTTTTCAGAGAGGGCTTTTATCCTTGGGCCATGGACATGAGATGAAAAACATTTTTCCTTTTTCATGATAGAGAATCCCTTTGAAAGTTTTTTCAGCGATTTTAAAAAAATTAACTTTTTGACGAATTTAAACCGATATGTGAAACGTACCATAAGAGACCAAAAGTTAGGAGTTAAAGAAAACAAAAGAAGAGAAAGAAAAACGAAAGAGAAGTCTGTTATCCAACAATAAAGTGTACTATTTTGTTGAAGAGACCAATATTAATTGTGTTTAAGCTGGTCAATAAGATGAATCAAGATGAAGACGATATTCTAATCATGAGCATTCAATGTGATACTTGCCATACTTCTTGACGGTCTCGAGGAAGAAAGGCGCGCGCAACTCTCGGCAAGATATAATCAGAAAGATTAATTGGCTTTGAATAGGCTTGTTTGATCATCATGGTCTATCTCTTTGAAGTCTCCATATAAGCAAGTCTGTAAAAGTTTCCATTTAAACCTTACTTTCTGAGGATCCTCTCTAATTTTTTCGGCCTCAACCACACTCAACACTCTCCATGCAAATATCAGTGCAGCAATAACAAATGTTGTCAATAAGCAGTTCAAGATCTCCATTTTAATCTATGGTGATCACCTTTTGGTCTCACTTGGTAAACTATATAAATGGGGTCGTCTTTTTAATCTTATGTCACGACTCACGAGGGAGATGAAACCTATAGAACTATGCACCAGGAAGTGAACATCATTGAAATTCCTGTTTTGTGCACGAGTAGCGAATCTGACCATTTAAATAGGTGTACAATAAATTGTCACCTTTGATTTTAATAAACATACCAGCCTTATTAGATAGAAGTGTTACTTAACATACGGTGCCTTCTATTTCTATATAGAATAGGTCCAACCAGTCTCCACATGTCCAATCACAAACAAAGATCCTGAAAACTGAGCACAAGTATAGGACCAAACCAGGCTCCATAGCCTATAAAGTAAGTCACCGGTGATTCGATAGTTTCATTTTTCGCTGATACAGGCCGATTGGGATCCCAACAGTCAAATCAATGTTCTCATTCCTCACTGTAATCTATTCATTAGTAACTATCTAGTTCCTCTACATTGGCCTTTCTTTTGGTAATATCTTTCTGTTGCTAACTAAAACTGAAATAATCCTAGTTTGCTAACTAAAACTTGAATAATCCTAGTTACTTATTAAGTAAGAAAGAAACAATAAAAGGGATAACGCCAAAACCCCCCAGGCCCCATGTGTTTAACCATAAATTCAAAACAGCGTGTGGAGCTTTGTTGAAAATAATAAATAACGCACTAGAAATGAAATGGTGGAATCGGCACATTTTTCCCACCCTTTAAACTGAACATTACATAAAGATACATAAGCAATTGCTAGGCTACCTGCAAGTTACTTTGTTATGGAAATTAGTAAACACATTCAACCTTTGTAGTGGGGAATAGGAAAGACAACATATAGCATGAAGTGAGCATGACATTGTAAAAATGAAACATGAGGAACCAAAGTAAAATAATGCGACATGGTAAGCGAAGAAGATGAAGAAGAAAAGGCTTTAAAATGTTTGGATCACCTTGGTCCTGACAGAATTGAGGGAAGTAATAGAGTTGCATCTGCATAACAATTTTCAGATGCTTTCACCACGGGAGTGTGTGAATTCAAAGAGCTATAATATAGATTCTTTTCGACATCCATAACACCTTCCAAGACCTTGACCACCACTGACATTGGAGGTCTCTTAGTATGATCACTTTGAAGACACCAAGCTGCAACTTCCATCATCTCCACAACTTCTGTTCCATGAGACTGCATATCTTCATCGCGCTTATCAATCAAATCAAACAATCGTCCTTCTTCTGCTTTCATCTTGAAAAGACTCAGCAAGTGTCTGCGTTCCTCAGGCTCAGATTGTTCCAAATTTTTCCTTCCACATAATATTTCCAAGACCACCACACCAAAGCTGTAGACATCTACTTTCTCTGTAATAACTGCACTCAACCATTCAGGAGCCAGGTACCCAAGAGTGCCTCTCATAGTGGTGACTACTTGGCTCTGATCCCTGTCAATTAGCTTAGATAACCTGAAATCAGATAGCTTAGCATTATAGTTCTCATCTAGAAGAATGTTTTGAGGCTTGATATCCAGGTGAAAAATCTTTTGCCTGCAATCTTCATGAAGATAGGCCAATCCCTTAGCTATATCTTGAATAATTTTCCTCTTGCATTTCCAATCAAGAATGGCATCTTGGCCTCTGAGGTAGATCCATTTATCTAATGACCCATTGGTCATGTACTCATAAACTAAAAGTCTATGAGATTTCTCAGCACAAAATCCAATCAGTCTTACCAAGTTGACATGATGAATGCTACCAATAGTTTCAACTTCAGCCAAAAATGATTTGTTAACTTGGCCAATGCCATCCAGACACTTCACTGCAATTCTGGTGCCATCTTTAAGAACTCCTTCAAAAACTGAGCCAAATCCTCCCTCACCAAGATTCTTACTGAAGTTCTCTGTCGCAACTTTCAACTCTTCATGAGAGAATCTGCTAGGCATTCCTGGTATATGATCCAAGTAATCCTCCTCGTCTTTGCCAGCACTTCTCTTCTTCCTTATAATGAAAATAGTGACCCCAATTATGGTAACTAATAGAAAGAAACCTCCTATTCCAAATCCAAAGAACGCTGGACGATTGCCAGTCTTTCTTTTTGAAATAGAAGTAGCAGACGGGCCTTGTGAAGGAGCAACTGTACGTGGTGCAATCTGCACCTTGACCGATGCTGAGGCTTTATAATGAGTCTTATACTCTTCATTGCTCATTAGTGAAAAGATCTCAGGTGGTAAATGGCATTCTCCACTTGAAGAATTTGAACCATAACGAAATAAAGCAGCTTTACAAGAACAATTTCTTAAACATGCTTCTCTACAGCGATCTACGTCTGTATCATTAATGTCTGAGCTGAAGGTGAAGTAAGTTACATCCTTAAGCTCGACAAAACTGTGATGTTCGGAACCATTGCAAGTAAGGGGAGTGATTGCAGAACAACCAAGATCAGGCTGCATCTCATTTATTTGTCTGAAGTAGTTTGTGGAATCAGTGATTGATCTTGGACAGCTACACTGCCCTTTCGAGCAAATTCCGTTTTTGCCACAAACCATGGGATAATTACATTCACCAAGATAACCAGTTGAAAGATCAGCTACATCTTTCCACCCGGTTGACAGCTTGTAGCCGAATACATTCAAATGCCCATCAGGCCTCAGTCTCATGTATTGAGCTGGAGATGCCTGAGAAATGGTAATTGATTTATCTGGTTCTATGCTTAGCAGGAAGTATGAAGAAATCTAAGCTCCCATTCTGAAACTTTACATAACTTGTCTGTATATTTTCATATGCGTCAAAAACTTTAAATCTATAATATGCTTGTGGAGGATTTGATTCTATGGAAGCAATTAAACCTTCTGCGTTGACCGATAGTGAATACAAACCTCGAGTCCAGTTAGTGTCTGAAATGCTGGAAATGAGTTTCTGCCCCGAGACTAGACTCTGCCCTGGAACCAAAGAATCAGTCGGATGATCAAAAGATTGCCAAACTATTGTGTTGTTTACATCGAAGAGAACAAGATTTCCCTTCTCAGTCAAGTTTAAGCCTGCAACAGACTTGTACGAAGTATTTGTCGACCATGCTAAAGTACCATCAACATCTCTCAGTACCAAACTCCCTTGTGATGTGAGTTCCAGTGTGGCGTTGAGCTTAACTGGGTTGTTTCCGTTAGCAGACCAAACAACTTGAGGGAATCCTACACTAGGGGAAGTAATACCCGAAGCGCTGTTTGTTTGAACAATGAAAATGGCAAACAGATAGGTGTCACAGTTCCCATTACAATAGAATCCACATGCATATTTTGGACCAAAGCTCCCTCTAAGAAGGATGGATGTAATCTTTGAGCCATCAGCGAACTCTACTGAACGGGTGGAGTCGGACTCATTATTGTTGATCCAAGTAGTAGAAAGGTTTGCATTTGGATAATCAAAAGGCTGGGCACTTATTAACCCAAGAAAGGTTAGTATTGAAGCAAAAGGAAAAAACCAAGCATGATTGATGTTCTTCATAGAAACAAAGCCAAAAAGAAGGCTGGAATAATAAGATATTAAAAACCGCTTTAACTGAGTATGAGAGAGTTTACTATTATGCATGCTTCCAACTGTTTTACGCGCTGCTTTAACCTTGACCAGTAACTAGTAAACTACTATTTGTGCATTCTTTGTATCACATTAATTTAGTGCCAACAGTTTTTTCAAAAGTTTTAATTTGATCTTTATTATTTAAAATTTTTCAATTTCATCCTTATTATTTTTTAAAAAATTTTAATTTCGTCTTTATTATTTCTCAAAAGTTTCAATTCCGTCATTATTATTTTCTTAAAGTTTTAAATTGTCCTTATTATTCAAGGACTAAATTGAAATTTTTTTGAAAAATAATAGGGACTAAATTGACTAATTTTGAATAATATAGACGAATTTAAAACCTTAGGGAGACAATATGGACGAAATTGAAACTTTTAGTGAAACAATATGGATGAAATTGAAAAAATTTAAATAATAAAAACTAAAATATAACCTTTTTAAAATAATAGAGACTAAATGTGATATTTTTCCTTCTTTGTAGGTGTGTTTTTGTCAACTATTGCTTAATGTCTAGCGCCCATGGGCACTAACACTAATTTCAATAGTATCCCTATTTGCCTTTTTGTCCTACTTGTAGAGAATGGGATAGTAATGAAATAGGACATCTCTCAAATTAGGTATTGATTAAATATAGAGAAGCGCTGTGAGAGTGAAACTAAATCTAAAATTAAATATCTCTAAATGTAAAAAGATTCCTCCAGCACAAGTCCCCATTGTTTCATTTTGTCCCAAACTAGTCCCCGTTGTTTATTTTGTCCCAAACTAGTCCCTAATGTTTAAAAAAAAAGTCTCAAAATGGTCCCCAAATCCAATATTCTGCCATCTTTGACAGAAAATGCAATTGGCGGGAACGCCCTCAATCTACCATTTGAGGGAAAAGTTGGAAATTGGCCAAAAAACAACAATTTGACCCCCAAAAAGTGTAAACAGCCTGCAACGATTTTAAACAAAAATAAATAAATATTACATGCTATGACATTCATGCTAACGTCTTCCTGTAATACCCAACCAAAAAAAAACTTACAACATTAGAACTAACAGATTTCCTACCAACAATGCCATACAAAAACCAAAAGGAAATGAATGCCCAAAAATAGTATTAAAATCATTGTCATTACATGAAATGGAATACAAAAAAAAAGGAAAAAACACATATATTGAAATAATGTTGTCATCTTTCCAATTGCAGCATCTGACTTGGTATCTATAAATGCATACTTGAGATTAGGGATTAACTAAACAAAACCAAACAAATAAAACATTCTAAATCTGTGTTCGCATAATTCAATAACTATATATATGAAAATATATACTTATCAATTCAAATTTACTACTACTATATATATGATAAAGTGAATGGATAAGGAAGCAAATAATAACTGATACAGAATTCGAGGTCAAGGTGGAGCTAAAAAGTGAGAGAATATTTTGTAGAAGATGAAAATTAAAAAAATGGAGGTGTATAAACATACAAAAGCCGATTCAGGGTAGCTAGATAATGGAGGTGTATAAACATACAAAAAAAAATGGAGGTGTTAGATAGCATTATGTATACAAAAAAAAAAATTAAAAAAGTTATTGAAAAGCCGATTTAGGGTAACTACTAAATAAACCCTAAATCGGTTTAGGGCTTCTGATTTCCCTTAATCGGGAACCCTAAATCAGCCCTAAATTTATGAGTTTATTATAGATTAGGTGTATAGACATACCGTATTCAGGTGGACGCGAAGTGAGTCTTCGAACATAAGCCATCGCGATGATACTTGACGATGATGGCGGACGTCAGGTGTGGGAATGTTGAAGATGATGATGCTTGAGACGATAATGGCACGCGATGTAGTGGTGTTGGTTGGTGTACGCTGGTTTAGCAGCTTGGGCATGCGATGTTGAAGAAGATGATGGGTTAGGGATTTTAGTTGGTGTATGCGGGTTTAGCAGGAAAAAGCGGACAAAAAAGTTCAGGGGTATTGTTGATATTTTATCGAAAGAGTGAGGGTGATGTTGTCTTTTGCTGCATTTTCTGTCAAAGATGACATAATATTGGATGTGGGGACAATTTTGAATTTTTTTTTAATATTGAGGACTAGTTTGGGACAAAATAAATAATGGGAATTAGTTTGGGACAAAATGAAATAATAGAGACTTGTGCCGAGATTTTCTCATTGATTAAATATAGAGAAGAACTGTGAGAGTGAAACTAAATCTAAAACTAAATATCTCAAAATGTAAAAAGATTCCTCCAGTACCCTACATATAGGAAAAAAAAAATAGATAAACTGTTAGAGTTGATCTAATATGAGCACAAGGCACAATGTTTGTCTAATACAAGGGCATCTTTGCTTAGCTACCGATTCAACCAAGCTAAAATTGTACTTATCCCCACACCGCCTAAAAATTTCTCTCTCAGGTCGGCATCTTTCTTCCCCATCCTCGCCATCTTTGGGCCAATCTCACCATGTTCCAGGTTTTGGGGCTCTGGCTTCTAGCCGGAGTTCCCCCTCTCTCTCCCTCTCTTCTCTACTCAAATGTTTTGGTTTTCACTTCTTTTTTTATCTGTCTTATGTATAGATTTAACTTTACTTATAATATTATGTTTTTTGGTGTGCTGATGTCTTATACATATTATCAGTTGATTTTGTATGCTATTCGAGGTTTTCAAAATTGTGATTGGACTTTTCTCTCTGTTGTTCACAATACTTGTCACTATCTATCTTCCTCGTCTGGCTACGCCCGACTCCTTTCAATGCAGGCCACTTCTATGACAGATTGGATTGTTTTAGCAATTTTAATAGATCATCTTCCTCCTGTATGGTAATTTTCACCCCCCCCCCCCCCCTTAGCATTATATGTACTAGTTATATATTTTCTGGTTAATATGAATGTGTTTCTTTTGAAATCTTATATGATTCAAATATAATTAGTCCTCTTTTTAATTAATAATATTATTTTTGCCAAAAAAAAAGTTTAATACGGGGAGGTAGTCAATGTGGGTCGCACCTTGTGTGTCACAGACGGAGTACTTCTCCCTTTCTTTCTTTAACTTTCTTTGTTTGGTCAGAGCGCTTGGGCCACTTAGCCATCACTTTTTCAGCTAAATTAAACAAACTCAACACCACACGCTTATTACAGCTGTATATGCACAAAAGCACCCCGGATTTCACTTCAAGAAAAGCAATGTAGTCTTGACTTGATTGTTGGTTTAAATATTTGCTTCCTTGAATGCGACGTGAGAGTTGCTGGTGTTCTTAACCTAACAGCGAAGATGACCAAAAAAAAACCTAACAACACAATTAACGAAAATTCTCCAAAACGTCCAACCGTCCAAAACGGAGGTGAGACTTATTGCTGTTCTTAATCTGACAATGAAGCAGTTAATGAAAATTTTCTAAAACGTCCAACCGTCTAAAATAATTGTGAAATAATGATGTGGATTTTACATGGGCATCAGACCCACAAGCTAGAGTGAAGATAGATGTTTTGGCTGGAGTGAGGGTTGGGGTAGGGGGTAGGGGGTGTGTGAGTTCCGAAAAATATTTTTTACTTTTTTGAACTAAATTTTTTTTTAATCGGAAAATATTTTCCCGTTTAACCAAATTTTTTGTGTTACCAAATATCAGAAAATTCAAAAAATATTTTACTGCAAACAAGCGGAGCCTCAATAATTCACAATTTTTGTATCTTAGTTATAAAAGCATAACCTTGTGATTATCAGATACATATCCCATTGACTCTAAATTGCAAACTCTGGATCAGGGGAAAGGGGCACTTTAGTTTCTCCTGTAGATAAATTTATAATTTTTTCTCTAGAGCTATGGGGCTCTAAAATAAATCTGGATGTTTTACAGCTATATGTAAGACAAAATGAAGTACAAAACACAGTAGAATTGAGTGAATAATAGATGGTTAAAATACTAGTACCAAGTGGATTGTGAGTTCTACTTTTTGAGAAGTAAAAAATTTGGATTTGTAAGGGTCAAATTAAGTTCAATCATAACACCCAAAACTTGGGTAGAATAATCGGATAGTAATTTATTACAATTGAAGAATTTCAATTCAAATATACTTGCAATCCATTGTAGCACAAAACAAAACAAAAAAAAGAAGGTTACATCATATGGGCCAAAAAAAGAACTAAAAAAGTACAAATGCAATGGATTAGTAGGTTGAGGGATATTTTACTACATATAACTTTCAGGAGCTTCTTTTGGTATCAAATTCAAGAGTGATTATGGATCAATCGCAGCTTTGAAAAATAAGGTGACTTAATTGGAAGCCTATACAATCATGCATGAAGCATGTTTATTAGTTGACTGGTTTTGTTGAAAATAATAAATAATATAATAAATTTATCTCTAACATCTTAAACTTGTTAGATGAGGTGATCATTAACATGGTATCAGAGCCTAAGAACTTAAAGGTCCTGGGTCCAAAACTCACCACCACCCATTAAAAAAAATATTAAAACAAAAACTAACCCCCTAGCTATGTGTTGCCAACTGACCTCCCTTTGTGCGCGATTGATATTAGTCTAGATTTCATGCAATTGTAACAACAGCGGACTTCAAGCAACAATGATTAAACTCTTCTTTTGTGCAATCATTTACCCTATTTGGATGGAAAGAAATAGAAGAATACACCATAGCTTGGCAACATGTGAAGATTGCTATCCATTCGTATTTCCTTTGATGTAAAAACTTGTATATAGAGAAAATATTTATAAAAAAGGACTCTTAAATAGGGCAACATGTAGTAGGCTTAGACTGTTGAGAAAAGGTATCCTTGTCTAATAGATACTCACCCTCTCTATTTTTGTAAAGTGATATACATCTTTTTCATTCAATGAAATTGTTAAAAGTCCGAGTGATTCAGCCCCATGTCATCTTCATCAATTTCCAACCAAAAAAAATCTCCAATGTATAGAAAGTACTCTCTATAGAGATCTCTCATTGACATAAAACTAAGACTCAATTGTTGCACCCTATCATGCAACATATGTATACTTCACAAGGTTTTACCAATCCTTTTGGTTTCCGAAAATGTGATCCAAAATAAACATATTTAGTGCATAAAAAGCGATGAAAATATTAACAATATTAATGTTCTCAAGTCAGTTTCATAAAACTAAGCAATGCATAGTTACATTTTGTTGAAGAAAATCTAGTGTGTGTGTATATATATATATATAAAATCTTGCGTGTTGAATAAAATTGCATAATCAAAATATAGATATTGCAATTAATAAAATTAGAAGACTTACTTGTTTGCACAAAAATTATGCACAATGTAATTAATGAATGCATTAGATCGAGGCCTGAATTTGATTCAGTGTCCTTAAAACTTAATCGTCCCACTATGGTACTTACGGTCACTGGCTGTAGTCTTCCAAGATACAACAATCATCGTCTAATGGTAGGAGGACTTCAAACTGTTCAGACCCGACGAACCAAATAATGTAGAATTCTCTTTCTTTTAATATGCAGAATGTATGTAAGATAATTATGAAAAAACTCTTTTTTTAATGCCAAAATCCCAGGGCATTTATAGAATTTTGATGTCTTTTCGTAAAAGGTATGAAACCTTTTCTAACTATTTATGTCCATTCATATTTTATTTGATTTAAAAATCAAATTACAACACATTCATGACAGGAGATAGGTTTCTGGCTAGGTTGGTCCTCAGGTAAGGGATTCTACCACCGTGGGTGGTAGCAGATCATTTTCCAAGTTACTTTGACTTCTTGTGTTAACCATTTTTGTGTATCTCACTAGGATAACTCTTTCTTTTCCACAGATGGCGCCAACTTGATAAGGTATAAAAACGCCCAACCTATCTCCTCTGTAATAAGGCCTATAAAATAAGAATAATGTGACGTTGGATTTATCTTGAAAGATAGCTTTGATACTCAAGTTAGTATCGAACTCAAAGGTCGGACTTAAGGACTTAATAAGTCAATTTAAAGTAAGTGTATAAGATAATAATTACCTATTCATGATTTTTGGATTCAATATTTATACTTATTCTTGGAATGGGTCCCACTGTCATAACGACAAAATCACAGCTTTAGCTCGAGAACTTATTTGAGCTCTGGGGATCACTTTATCTCAGGAAAGATCTTGTTATTTTGTTGATTTACCCCTATAATTGCTAACTGTGTTACATTCTTGTCCTTGGATATATTTGGCCCTTATCATTTACGATTTTAATTAATAAATGCCATATAAATTGAATATTACATATATAACTTGGAACAGGAAAGAAAACATATGCCATGCAGTGTTCATGAAATTATTTGGTAAATGGCACAATATCCCTGTGGTTCACTTGAAGTTCACATTTGTCCCATGTGGTTTTTAAAGTGCATATATTTTCCTTGTGATTTGATAAAATGGTGCACAATACCACTTTCATTAAAAACTCATCCAAGTTAAGGTTATTTGTGCTTCACACGCACTAATTGCGAATTCTTGAGTGATGCACTTTAAATAATTATTTTATTGACCAAAATACTGTTACTTGAGCGTAATAGTCATTTTAAAATTTAAATAATAAAAAGAGAGATAAAAAACAGGATAATGCCATTTTTCCCCATGAATTAACCCATAAATCTCAAAGTTCCCAATTTGTTTATGGTATTACCCAAATTCCCCATGCCTTCTAACAAAGTTTAATAAACCGTTAAATTGAAGGGTAATATGGTCCTTTTATATTTAAAAGTAAAAAAAATATTACAAAACAAATCTTCCAACCAAAATCCCAAAAATACAAACCAATTCCCCACCCCAAAGGGCCACCCGTGAACTCTACCTCCTTCCCCAACCCTTATCATCCACTTCTAACCCTCTCTCCAAAAAAAATTAAAATGAAAAATACTTTCTATCCCTAAAATCACAAGGTGTGATTTTGTGGATGTAGTTGGTATGGACGTTTGGTTTTCTTTAATTTCCTTTGGTGTGTGTATATATATATATATATATATATATATATATATATATGTATATATATATATATATATATATATGTATGTATGTAAATATATATATATATATATATATATATGTATGTATATATATATATATATATATATATATATATGTATATATAAAATACAAAAAATAAAATAAAAAACAGATCCCCACCCCTAACACCCTATCGGCACACCCAAGCTCTCTAAACAACAAAGCCACATAGATAAGGTGTTAGGGGTGGGCTATCGGCACACCCAAGCTCTCTAAACAACAAAGCCACATAGATAGGGTGTTAGGGGTGGGGATCTATTTTTTATTTTATTTTTTGTATTTTATATATATATATATATATGCTATATATAGATTTGTGGTTTGAGGGGCTTAGGTGTGCCGATAGGGTATTAGGAATAAGGAATTTGGTTTTATTTTGGGTATATATGTATGGGTATATATACATATATGATATATCTACATATCTATAGTATGTATAAGTATGTATGTACATATATATGGGTTAGTGGTTTGGGTGTTGGAGGTGGACGGTGATGTTGTTGTAGTAGGAGGGAGTTGTAGGAGTTGAATTTGATTTTTTTTTATTTTATAGATTTTTAGATATTATTTTCTTACTTATAAATAAAATATTACAATGCCCTTCAACTTAACAACTTTTTTAACATTGTTAGATTGCATGGGGAAATCTGGGTAATTCCAAAAACATATGGGGGACTTTGGAATTTATGGGTTAACTCATGGGAAAAATGGCATTATCCCTAAAAAATCCCCAGCCCCCATCTTACCCCAACATCAAATTCTCCAATTCACACCCCCACCTCACACCCAAAGGCCAAAACTACCACCACCACCCCAAAATTCTACCACATTTACCCCCAAATGACAAAACCCCAATTATTAACCCCTAAAATAGGACAAGTAGGCACTTAGTTTATGATGAGGCCATATCTTAGAGATAATTGTTGGTCTATATAACAAAATAAGCCCAAGAATGTAACAATTCAAGTCCAAATGGAGAGCCCATTCCAAAAGACTGGTCTGTTAGGTGGGAGAATCCCTTGCACTTAAGAACTACCTCTTGTGAGGGTGAGATCTCAATGTGAGATCATTACATTCTGCTCTCTTTAAGAGCCGACACCCACATCAAGCTAACTTATCGACACTGATTCGACGATTGCCCTTTCTATTAGCAGACCAAACAACTTGAGGGTGATAATCAGTATAAATATAACTAACAATGATGATGGCAAACAGATAGGTGTCATAGGCCCCATTGCAATAGAATCCAAACATATATGTTGGATCACTTCTATAACTTTGAAGGATGTATCTCATCCTTGAGCCATCCCTGTCGCTCGCCGAATGAGTCAAAAACTCATTATTGATCCAAGTAGTGTTAAGGTTAGAATTTGAATAAACTAAAGGTTGGGCAATTACTAATTGAAGAAATATCAATATCGAGCCAAAATGGAGAAACAAACTCTATTTCATTTAGGTAAGACTGTGATTGATAGTATTATCTCAGATAGCCAAGAAACTTTTGTTCTAGGAAGGTCTATTGCATCGAATGTTCTGATGGGTTAGGAATTGATTCGGGGTTATTCGAGGAAGAGGTCCTCTCATAGGTGTACCATCAAGGTGGACATTAGAAAGGCTTATGATACAATAAACTTGGACTTTCTGTTCAAGGTACTCTATACTTTTCATTTCCTTTCTCAGTTTACTTATGGGTCAAAGCTTGTGTTTTTTCAACTAGCTATTCAGTGGCAATCAACGGTAGCTTGGAAGGGTATTTCTATGGAGCGAAAGGTTTGAGACAGGGAAACCTTTTGTTGCCATATTTCTTTGTTATGGTGATAGATGTGTTTGCTTGTTTGATGCAGAAAGTGGATGCTGGAAATGGTTTTCATTTTCATCCCAAATATGCTAAAGGTTGGTTGTCTCATCTTAGCTTTGATGATGATGTGTTGATATTTTGTTGGGGGGACATTGACTCGATGATGGCTGTGAAAAAAGTCCTCAATGTGTTTGGTAAGATATCGGGTTTGATTGTTAATAATGAGAAATCTATGGTGTACTTTGGAGGTTGTGGTACAGAGTTGAAATCTACTATTCTCCAGATTCTTGAGTTTAAGGAGGGTAGTCTTCTGTTCACTTACTTGGGAGTCCCTCTTTCGACGAGAATATTGAGCAACATTTCCTTTAATCCGTTGATTGAGAGAATAGGTGGGAGAGTTGAGCATTAGACCTCTAGGTTCCTTTCATTTTCCAGGAGACTGGTCCTTGTTAAGTCGATTCTTGCCAACATCTAGGCATATTAGTCTTCTATTCTGGTACTCCCTAAAGGAGTACTTAAGGAGTTGGAGCAAAGAATGGCTAGATATTTGTAGAAAAAGAAAAATGATGGCCCTTGTGGAGCTAAGGTGAGTTGGGAGCTTGTGTGTAGGCCCTTTAAAGAGGGTGGTCTTGGCATTCAAATACTTCAGGATTCAAACATGGCTAGTTTGATTAAACAGTTTTGGTCCCTTCTTACTAGCCCGAGCTCGATTTGTCCTAAATGGGTTAAACATTATTATCTTAAGGGTGAAAGTATTTGGGAACATTCTCCAAGATCTAATACTTCTTGGCATTGGAGGAAACTTATGAAGATCCGGCCCCTCATAAAACAACATTGTTAGGTGAGCATTTATAATGAGGCTGACTCCTATTTTTGGTTTGATTCGTGGCACCCTTGGGGTCCTCTTGCGGACTGTGTGGATATGAACCAAGAGCTTTTGTCGTTGGTTAATCGCTATGGTAAGGTTGAGGATGTGATTTTGGATGGTCGTTTGTTTTGGCCGAATTATGCTATTTTGAGGGGTATTGGTGATTATGTCGGCTTCCAGCCTAACTTGTATCGAAGGGACTCTTGAAGATGGAATCTTGGCTCAGGTGGGAAGTTTTCCATGAGGAGGTTAAATGGAATTTCATGGTGTAGAGCAAAGTTAGGATCCCGAAACATAGTTTCCTTACGTGGTTAGCCATCCTTAATAGGTTACCTACTAAGGATCGCTTCCTCTCGTGGGGTGTTTGTAGAGATAGTATCTGCAAGATGTGTGGCATTAAGGTGGAGGATAGGGACCATATTGGCTTGAGCCGCAAGATTTGTCGTCCTGGGCTTGACTTGTTCTTGATCAGTAAGGATATTACAATTGGGGAAAAGCTTGGTGGTTGTGCTATTGCAAGGACAGTGATCTACAGGCCACTATCGTTCGTTTGTTTTTTGTGGTTTGGTGTACGCGGTATGGAAAGGACATAACCAATGGATCTACCGTGACTGCTATGTTCAGGAGGAGGTGATTGTTGTTAACATGTTCCAGTCTATTAGACTCAAAGTTTATTGATTCTCATACTAACCGATAAATATGTAGAAATTGGAGCCTTAAAGGCATTCGTTAGATTTTTTTGTATTGTGTGATATATTTTTGACAAGCTCAATGAGAAGTACTTTTGTTTTCCCAACAAAAAAAAAAACTTTGTTTCATTTTCTCCATAGAAAAAATACAGAAAAGGCTGAAGAAGGGATTTTAAAATCACTCTTAGAATATGAACAAAGCCTAAGATGTTAAATGCCAAACCTCCAAGTATTTGAGCTCCGCTGCCTTGTTTGGATTCACGAGGGAAAGTATAATAAAGGAAAAGAATGGAAAATGTTAAATCTTGTTTGGATTGGAGAATATTGTAAAGAAAAGAATCATAAAAGATTATAAAGGATTATGAATATATTTTGTTTGGATTTGAAAGGAAATGGAATTAAGGGATAAATTTTATATGCAAATTGATTTATATACATTTTTTAAGATTAGTATTTGCTACAAATATCATGACATGTAAATAAAATAAAAGAGAAGGTAGTATAGTCGTTATATAACATAAGATAATCCTCTCCTTCCATCTCGGAGTTGTTTGACTTCCAACCTCTTCTATACCCTTACTTAAATATTCTCCTCAACTCAGACAAGAGAAAGGATTTCCCTCCCAACCATTTCTTTTTTCCCCATTCTCCCTAATCGAAACAGAGTGTAAAGCTTGACTTGTAAATGTTTTGTTGCTGAGTTTGACTTGGTAAACGTTGTATCGACTTTTTCAACAAATAATTAACCTTTCATTTACATTTTATTTGTCAGGACGAAACACATACATATACATGAAGTAGCGAAAACAGAGTAAGCTTAATGTCATATGGCCACCTTTGACCTACATCTACTCCTGAGATAATCTACCATGCATTATGAATATAATATAATTAGCTTTATTTATATAAAAATCTAAACCTTCATGTGTGATCATTGATTTTTGGTCAGAAAAGTTAAAAAAAAATATAAGAAAGAATGAAATGCATAGAAACCTCTTGTATTTTACCTCAGTTGCATATGAAATCTTATGTTGAAAATTTGCAACTTGTTGTACCTAATATCACACTTGTCCCAAATTTGAATTCTATTGCCATCGATTGAGTTATTAAACGACAAAATCACCCTCCTTTAAAACATGTCACCCTTGTGTAACATGCCATTAAATAGTTAATTCAAAAAAATCCCACCAACTTTAGAGAGACAAACAAAATAAATTCAAATTTTATATCTAAAACCTTAAAAAACTCAAAAAACAAAATGAGATAAAAGAACCATTAATCTCTTTGTCATGGTTTAAAAATAAGAGAAATTGGGATGGTAAAAAAATACAACCAATCCCAAAACTTATTTCTTTCTCTCTCTAAAAATCAATTTCTTGCATACATATTTTCACCAATTTTCTCTCTCCATATATGCAATATATATTGTTGAGGGTGGAAAATGAAGTTCTTCCCGAGCTCAGCTACCGACGCGAGCAGACAGATCTGCACCAAGAAAGAGAAAGAAATGCGGGGGTTTTGACCCGTGTTTTCCCTCGAGTGTGAGAATGATTAGTATGTCCAAACTGAATGTTTGGTAGATGAGAGTATTAAATGTAATACGAGTTACCTCATAAATATTAGGAATGACTCTATTTATACTAATCTTAGTGCGGGCAGCAATTAATGCTTAGTACTGCCCTACACGTTACCTATTGCTTGAGCCGCGTATCTATTGGACAAAATTATTGACCAATGGACATTGCTATCTTCCAATGGTCCGAGCTGGGGTTCACATTTATGTCAAATCTAATTGGATGACCAGGCTGGAGGGAAACGGAGCGGGTCAAATAGGGACCAGGACAAGTAGTACCAGGTCAGGAAGACCCGTATGTACATGTTCCATCTCGGGATACCCCCCATATCAATTCTCCCTCCCAAGTCTAGAACGCTGAAAGGGTTCTGGAATGGTTCGGTAGGTTCTCGAGCCGAGTGACCGATCTGGATGAGTATTGCCACGTCATCATGCTTTAAAGGGAGAAGCTGATACGTCACCACTTGTCATGAAAAAAGGTGCGTCTATTGGCTTTCCTAGGATGGTTGCAGACAGTTATGTCTTTAAATGAGGAGTTGACACGTCATCAGTTGTCAGGGCAAGACGTGACGATTAGTGTCTCGGAGGTAGTTATTTCCTACATCTATAAATAGGCTTCAGTCAGTCTTCATATTTTACTTTCACTTTTCACTCAAGCTTCTAGGATTTACTCTGCATTGCTGTTAAACTCGGTCAAGTAGCTCGGAGTCTTCAGTGAAGCATGCAGGTTGGACCTTTTAGCTCAAACACTTCAATCAACTTTAGGAGTTAGGTTAGTCCTGAATTCCCTTAGCTTTGTGTTCTTTTCCTTTTTCCTTTTTATCGATACCCATTGGGGAAGTCAAGTTCCGAGGATTCCCAAGCAATAGAGGCCATGTCATATGGCGGGGAAGAGGAGAATCCGTCAAGCTCAAGCACTTCACCCCAGCAAGAGGAGAGTTTTGGTACTTCCGTCTCTCAAAGAGGCACGGAGCAGGATGCTATGTGAGCCCAGGAAAAGGGTGATAGTGATTACAAAGTTGTATGGGTTCGTACGAATAGCGGAGGGGCCGAGCTAGACTAGATGAATGGTTTTTCCGAAGTAGAAGTGGAGGGCGGAGACGACGGGTCCCCCTTGAACCAATTGGAAGGGCTTGAGATTCCTGTTAAAAATGTGGTCGGCGTCTTCGACGCTGTCATTATCCTCGAGCCTATTTCCAGGGTTCCCCAGCAAAGTGCAAGTGCCTTATTCGGTCGGGGTAAGTAGTTATTTACATGTACCGAGAGAGAATGCACGTCGACAGTGGCCGAGGCCAATGCTAGACTGAGGGCATGAGTTGTGCCAGAGGATTATAGACTCAGGGTCCCAAGTCGGCATGAGCCAGCATGCTATCCCTCAGAAAGTTATTTCATCATCTACGACATCGCATTCGATCTCATCAGACTCCCCTTGCCAGCTTATGTGACGGGCATATTGAATCACTATGAACTAAGCATTGGGCAAGTGACTCCCAATGGATGGGCGATGATCGTGGCTTTCTATGTCTACTGTCGTCGGCAAAACGTTGCCCCGACCTTAATTTTGTTTAGGCCGTGCTTCTTATGCAAACCCAATCCCAATCTGAGAAGATGGTTCCACTTTTGTGCCCGACCTGATCATGCCATTTTCAAGCCATGGAAGTCGTCCAACAAAAGGTGGCACAACAAGTATT
This sequence comes from Ehretia macrophylla, assembly GCA_037974665.1. NCBI lineage: Eukaryota > Viridiplantae > Streptophyta > Magnoliopsida > Boraginales > Ehretiaceae > Ehretia > Ehretia macrophylla. The sequence goes on along the minus strand of CM075772.1, from coordinate 46,723,221 downwards.
ATTGAGTTCACTCCAGGTCCAATATGGGAGTTTCGCGGAAATGGATTCTTAGCCTTAGGAAGAATGCCAACAAGGCCCCCAAGTTCTCCAACGGGGAACAAGAGACAATCAACATACTGAGGGGGTGCAACAGGTTGTTGAATTCAAACTTCCACATGGCTTGAAAAAAGATATGGGAGCACAAGTTATTTGGCCCTGGTCCTCCTAACCTAGAGAGAGAGCACCCTGGGCTGATCCTGGATGAGGGAGTTGAGGGAAAGGAAGAGAAGGATGAGGGTCGGATGCCAGGATCTGGACCCAATCTGTACATAGAGAATGAGGAGGGTCAGTAGCGGGAACTTAGACTCGACATCCCTATGGGTTCATTTTAATTGCCATTTTTTCTTTTACCTTTGCTAATTATTAACTTGTTTTACCTGTGTGTCTTACAAATATGAGCAAGCAACCAAGCCTCGCTGCTATGTCTTATGCTGCGGCCAGGGCGGCTAAATCCACCATCACCAATGAGTAGGGGCCCCCAGCATCTAAGGATCCCAACTCAGGGTCGGGGTTGTCTCACACATCGTTCCAGCCTCGTAAGAGGTCTGCAACCAAGACTTCTTCTAAGGGTAGAGGTGTGTTCCAAGAGATCCAAAGTGGCGGATTCGCAGCAAAAGAGAAAGACCTCGGGGGTTACTATCAACGAGAGGTCCCGAGCTAGCAAGGGGGTCCCTAAGAGGGGGGAGCCCAAATCTGTTACTGGCAAAGGTAAAGTGGCAATGCCTCCCAAGTCTAAGAAGAACCTTGTGGTCCAGGCTCTGATCGAGGCTTCTGCATCCTTTCAACGTGACCCTCACATTAGTTCGTTGTCGTGGGACTGCTTAGTAGCTGATATGCAGACCGTCACCGCTACTATAAGTTTCCACGATCTCCCAACTATTTTTAGGTCATTTTCATTTTGACTAATTGTTCTTCACCTTGCAGGCTGAGTCTTATCTTGTGGAGGCTCCTGCCTATATCAATAAGCCACGATGCTATGTAGCTGAGTTGGGGCATCGTTACCAGGAGGCCATGACTCAGCATACCCAAGTGCTGGAGGAGTCCAAGAACTACATCAAGGATGATGCAGCGGATATTAACTGCTTGAGGGCAAAGCTTGAGACCAAGGAGAATAAGCTTAAATCCAAAGACGATGAGCTTAGGATTACTGTAGAGGCCCGAGCCTAGATAATGGAGACCCATGCTAGGGAGATGGAGAAGCTCTAGGTGGAGAAAGCCACAACTGACAAGAAGCTCAAAGACTTCTATGACAAGGTCGGGAGAAAAGGAGAGAAGGCGATCCAGGCATGAAATGAGGGCCTTGGTGGCCTGGAGTTCTTCACTGTTCATTATGACAAACTATCCAAGTATGGATATGCCGAGGGCTACTTCAAAGGCCAGCTGGTGGCTCAGGAAAGTGCGAAGACCTTTCATCCCCATACCAAGATGGGCTTCATCGAAATAATAGAGGCTCCTAGCAAGGATTTTTGGGAAATTCTAGGCTACCAGAAGAGCTAAAGGCCATGGCCTTGGAGATTCAGTGGCACATCAACAGCCAATTCGAGTAGGTCGACGGAGATGAGGTGCCTCCTAAGGATGGTGCCGACTCAAGCTCAGTGACTCCTCCTCCTTAAATGTTTCATTTGTGATATGTAATTCGCCTATAGCAGCCAACAGTGTACCCTTTTTTATATAATATAATGAATCATTTCCGAGTCTAGAAGATTGTCTCTTACTTTCATTTTGCCTTATTCGTGAATGCCTTAGCACTTTATGACGTGCTTTTATTTTGTTTCGCAAAATTTTCAAGTAGCTTAGGTCGGTACCCCATTGATGGAACTTAACTGATTTTGTAAGTTCAAGTTAATAGCCAAGGCAGAATTAACTAAGAGATCAAACTAAGTTGACCTAATCCAGGCTGGCCTTAGGTAACCGACAGAAATATAACCTTTCTTTAGTTTTAGCACGAGCTGGATTATTTTACGGCTAAATCGACAAACATCCTTGGATTGATGCCATGCCCGAGCTAGGCTTACATAGAGTTAATATTACTATCTCAATTTGTTTAGGCGCGAGTTGGCCTATTAATCCTGAGCTCACGAGTGTGGCCACTTGAGCTAGTTTTGGCCCAAATTTGATTTGCAATTTGCATGTGGTTAGCTAATTAGTTAGGTTAGTCCATTTAATAACAAGTGCGGTGATTAGTCACGACTTCGTCATTATTTGAGACTGATGGGTCATGGCTAGGGGTGTGCAGCGAAACTGCCAACCCGTCCAAACCGCCTAACCCAACCCAAACTAACCCATTTTTTGTGGTTTCTTAAAAGTTTGGTTCGTTATGGTTTAAATTTTCATAGGAACCAACCACATAGTTTGGTTTATGACTTTTACTATCAAAACCATAAATTCAAACTAACCGTATATATATATAGTAAATATGTGTAGTATTTCTAGAGAACTTTTCACTTTCCTACATATTTTTCAATCTATCTCCCATTTCATTGAAAAAACCAAAAGACAACATAAGTAACTCCTCTATATTTTAGACTTTTACAACACAATTACTTTATTCAAATGCAACTATAAGTTAAACTGAATGTATGATTTGGCTTGGTTTGGGTGGTTTGGTTTCTTCAAATGTATTGGTTTGGTTTGGGTGGTTCTGAGAGGTGTATGAGTTGGTTATGATTTTAATTTCTCCAAACCAAATGTGTTGGTTCAGGTCGAAAAATATGTTTTAAACCGCCCTAAACTGACCCATGCACATCCTTAATCATGACAACCAGAAGTGCACCATATACATAAGTATGTTTAAGAACTTAGACTTTGTATTAGAAGGGCGTTTAGTACACATGTTCAGTATATTACAACAAGAGCAACAAAACATCTTTCTTAGCTCGGAAACTACACAAAATAGTGCTTTAAATGCTCAGAATTCCAGGCATTTTTCAACTGCTTTTCATACTGGTCTTGGAGATAGAAGGTTCCAAGGTGGAGTTCCTTCATGACTTCATATGGTCCCTCCTATGGTGGGAAAAGTTTACTTCCAAAGTGTGGCTGAAAGATGGCTCTTCTTAGGACCAAATCTCGTACTTTGATTGACTTGGGTTTGACCTGCTTGGCGAAGGCTCTCTGCATGGCTGTTTTACTGGCTAGTATTCTGACCTGAGCCTTGGCGCGCAGCTCTTCTACCAAGTCTAATTCTTCTCGGATCTTAGCCCCGTTTATTTCTGGGTCATAGAGAAGGGTCCTACTGGTGGGAGACTCGATCTCGACTGAAAGCACTGCTTGAGTGCCAAAGGTTAGTGTGAAGGGCAATTCTTCCATTGTCGAGCTGATTGTGGTGTGCTGGGCCTACAACACCTCGGGAAGTACTACTGCCCATTGGCTCTTTGCTTCTTCCAGCTTGGTTTTCAGGCCCTGCAAAATGATTCTATTAGTAACCTTGACTTGATCATTACATTGGGGATGAACAATAGATGAGAATCTAAAATCGATCCTGATTTCAGCACATTTTCCTCGGAAGTATGCACTATCAAATTGTTTGTCGTGGACAATCACTATGACCTTTTGATGGAAAACGTTATAATATGCATGAATCATATTCAAAAAATTTATGAATAAGGCAGAACCATTCATGCAGGATCTTTTACTACGAATGAACATGAAATAAGAACAATTGAAATAATCATAGTTTAATTCTAAAAGATCAAACAAAGCTTTTCATATACCTTAAGTGGAAAAGGCAGAAAACGGAAAAACTTTACCTTTGAATTTCTTCCTTGATCCACACGCCTAAAGGGAGAAAATTTTCTATTGTGCTACTCTGATCTTCTCTCCTATTCCAGAATCTAAAGTGTATTCTAGTTGTGGGACTAGAAATTAAATCTAAAGAGAAACTACTAGAGAATGAAAATTAGAATATCTCAAAGGAGATGGTGCAATTGTAGAGTTTGGAGTAGAGGCCTTTATATAGGAAAATATTAGTGTGAATCCTTATAGGATTTGGATATCAAAAGAGTATTAGAAAAAGGACTTAGAATAATCCTCCAATTCCATAACACTTTAGAAATCCAACTCTATCTCATATTTACTACTTCTACAATAAAACAACCACCATGGCCGAACCACTAGGGTCACACAACCCACACTCATACGCACCACCTTGGTTCATGTGCCAAGTGGTTCTGGTTCAGCCTTTTGCGCTCTAATTAATTTAATTGATCAATTCCAATTAATTTCCAATGTCCAAATTAAATTTACTATTCAAGAATAAATCATTTTTCCAATTGAGGAAAAACTATCTTAAATATTCTTGTAGTATTTAGACTTTAATTAATTAATCAACTAATTAATAATTCTATAATTCATTTCTTTGCCAATAATTAATAAATAGAAAAACTATTTCCATAAAATAGGAAAGTTTATTTATTATCTCTTATTGTCAATGAATTAAATAATATCTCTACTAAGTAATTCTTTGATTTAATTAATTTATACTTTAAAGATAATTTGGCTAGAAGGGAGACCAAAGACATAATTACCCTTGCCACAAAAAATGTATAAAATATTCTCACTAGTCCCCTAACAATATTTTACCATGTTAACCCGGTCTACTACACTAAAAGACTAAGGCTATACTACAGGATAATTACTGTATTAACAAAATTAAGTCAACAAAATATGACGCTCTGTCTTTTGACCAACTAAGTGATATTTGACCATAACGCCCCTCTATACTCATTCATAGCCAAGACAGGTTCCAACTGTACTATCACCTCTTGGACTACAACTTTTTCTCCTTAGAACCTCTAATCTACAATCTAACCATCCTCCAAAAGTTATCCACTTGTACTAGGGAGTTACCCATAAGTGTAACAACCAATACACCAAGTATTACTATGGTCATAGATTCAGGATGATCTAGCTTGAATCATTCTAAAGAAGTGATATTGTATAGATTCCTTATTGCATACACACATTCCTTCTAATCAAGTCCAGACACCTAAGTACACAGAGTTAATTGACCCATATAATGAATCTCGCCCATTATGTCTCAAAGTGCAATGAGTCTGACTTCGTCAATTCATCCACGTATGCTCAAGATTAAGAACAATGGCCTATTTAGAAACACATAGATGAAAACTCTTTCTTTGATAGTACGTATTCAGAGTTTCATTCGTACGGGGTCCGTCCAATGCTTACACAAGCATAAGCGTAACAAGTTAGTAACTACATCCATGATCAAGGCAGATCACCCTACTACAAAGAGAACTTGTTACACTATAACTTCTACCATAGTCAAAGAGCCCAACTTTTACTACTATAGTTATGGACAAATAGTTCTGCTTAACAAGTAACCATGACTTAGACCTTCTGTGCGTAACCATCCCGCACCTTAAGTCAACACTTGAAGCAAGGACCTTATACTCATATATATATTGATATCTACTAACATAAGAGAGAAACATGCTCATATAAACATGATGACAATAATTATTCTATGCATACTATCCAGATATGTAAATGATCACATGCTAGTAGTCTTTTGGGCATACCAATTCCAACACCTTTGGCACACCAAATCAACAGATGATGTTCTTCCAAATGAAGCCCCAAGCTGCCTTATCAGTATTTTTAGCAACTCCTTTAGCCTCAGACCACTTGGTGAAGTAATCCACTACTATGAAGGTATGCTTCCTTTGACCCACATTGTTCAACAATGGTCCAATGATATCCAAACCCCACTGGTAGAATGGCCATGGGCTCACCATCACTGTTAGATCCACAATGGGTTTTCTTTGGATGTTGGCAAATCTTTGACAAGTATCACATTTCTTCACATAGTCTTTGGCATCTTCCCCTAAGGTCGGCCAGAAATAGCCTTGCCTTAGTGTTTTCCGGGCTAGAGCCTTGGCACCCAGGTGATTCTTACATATGCCTTTGTGGATTTCTCTAAGTATGAAGTTTCTTTCTTCAGGCCCCACACATTTTAGGAGAGGCCAAATGCAGGCTCTCTTGTACAGTTGTCCGGCTATGATTACAAACTGTGAGGCCTGCTTTTGAATTTTTTGGGCTACCTTCTCATCATCCGGGACTATACCCCTCTAAAAAAAGTACATGATTGGTTTGGTCCAATCTGGGCTCACATTCAATTCTGCTACCTCCTGCCACCTATTCGGATATTTGGCTCGGTGATTTCTTCTACGTGTACTAGTGCGGGTCAATTTTCTCAAGCCACTAGTTTGGACAAGGCATCAGTTTTAACATTCTCTTCCCTTGGAATCTACTGAACTGAAAACCTTCGGAATCCCGAAACCAACTCATTTACCCTATTGAGGTAGGCGAGCATTACGACTTCTTTAGCCTCAATTCTCGTCACTCAATTGGCAACTAACTGGGAGTCAGTATACATTTCGACTGTTTGGGCCTTGAGCTGGGATACTATTTTCAAGCCTGCAATCAATGCCTCATACTCAGCTTTGTTGTTTGAAGTCGGGAATGTGAATTTGAGAGAGTATTGGTGTTCATGTCCCATTAGGTTGAGGATCACTATTCCAGCTCCGCTACCAGACTTTCCTGATGCTCCATCAACCTTAATTTTATAGACCTCCTCTGGATTACACTCCTCCACCACAAAATCTACAACTGTTTGGGCCTTATTGGCTATTATTGGCTGATAAGTTATGCCAAATTGACTCAGCTCTACTGCCCATTTGAGAAGTTTGCTCGAGGCTTCTACTTTGTGCATAATGGACTTGAGCGATGCATCAGTCATTACTTTGATGGAATGGGCATCAAAGTATGGTTTTAGCTTTCTTGCCACTATGACCAAGGCGAGGGTGAGTTTTTCCAAGGAGGAATACCTTGTCTTGGCCCCTCTGAGAGTTTTGATGACGTAGTACACTGCCTTCCTCTTAGACCAATGCAGCTACCACTGCCGTACCTGAGCATCCCAAGTACAATGCCAGCTTTTTCTTCTCCTCATGTCGGGATAGTAGGGGCGGCGAAGATAAGTGCCTTTTTAGATCATCAAAGGCTTTTGACACCAGTTCGTCCACTCAAAGTTTTTAGGTTTTTTGAGAACTTTGAATAGAGGTGCACACTTATCTGCCGATCTGGACGTGAATCGACTTAAGGCAACAATCCTACCAATAAGCTCTTGCATGTCATTTACGCAACTCGGTGGTGCTAGATCCAGTATGGCTTGAATATTTTCTAGATTGGCTTCAATGCCCCGAGCCGTGACCATGAAACCTAAGAATTTCCCAGCCTTAACACCAAATGCACATTTATCTGGATTCAACCTGATCCCGAATTCTTCCATAATGACGAAGGCTTCCTCCAGGTCGGTGGCATGGTCTTCCGCTCTCTTACTATTGACCAACATGTCATCCACATAGATCTCCATGTTGCGACCGATTTGGTTTTTAAAGACCTTGTTCACCATTCGAGTATATGTGGCTCCAACATTCTTGAGGCCGAATGGCATGACCTCATAGTAGTAGAGACTATTGTCGGTGATGAAGACTGTCTTTTTCTTATCCCCGAGAGCCATATTGATTTGGTTCTAGCCTTTGAAGGCATCCATGAAAGTGAGTAGTTCAAATCCTGATATGGCATCAACCAAATGATCAATCCTAGACAATGAAAAATAATCTTTCAGGCATTCTTTGTTGAGGTCAGTGAAGTCAATACAGAGCCTCTCTTTTCTCGATGTCTTTGTGACCAGAACCACATTAGACAACCAGGTAGGGTATAGGATCTCCCTGATATGGTCGATGTCGATCAACTTGTCCACCTGTTCAACAATAGTTTTTTGCTTATCATGATGAAATTGTTTGCGCTTCTGTTTGACGAGGTAAGCATCAGGGTTGACATTTAGGTGATGTTCAATCACTCTCGGGTTGATACCTATCATGTTAGAAGCAGACCAAACAAAAATATGTCCATTTTTCAAAAGGAAATGACTTATACCTATTTTGAGGTCGTCAGGCAACTCGCTTCCGATCTTTACCTTTTGGTTTTTTCTAAAAGCTCTACCTCTTGTAGGTCCTCCGCTGGGCTACCTCTCTTGGCATCCCTCTTTTTCTTGGGCAAGTTTGGATAGTCTGCTTTGTATTTTGTGCGGAGAGAGGACTTATAGCACTCTCGATGTGAGATCTAGGCTCCCCTAAGTTCTGCAATACCCTTGGGGGTTGGGAACTTTAGCAGCTGATGGTAAGTGGAAGAGACTGCTCTAAAGCAATTTAAGGCCACTCAGCCGAAGATTCCATTGTAGGCCAAGTTGTAGTCCATCACAATGAAGTTGGCCTGCATGGTTGCACGCTTTTCTCCATCTTCCAAGGTTAGGAGAAGGTTTGATCACCCCCTCAGTCTTGTACCCCTTCCCGGTAAATCCTGTAAGAATCCCTTTCAACGGCCTGAGCCAGATCCGATCCAGGCCCATCTTCTCAAAGGCCTTCAAAATGATCACCTCAATTGAGCTTCCTATATCAATCATAAGTCTTCGGGCTGTGATGTTGGCTACGTCAGCATTAATCACCAAAGAGTCATCGTGTAGGAATATTACTCCCTTTAGATCATCCGAGGAAAAAGTTATCCTCTCCAAACCTCTGATTACGGCCATGATGGGTCCCTGTTCTCACCCGGCTCGGACATATCCTTTCATCTAGGTCGAGGTATTGCCACCAAATGCAAGTCCCTCGACAATAGTTTCGACCACAGCATGGTGTCCACCTATTGGCGCCTGTCTTGGTGGACTTCTCTCTCTATCTCTTCCCCTTCCTTGGTCGGGATTACGGGGGTGTTGGTGGTCTACATACCTCATCAGATGGCCTCGTGCAATCAAAGCCTTAATCTTCTATTTCAAATCTTTACATTTATCGGTATTGTGTCCATAATCCATATGGTGGCAACAATACTTGGATTTATTACGCTTATCGGGTCAGCCTCGAGTTTTGGGAGTCGGAGGCAGCTGGTTTAGGTATTGGACTTCCATCAGAATCTGTTCTCTCGAGGTGTTGAGATGGGTGAATACATTAAGTCTCGGTCCCTACCTTTGCTACTACTGCTTACCCTTGTCACCCTGGGCTTTAGTCCCAGGCTGGCCCCTTGATGCGGGCGACTCTATTTTTTTTTCATCTTCTTTCTCATTGTCGTCTTCTCTTTTGGCCTAATGGACCTCTTTAGAATGGATGTACCTTTAAGCTCTAATCAGGAGCTCGACAGCTGTGTCCACAGGGTCAATGGCCAAAGAAGAAGTGAGTGGTCCCGACCTAAGCCCACTCTAATAGGCCATCAGCGCCATGGAGTCTTCGAGGTTAGGAATCTTCAAGGATTCTTCATTGAATCGAGCGATATATGCCCTCAAACTCTCCCCTTTATGCTATTTAACGGTTAATAACGACGAAGTGTGATTGGCTGCACGTCGGCCGCTTGCAAACCATGACAAGAAAGCCTTTACCAATTGGGGAAAGCTTTCTACCAAATGAGGTCGAAGCTTTTGAAACCATTCCAAAGCGCCGTCTACCAGAGTGGTCAGGAAAGCCTTCGTTTTCATGGCATCGGTCATATCATGAAGAGTCATATGATGATCAAAGTTCCCTAAGTGGCTGGTCGGGTCTCCGACGCTGCTGTACATGGCTAAGTTGGGCATCCGATTGCCTACGGGCAATGGAGTAGCCAAGATTTCTGGGGCTAAAGGGTTGACTCTGAGTTGATTGATGACCTTGGAAATAGCTGCCGTGGTCTTAGTTTGCTCAGGATCGATATAGACGGTCCTATTTCCCCTATACCCTTTGGGTCGGGTGAGGGGTCCTAAGGAGGCCTAGTCATCATTTTGGGCTCCTCGAGTTTGTCCAGGCACAGGTATCTGGAACTGCAGGAGTCGTAGCGGAGCAACGGCTAGCGGAGTTGTAGCGGGCAAGAAGGCTTGATTTGGGGCCAAGCAGACCACTTCGTCTTTCAGCTCGCCAAACATCCGAAACAACAATTTCATTTACGGGGCCACGGAGACGATGGGATCGACTGCTTCAGGTTGGGTAATATCAATGGCTAAGTGTATGCGCTGGCTCGGTCCAACGTCGGCTAGGTGGGGTTTATGCTAGGCGCGAGTATAGTTTCAGGGACCTCGCCCGAGCTGGGAGAGTCCCAAACTGGTAGATTTTGGCTTCTGGTGTGTACCATGGTGGTATGCCTTAGTGGGTTGATGGGAAAATCAGGAACAGCGTTCCCATATACGATGCCAACTGTTGAGGGTAGAAAATGTAGTTCCTCCCGAGCTCAGCTACCGACACACTCGAACAGATCTACACAAGAAGGAAAAAGAAATGTGGGGGTTATGACCCGTGTTTCCCCTCGAGTGTGAGAATGATTAATATGTCCGAGTTGAATGTTTGATAGATGAGAGTATTAAATGTAATACGAATTACCTCATAAATGCTGGAAAAGGCTCTATTTATACTAATCTTAGTGCGGGCAGTAATTAACGCTTAGTGCTGCCCTACACGTTACTTGCTGCCCGAGCCGCGTATCTATTGGACAAAGCTATTAACTAGTTAACATTGTTATCTTCCAATGGTCTGAGCTGGGGTCCACCTTTATGTCAAATCTGATGGGACACTAGGCTTGCGGGAAATAGAGCGGGTCAAATAGGGACCGGGTCAAACAGTACCAGTTCGGGAAGACCCGTATGTACATGCTCTGGTTCGGGATACCCTTCATATATATATATATATATAGGGTAATTTATCGAAATGGTCCTAGATCTTTGCCTTTTTTGACATTTAAGTCTCTTATCTTTCATTTTAGACAAAATGATCATTCATCTTTCATTTTAGTGACAACTATTAGTTCTTGGAGCAAAATTTGTCAAAAAATAACGTTAATTAGCACGTGACCGCAAAATGCATAAACTTTAGGATGCTTATATTTTATCGCATGATAATTTTATCCCTAAAAATTTGTAAATTTTACAGCCACGTGTCATCCACGTGCTCATTAACGTTATCTTTTTGACGGATTTTGCTTCAAGGACTAACGATTGTCATAAAAATGAAAGATAAATGATCATTTTGTCCAAATTAAAAGATACATAACTTAAATGTCAAAAAATACAAAAATTTAGGATTATTTCGATAAATTACCCATATATATATATATGTATATATATATATACACACATATTCTAGTGTCTTTTAACTTGAGAGAAAAAAAGGTAAAGAGATTGTGGGTTGTTATTTTTCCTTTATGTACTTCCTTTTACCATATATTGTTCTCTCTCCATTAATATGCACCACCAAGAATGAAACTTTGATCACAATAACTCAATCTATTTTTTATATTTTCTTATTCTTCTTGAAATTACGAATCCTATTGATTACTATTCAAATTTCATGCAATTTGGACTATAAATAAAAAAGATATGAAATTTGACGTTGTTTTGATGGCCTGAAATTTTATTTAGGCTAGAGATTGAAGACGACACTATAAGAATATACACTTGTTACGAAAACTCATAAACTCAAAGATTACATATAAAATCATGAACTACTCTTTCTAATATCAGTTGACTTTAGGATGGAATTTCACATGGTATCAGAGTTGGCTCTTTGTCTAGTCTTGTTCTCTTCCACATGTCTCCTACGTGTGTTTATAGAGTTGGTCTCTTGATATAGTTTTATCCATCTTTCACGCGTATTCAATCTTCTATGTGTGTCCTACATGTATTCAATGGTCACATTTCACGTGTGTCAATCCACCATGTGTGTTTAATCTTTTTCATGTGACTCATCTCAAAGTAGATCACACGTGAGGGAAAATATTAGAATATATACTTGTCCTATATTAAAAAATTATAAACTCACTAACAACTTTATAAGATTTTGAATTATTTCTATCAATGATAGAATTTGGAATAACCACAGTGAAATATTACAAGAAGATCTACAACTTCAACAGTTCTACAATAATGAAGAAATAATGATTAATTGCTAAGGCTGGATCAATTTACTTTATCAGGATCGACCTTTAAAGTCTGTTCGTTTTAATACCAATTGATTTTATAATATAACAATTTCTAATAGACACACAGGTGTTGTTTCGTTATGTCAATAGCGACCAATAATTTTGTGAAACATGGCGCAAATATTGAGACAATAAATGAAAGTTGCAACTCCATTTTTTTTTTTTGGTCGAAAGTTGCAACTCCATTCGAACACGCGTTTTTTCCTGACAAATTACAACGATGCAACTACCAAGCTGCTTTGCTAAGCCAAAGATGCCAATTCATTTTATATCACCCCAACCTATTGCAACACTCATCTCGGAATATGTAACATTTAAGTGGTTTTTGGTATCCTGAAATGAATTAAAAAAGTAATAAAATGAGTTAAAGAATAAAATAACTCTAGAAATAAAATAAATTTGGGAAATGATATGTCATACTTGGCATGTTATAGGAATGAAAATAGAAATAAATATATTGATTCAAAATTCATGTTTATAATTTTTATTATTGTTGTTATTATTATTATTATTATTATTATTTATTTTATACTTGTAATATATATTATTATTCAATATTATTTCATTTATTTCACTATTTTTATATTATTTATAACAATAAAAATAATCATTATACATACTTATTATTATTATTTATTATATTATATATATTACCATATCTTATTATTACTTTTAGATTGCATATTACTATTTGTTATTATAATTATCATTGTTATATTTTATTTATATTTATTATTATTTATATATATTTTATTGTATATCTATATTTATACTATTTACTATTATTTTATGATATTATCATTACTATTATAATTATTTCATTATTTTTTGTTTATCATTGTTCTTATTGTCATTACTTTTTATATTATTATATTTTTATTTATCTTATTACATTTATTTTATTATTATTGTATTTTATCAATACTTATTATTATTGTTATTAATTTTTGTTTATTTTATTATTTATATACTATTATTCTACAATTCATTATTAATATAATAATATTATTATATTCATAATAATGTTATTTGCATAGTGTGTAAATTTTTTTTTTGTAAAAGGTATTTTGGTAACTTGAGTAATAAGTTCATTTCAAAGCACATGGAAATGGGCTAGATATTCCTATATGTTTTGTCAAGAATGTGTATTTCCATGTTCATGGAAATGGGATTACCGGAAAAATGAGATTTTCTAAGTTCATTCTGATATGGGTGCTGAGTACCGAGCCGACCTGAGACGGGCATGAACCGACTCGGATCCGACCCATACGCGTAACCCCAGTCAACATTACTGATGGATAAGATATAAAGGTATTATCCATTGGACAATAGCATTATCCCTCGGATAAACGGCTGAGGTCTGACATGAACAGTGAGGGCATCATTATACATTTAATGTCAATCATCCCGAGAGTTAGTATAAATAGCCCATTCAATGCACTCATCGAAGGTAACTAATTCTCATTTATTGCTATATCTCTCTTAGTAATTATTTGAGTTCAGACATACTAACTTATTCTCATGCCAACGGAGGAGCTCGGATCATAACGCCTGTCATCCCTTGCCTTCTTTCGCAGATTTCTACTGAGCTCGGGCTGAAGAGCACATTCAACCCTTATCACATTCCTTTATATCAAGCATGAGAATTAGAATAGAATTAGGAATAATATTTCATTCCCAACTTATTTCCACGTATCAATTGTCACCTAAAAACTTGAATTTAATTGTAACCACGAGTAGACATCCAACAGTGCAAATAGCTTTTGTACCACTTTGGGATATAACTTTTGAAATCTTGTGACTTCTTTGAGCAATTTTTATATTAGTTTAAAGCGTAAATGATATATTAGTGCTTTATTCTATTAGTTAAACTTTAAAATTGGACGAAATAACTTATTTATCTGGAATGCAAAACTTTTTGTGTAAATCTGAATATAACTTAACAAATGTTCAGAATTTTCAAACGAGATAATACAACTTAACAAATAATAATGAATTAACATAGGGGTTTTTGTTTAATTCTAACATGTGTCATTTCAACATTTCTCTTATTAAAGACTATTCCAAACGGCTTGACGGGCATTCTCTTATCCCATGTATGTGTGTACGTGATCCATTTTTCTAACAAGTGGTATCAGAACATGGGGAATTTGTACACAATGCACGGGTAAGAACTATGAGGGAACACTAACCAAAAACCAAAAAACAAAAAAACAATGCAAATCTACAGCATAGGAGGACAGTCATTGCAGATCTGAGGTGAAGAACTTCAGGGGTGCATACTACATGTGTGTATAACTCACCTTATATTTAATTAAGCTAGACGTTTAATCGTGGTATGTAATAGTTTTCCATCTCTTACATAAATGGTCACATCATAGACTGAGTCAAGTCTTTGGGAGTCTAAGAGTACCAAAATCACTTTAGTCCTTGTCTGGCCAGTAGAACTCACTTTAGAGATAGTCTTCTATGCGGCAAAATCTCTCTCTCTCTCTTCACGTCACATCAGATATTTTATAATGCCTAAATCAAGCTAGTTACCAACTTACCCTTGTTATATACAGAATTGCCCTTATTACCCTTCCATGTGTCTTTGACAAAACTATCCCTTTGGAATCATCAGCATAGGAAATATCTACCTTCTTTTACGTTTCTACCCTTGTGCACTATCCGAGAATAGAAAATCTGAAACACTATTCCTAGCTGCAATGATGAGTTGCATTAAATAGATGTGACAATGAATTTGACTATTGCTTTTACTTTTCAAAATTTTTTTTTCAACAATTCAATTCAAATGATTTTGAACCAACCAAGGATTCATGGTTTCATTTTTCTTATTAGTTAGTACACATATCAGAATGAAATTTTTAGTTTTCCGCTCTAACGAAATTTAAGCGAACATGAAAATATTCAAATTTGAAGCCTTAGTTTTGTTTTAATTTCCCGCCCTATGGTGTTTTATACACTAAGAAAGGAGAGACTTCATCAAGTGAGTCTCTACAAAAATTAATTTTTTGCTAAAATAAATTTCAAATGTTAATGAAAAATTAATTTGCCACTTTAACGAGAATGAAACATAAATGAAAATTATTCAAATTCATGATATAACAAAACTGATTATTTTACGATACTCTCGTAAATAAAATTTACATCATAACCACCCATATGAAATTTCAACTATAGAAATTTTCGATCACGTAATTGTTTTAACTAAATAAACGAGTAAAATGCATTGAAAAACTTTGGAACCAAACTTCTGCTCACAAGACAAAACAACGTCCATTAATTGTATAACAAAGAAATGTAGACAAATTTGCAGACCGTGACTTAATATCTTTTTTTTATAACAAAACGTGACTTAATATATCACGGTAGGATTTTGCATGTTGGGTAAGTTAAATTGACATTCAACTACATTTCATTAATACTAGAACCATGCATTAATTAATACACAAATTAATTAATACTAGCTAATGGATTAATTGAGCACAGAAATTAATTTAATTAATACTAGCCAATGCATTAATTATCCAGACAAAGGCACACTGTTTGTTTGCGTTTGATCAATCACCTAAAAAAATTATTTTTCCCTTTGACAAGGATGTATGTATATGTAACTTGGGCCAAATAGGTCGAATAGTAAATGTCACAGCAAAAAGCCCATTAGTGACTCATAAATAAATGTGACTATGCACACAACATGTAAACAAGCTAAAGAATTATGGCTCGAACAATAAATAATAATGTTACTACTAATACTACTAACTATTAATAATAATAATATTACTACTAATACTACTAACCATTAATGATAATGATGTTAATAATCATAGATTCTTTTGGTAATATTTCTACTACTACTAATACTACTAACTATTAATAATAATAATGTTACTACTAATACTACTAACTATTAATGATAATGATGTTAATAAACATTGATTCTTTCGGTAATATTACTACTATTAGTACTAGTACTAATACTACTAAAGATTAATAATAATAATAATAATAATAATGTTACTCCTAATACTACTAACTATTAATAATAATGATGTTAATGATCATATACTATTTTGGAAATATTACTACTACTACTACTAATACTAATACTAGTAACTATTAATAGTAATGATATTCTACTAATACTACTAACTATTAATAATAATGATGTTACTACTAATACTACTAACTATTAATAATAATGATGTTAATAATCATAGATTCTTTCGGTAATATTACTATTACTAGTACCAGTACGAATATTACTAACTATTAATAATAATAATGTTACTACTAATACTACTAACCATTAATGATAATGATGTTAATAATCATAGATTCTTTTTGTAATATTACTACTACTACTAATACTAATACTACTAATTAACTATTAATAATAATATTGTTACTATTATTACTACTAACTATTAATACTAATGATGTTAATAATCATAGATTCTTTTGGTAATATTAGTACTACTAGTACTAGTACTAATACTACTAAATATTAATAATAATAATTTTACTCCTAATACTACTAACTATTAATAATAATGATCATATACTATTTTGAAAATATTACTCCTACTACTACTACTAATACTAATACTACTAACTATTAATAATAATTATGTTACTACTAATACTACTAACTATTAATAATAATTATGTTACTACTAATACTACTAACTATTAATAATAATAATGATGTTACCACTAATACTACTAACTATTAATAATAGTTATGTTAATAATCATAGATTCTTTTGGTAATATTACTACTACTAGTACTAGTACTAATACTACTAACTAATAATAATAATAATGTTACTACTAATACTACTAACCATTAATAATACCTATGTTAATAATCATAGATTTTTTCGGTAATATTACTACTATTAGTACTAATACTATTAAATATTAATAATAATAATGTTACCACTAATAAATACCAAAATCCTAATTAATACTTGGAATTCGCAATTATTTAAGTAAATGAATTTTGTTGTTGTCTTAAATTTGACTATGTCAAGAATTTAAATTATTATATCGACTTGCATTTGGTTAATGCGGGAACTTGAAGATATTTATAAATAGAACAGTGGAGATAAAGAACATGATCTAAAGGTTAATTACTTGTGTATTGAAGGGATCTAAATATGATGATGCGTAATTTACTTTATTCATGTTCGTAGATTTTGGTTAATTTCACATTCATATATTCTTTTTTGGTTATTTAGAGGAATCTAGACATGTATATTTGTTGATTTTGAAATTCATTTGATGCTCGTATCATTATTTTCAATTGTTGAAGTTATTTTATATTTTTTTTTCAGTAGGTTATGCATAACGTATCACCAAAATATGAACTATTAATTAAAATTTAATCATTAATTTTGTATATATGCCGATTTTTACATTATCGTTCACATTATATAGGATATTTGTTGCGCGACATAAACTAATTTGAGTTGTTTGTTTATTGCACACTTTGAACAAATGAAAAAAAAAATTGTTTGTTTATTTCACATTTTGAACAAATGAAAAAAAAAATTAAGTATTACAATAAATCTTTTTTTTTTTCAGTAGGTTATGACATTTGTTGCACGATAAAAACTTATTTTGGCTAATTTATAGATACCGACCTCCATGTTCCTATATTTTGAGAATATGATAAAATAATTTTTAATTACATTTCTATAACGATTTGCTCGTGAAATGAATATTTGGTGTAAGAGTATCCTCAATGGGGGTCTCTAAAAATAAGACTTTTTAAATTTGAATATTTTTAGAGACCCTAGTCTTTAAAAAGTATTATTAATGATTTAAATATATGTGGGGCCCACCACTTTTGCCAATTTTTAAGTCAAAATAGAGCTCTATTTTGGTCTTTAAATTTGTTGAAGAAAATAGAGACTAAGACTCTATTTTGGCTTAAAAGTTGATAAAAGTAGTGGACTCTATGTATATTTAAATAATTAATAATGCTTTTTTAGAGACTAGAGCCTCTAAAAATATCCAAATTTAAAAAAATTTACTTTTAAAGACTCTCATTGAAGATGCTCTAAGACCATTACAATTGCTAAGACACTCTTGGATTGCATGTAATTTCCCGCACATTGATTGCATGGAATTTGAAAAATCACTTTACTACACGTACAAACAAAAATGTTCGATGTACGCTTTACTACATGTACAAACCAACAAAAAAATTCATGTCTGCACAATCTACATATATGGGACCTAATATGGTCATTTGACAATATTTTTTGTCGTCACTTGGTTGTCCATTTTAGTCATTTGACTTAAATATTTTTTAATTGCATATATATAAGCCAATTTCGGACAAGGATGGTTCCGTCATTTTGGTGCAAAATTTTGACAAGACATACACCACGTGCCATTTACTGAATGATTTGCTTGTCACATCAGTGAGATTTTGCCGCATAGAATAATTTTCCCTCACTTCAGCGACTTTAAGAGTCATAATTGTAGGCAGATAACCAGGTCCTACAACATGAAGCTTGTAGCGCATTCCATGGTCTAAGAATGTATTAATTGGAGAATTCTAGCTGTGGAGGTTTCACATCTAACTCCGTTGTCAACGGAGGTGATATACTATCTCCTGAACGGGTTGAGCGCAATAGCAGAGTCCATGGTTCGAGTGCATCATAAAAGAATAATTATTTTGAACGTTAAGAGGAAAAATTAGTTTACACCTCTATAATATTTTTAAGGTCACTAAAACATGTTTTGACTCATTTTAATCATCCAATTACTTCTGGTCATATTTTGACTATTTAACTATCAATTTTCATTTTGACAATTCCGTCAATTTTTCTGTTAAAATAAATTATACATGTTAAGGGTCAAATTGTAAAAATCACTTGAACAAATTATATTTTTGCCACCAAATGAAACTTATTTACAAATCTACCCAGTTACTTAAAAACCATGAAAATGAAATACTAACAACATTTGAACCCCAAACCAACAACTTTAGGGTTCTAAAGTAGAAATCTAAAATAAATCTTTCGTGAATAAAAAGAGAATGGAAAATTCAAATTAGTTTCTCAAGTCAATTCCATAAAATTAATCAATGCATTGTTACATTCAAGGTGAAGCCAGATCCCCTCTAAAACAATGAAACAATACACGTACGAGAGAAAAGAATGCACCCCAAAACTCTCTTACGTAGTTCTGTGCTCAATATTCACAATACAACAGCACAAAAGATGCTACAGGAATCTGAATTTCATGATTCTGAATCAGATTGACATTCAACAAAATATGGCGGAAAAACTGACAACAAAAATGAGACCTTCTTATAGTGAGGAAGGGAATGTGTTGATGTTCGCAACGATAATATCCCTAACTTCTCGGCGCAGTCTCAGAGTTTAGTCAGGAGTTGTTGTAATATAAGCTTCTTGCTCGCACAAACCTGCAAATCAATTCCCTTTATGTAATAACAATGTATAAAAAGGCGTTAGGCGCACTGAGGCGCTAGGGGGTCCTAGTGCCTAGATGCAAGGTACAAGGTGAAGGCGCGCGCCTTAGCGAAGTGAGGCGCATTCTATATTATGAAAAATAAGCTATGAAATCAAAGATTATGTAAGATAGAAACTTTAATTTGATAATACTTTAACCAAAAAATATCTAAAAGATGTAGATATTCATCAAAAAGCATTACATTACAAATTTGGAAACAAACTTGCATGCGAAGCCCCCACTGTAGGTAACTTTACTACTGTGCTAGGCGAGGCGCAACAAGGCGCACCTTAGGCACTAAGGGTGCGCCTCAGTGCCTAGGCGCACCAAGGCGTTTCCTTTTAATACACTGTGTAATAGATCACCATCTGAGTAGCTATCTAGGAGTATGATTGAGAGAATAATCAAGAGTGTATTCGTAAACAAGTGTTACATGTAAAATGCTTCAAAATTAAGGCCTCATATAGAATAATTTACTTGTATCAATTTTGAATGAGATAAAAGACTTAAAAGTATCCACACTAGTAGACGTTACATGAAGTGAAATGCGCCAGATACTACAAATGGTGTAGATTCCACGACAAAAAAAGGTATGTAAAACTGATTAACAGAATGCTCGAGCAAACTTGTATTTTGCTTGCATAAATGTAGGGATCGAGCATGAATGCCCCCTGTGAAAATCTGATCTAATCCTATTTTTTCAAATGAATTTTGATTGAAGGGCACCAATGGGAAGTAGCCCATTTATGAGATGGTATATATCTTCAACAAATATAATTTTGCACTAAATCCAAATTCAGAGAAAATTAAATCTCTCAGGAGATCTTCATTCAACCATAAGTAAAAGAGTACTCCAACCAAACTCCTTTCGAAGCTTGTAAATATCTTTCTCTTCCATCAAAGGCTTTCAACTACCATCTCTCCAGAACAGCCCATCAGACGCATAGTCATATGAGTATCACTATGTAGTATAGTTTTGGCTATCGAATCATTACTAAGGAATTTCAGTCTAAAATTATAATTAACATCTTTAGAACATGTAATATGAGGCCTATTGCCTAGATATCATTCTTAGGTAAGATTTACATTAGCTTCGTTGAGAAATCTTATCTCCTACATACTCTATTGAACCAAGTACAAAACTAATTGGCTTCGAGAACCTCATTATAAAAATATTATGTTAAGACACCAGCAAGAAAGACCAAAAACTCAATCTTCTCTGAGCACCAAATTCTTACCGAGTGCAAATCGATTAGGTGCAAGTAAAAATAGATGAGAGAAATCACTAATTACACAAACTTGAACGAGCCAATAATCACTAACCAACAGGTTGATAAACTTCAATAATTATCGAAGTAGTTTCAATGGGTTAATATGTAGTTTCAATGGGTTCATATAAAGGTTCGCTTCCAATTTAATCAACTTAATTATATATATTGCAGCAATGCTTTATTTTCTGGTATTAGATCCTATAAAATCTACACAGGATCCATGAGCAACAAATATTATTGAAGAGAACTAATCTATAGTAAGATGGAATGAAATTAATATGGAAGCCGTCATATTATTTACAATATTTTCT
Source organism: Ehretia macrophylla (assembly GCA_037974665.1). Classification (NCBI taxonomy): domain Eukaryota; kingdom Viridiplantae; phylum Streptophyta; class Magnoliopsida; order Boraginales; family Ehretiaceae; genus Ehretia; species Ehretia macrophylla. Next base: position 46,702,100 of record CM075772.1, on the reverse strand, counting down.
TTATCCGAGTAAGAAGTCAAACAAGAATCTCTTTTTTTTTGGGAACAGAGGCAAAATTATACGTTGCTGTTTGTCTGATATAGTATGTACAAGTTGTTTCTAGGTGATCGACTTACAATTCCTATAGATAAATGACTGGCTAGTTCAAGTTGCATATAAATATGTTACTTAGAGACCTTGACACAAGCAAATATAATGATCGAAATGCAAATTTGTGTACATTAATGGTGCATAACATATAGTGCCTTATTTGTGTATAGTCAACCACTTAAGGTAATAAGACAAAGGCTTGGCACATAATAATATTGACTTGAAGTTTGAATTATCCAAACGTGGTAATGGATTCAAATGGTATAACGCTAGTCAAGAAGATCATGGTTTACTGATAGGAGAATACCAGGGGCAAAAAGTAGACTGATTTCTATAATTTTATTTTCAAAACACAATCATCAGAGAAGCAACTAATGAATATAATTCTTTTATAAGTAACTAATGTAATACTCAGCTTGGTTCGAACTTTCCCAATTAGAAGTAAGCTTCAATATTTAATGACTTTCAAAATAATAAAGATTATCTCAGGCCACAAAATTGGGGAAATGACTTTTTACGTTATATGTTACTGTCATCTCCTTGCTCGGAAAACCCTAAAAAGAAAAAAGAGAAAAAGAGAAAAAGAGAACGCAGTATAATCATTTTTTTTGGTCGAAAGCAACAAAAAGGGGAAAACAAACTATGAACGTCTTACCTCCCATCCCCATTTGATGAACACTTTGTTAGAAAATAAACTTGATTTGGATCAGGACTCTATTAAATAAGTTCTAGTTAGATCTAAATTAGTTTTTGACTAGATAGTTTTTCCTAGTGGGTAATGATTTTTTACAACCATATCCTAATTGGCATAGGATTTTTTGTGAATCTATAAATAGGGGTCAGTCCTTTCAATTGTAGTCATACCAAATACATACAAAATATTAGAGCAATAAAGTTTTTGTTTAGAATCTCCATATTATTTTTCCGTCTTATTTCTTTCTATGATAAAATAGCCTCTTCCATATTCCAACAAAGTGGTATCGAGAGCTAGGTAAAGATGCTAGGGAATAGTATGTTTCCTTTTCAATTTCCTCGCCTCACTAAGGACAATTATGATAATTGGTCTATTTGTGTGAAGACTTTCCTTGGCTCACAAGATGCTTGGGAGATTGTAGAGAAAGGCTACGTAGAACCTAACGAAGATGAAGTTTTGAGTCAAAATCAAAAAGACGCATTGGTGAAAAATCGCAAAAAGGATCAACAAGCTCTCTCTATCATCCATCTATATTTGGATGAAACTATGTTCGAGAAAATCTCATGCGCGACTACTGCCAAACAAGCATGAGAAACTCTTCAAAAATCACAAAAAGGGGTAGACAAGGTGAAAAAGGTTCGTTTACAAACTTTAAGAGGTGAGTTTGAATCTCTCCATATAAATGATGGTGAATCTATTTCAGATTATATTTTGAGAGTTTTGGTGGTTTCTAACCAACTAAAAAAGTATGGAGAAGATTTAAAAGATACTTGTATTGTAGAAAAGATCATTCGTTCTTTGCATCCAAAATATGAATCTATTGTTGTAGTGATTGAGGAATCAAAAGATTTAGATGACATGTCTGTTGATGATCTCATGGGCTCGTTACAAGCTCATGAAGAAAGACACAAAAAGAAGAACCAAGAAGTCTTGGAAAAAGTTCTTCAAAGTAATCTCGCTTTGAAGAAAGAAGAAAACTTTGGCAATGATGGAAGCCAAAAAGGACGTGGTCATGGACATAGACGTGGTAGAGGCCGAGGCCAAAACCAATGACAAGGACGAGGACGTAGTGGAAGAGGAGGTTTTAATCAAGAAGAAAAATCAAAATTTGCATAAACCTGGGCGTGGAAGAGGCAATTATTCAGGACAAAGGTATGACAAATCGCAAGTTCAATGTTATAATTGTAAAAAATATGGTCATTATGCTAATGAATGTAGAAGTAATCCTAAAATTGTGGACGAAAAAGTGAATTTTGCTGAAAGACAAGAAGGGGAAGGAGAGATTACCTTGTTGATGACTCATCATGGCGAACAAGATGGAGGAGATACTTCATGGCATCTTGATACAGGTGCAAGTAATCACATGACTGGACAAAGGAGTATATTCGCAGAACTCGATGAAACTGTCAAGGGCAATGTTAAATTTGGAGATGCCTCTATGGTCTCAGTGGAAGGAAAAGGTAAAATTTTAATCCGTTTGAAAGATGGAAGGCATCGTTTTATTTCTGAAGTTTATTATGTGCCAAAATTAAAAACTAATATTTTGAGTCTTGGTCAACTCCTTGAGAAAAATTACACAATTTTATTGGAAGATAAACATTGTGTAATAAAAGATGAAAATAATTTTTTGATAACAAAAGTGCCTATGACAAGAAATAGATTGTTTTTATTAAATATTCAAAACGATGTTGCAAAATGTCTTAAAGCTTGTGTAAAAGAAGTTTCTTGGTTATGGCACTTGAGATTTGGGCACATAAATTTTGAAAATCTTTCTTTAATGTCAAGAAAAAATATGGTGCATGGATTGCCTTCCATCAATCATCCGGAACAGATTTGTGAGGGATGTCTTTTTGGAAAACAAGCTAGAAAAAGTTTTTCAAACGAGGCTACATCAAGAGCAACGAGACCACTAGAACTTGTCCATACTGATATTTGTGGGCCAATTAATCCTTGTTCCTACTGTAAAAATAAATATTTTATCCTTTTTATTGATGATTATAGGCGCAGGACTTGGGTTTATTTTTTAAAAGAAAAATCTGAAGCTTTTTAGAAGTTCAAGAAATTTAAAGCTCTTGCTGAAAAAGAAAGTGGTTGGGAGATCAAAGCCTTGAGATCTGATAGAGGTGGAGAATTCACATCAATAGAATTCAACAATTTTTGTGAAGAGAATGGCATTCAATGCCCTTTGACAGCTCCTCGATCACCTCAATAGAATGGAGCTGCTGAGATAAAACATAGAGTTGTTCTTGAGATGGTTCGAAGCATGTTGAAGTCTAGAAGTATGCCTAAAGAATCCATTCCTCGTGAGCTACTTATTTCTCCGAAACAAGATATCAAAGTGATCTTCTTCATTTTTCCCTATAAGTCGACGACGTTACACCATTGGGATACTTCGAATAAACTTGAGTACATATAGGATACATCGGTGCTAAAACCTTTTCTCAAGATATCTTCCAAACTGTTGGGGTCGGTGCTCCGGATGTTGTTCTCCCGGTGTGAAAACGGTTGGTTCCATAGTTTTAGAATTCTGCTGATCCCAAGTATTCCATCTCCATCATTGCATATGGGAATATAGAAAGTAAAGAGGAAAAAGCATGACCAGAAGAATTGTGTGAAATAAGTGAATTTATCCAGTTGAGGCATTCTTGATTGAGAAAAGATGATTCCCTCCAGACAGAAAGAGAGTCCTTCCTGTACGAGTAATGAATAAGTATAAAGCACTTTTCTTGGTTGATGACCAATGAAAAGCATGGGAAAAAGAAAGACTCCACCTTATTAGCGGAGCGGCATACCAAAAAAAAGGAATCCAGAACCAGCAGCTCCTCCCACACCAAGGAAAGTCTCCTAGTCTAATCTAAGAATAGATCATAGCTTTGGAGGGCTCTCAGAATCCGGCGGTATGGAAGGCTCTACCTTGTCCCATTTTCTCTTATCTCTCTCAAATAAGAGAGATAAGTAGATTCTGAAAGCGCCCTCCCCTACGGGTAAAAGAGAAAGCCTCGAATCTACTGTCTTTCGGCGAAGACAGCATCACGAGAATACCCGGCGGCTACCAGAGCCGCCTCGACATGCTTTTCGATCTGGGCTTGGGTCTGCACAAACGAGTCCCGCACTCCCAGATTGTAAGAGAGACCGGCCCAATGAATACCCAAGCGATCATTGAGCTCTTCTTCCCAGGTGTGGTCATCCAGTAGAGGAGGGTGTAATTCTGGAATCGGCAAGGGCTGATTTACGCTCGCTTGCGAGCCTTCATTCCCACTTTCATTCGATCCAGAAGTGACATTCCAAATCAAAGTTGGCACTCCTAAAAATGCCAAAATCTTTTCGGAAATGAAGAAGCGAAAGAGGGTAGAGAAAAAGAAAAGGAGGATATAAATGCCGAATAAGAGAAATCTACTCCTTTTTCTTTTCCAAAGTAGAATTAAAGTGAGAAAAACTACGAAAAATGGAAGTACGAATTCTAGCGTGGTCATTATAGCAGTTCCTTCTGATCCTAGAAAACGCCCGAAAAAAGCTGCCACGGAACTACCGAGCAGGGGCAAAATGACTCTTTTTAGTCAGGCTTTCATTTGCTTTCTTTTCCAGTATCTATAGAATAAGCACTGTGAACTATCTGCTTCAAAAAGATAGTTGGTTGAATGAAAAACCTTCTTTCTTCGATCGGAATACGGATGAGATCAGAAAGGCCATCATTGGGGCAAACAATGCAATAGCTTCGGTTAGAGCAAAGCCCAAAACGGCATAACCAAATAATTGTTTAGCCAATGATGGATTTCGCGCCACGAAATGAATCAAGAAACTAAGAACGTTTCCAATACCGATAGCAGCTCCCGCTAAAGCAATTGTAGCAACTCCGGCACCCATTGATTTTTCCCCTTCTACCTAAACTTCTTCTTCCGTTTTTAGTAACAAAATGAAGCAAAAGTAGGACCAAACCTAGAGTTAGTAGCATAAACAAAGATGGACTTGTGAATGAGAAAGGCAAGTCCATAGGGCAAAGGGAAAACTGCGCAAGTGGGCTGTTGGGCGTTTCCACATATTGATTACCCAGGGCCGCGAGCCCCTCTTTAAAATAGGGGCTAGTCTCCCCATTTCTAAGGAGATCTGCATGAATGTTTTTCAAAATGGAAACATTCGTTCTTTCCAAATGAACCCATTGCCCCAAAACATGGGGACTGTCCTCAAAAAGAGTACCGTAGCCCCCCTCCATCACAATTTGGGAAGCCTCAGATTCAATGAGACCATGTAATTCTTCGACTTTCTGGGCAGTCCCCTCGGGCAGAACGTCTACCTCAGACAAATCATCGACTATCTCTGAGTCCGACGAAAAAAGCGAATCGGGGGGAGGCTGAGGTTCATGACCTTCCACCCATGGGGGAGATAGGGTAGGGCAATCCATCTCGCGGATGAGATTAGAAAGCTCCTGCTCCCTTGGAGTTAGATTAGTCTCTGCTGGAGCAGCTTCTCCAGGATTACTCATTCTTAATGAAGATACTAGTGGAAAGGTTTGCGTGTATATTGATACGAGGGATCGGTACTTTCGTTTTGGCACTTTCTTTCTTTTTTCTAGTATTTCCGCTTCTTTCTCTAAAAATGAAGAAAGACTTGTCAGAAATTGCTGTTTGTTCTAACCAAGAAAGACATGGGAGTTTTCGGGCATTAATACAAACGCAGTATGCTTTATAGGACCAGGTTCTTCTTATATATAATATAATTAGGATTGGTTGTTTTCCATAGTAGTAAGTACATTACAGACGTGGTGTGGTTTGATGTAACCGGCGAGCCGAGATCAAAGAAAGACTGTACCCGATGTCCTTTTCTCTCGTCAGGCAGCTATCTCAAGCTCACTGAACACCCACCTAATCTACACTAAACCTTTATAAGAGAAAGCTTTTCATGTCATGTCAACTGACTGATGCTTTATCAATTCTTTTCTTTAATCCGCCTTGATCCTATCTATATACAGAATACCCCAGAGCTAAAGGGGCGTAGCAGATTCAACCTGAACTACGTGAGAAAACTAATCGAATCCTTACTTTTTGTTATCCCGCTCCTGAGCCATAGTCACTAGGATCCAAAGTAACGGCTACTTACTTCCTTTGGATCAATCACTTTTATCTGCATCCCTTATTTTCGCTAAAGCCCCCCTCTCTTATGCCAGATCTGAGAGGGGTTATTTGAATTTCCTGGAGCGAGCCAGGTCTGAGATCTTTCCTACACGCCTTCTTTATTTTTTATTGCCTGGTCTTTCTTTTGTATGGGACGTGGGATCTTTCTTTCCTAAATTCATTTACCTTACTAGCCTAATAAGAGTTATCCCCTCTAACCAAAGGGAACCCTAGGAAAGCAATCAAGCCGAAACCCGTGTCATCTTCAAATAACCCAATCCAATGGGCGTATGAATATCCGCTTCGAAAGGATCAAGGTAGTCTTTTTTTATGTTTACGCTATTCTTCGCATCTCGAGATATGCAGTCGATTAGTGAGCATCCCATCTCATAAGGAATTAAGGCTTGGTTGCACGTGAGAAGAACTAAGGATCAGTCTAATGTGACCTATAGGAGATAGAAGCGGTAGTTCTTTTTTTAGTTGCCTGCCCTCGGGCTGAACTGCTGACAGATGAAATCACTTATTAAGTTAAGAGTAGCCTAGTGGGAAGGATTGCTTCTAGATTCTATACCAACAAATGCATTCTCTCCTCTCTATCAAAGAAGGAAAAATCGCAAGGGCTTTAGCGACATAGCTATGAAAAAAAAATCCACCCAGGCCAATCTCACTGACAGGTAAGGAAAAACTACCAGCTTCTTCAATGCTAAAGCCCTTCTTTTTCTATATACCCTTTCTACCTATTCTAGATGGGATACGTAATGATTCAGTATAATTTATTGTCATACTCTCTCTAGACCCAACCACAGCCCTCTGTTCAATTACCTCTTTACTCAAGCCTCGATAGAGCGTTTTTGATCTCATTCATATTCTAACGAATTCTAAAGGACTCTTTCATATTGCACTGGTGCTGGAAAATATTGTACTCTTCCCTACCGGGACAACAGATACTCTTCAATGGATCCTCCTTGAATCAACTAGTAGATCACCATTTCTTAAGGTTTCGTATGACTTACTACTCAAGTGAGATGTATATTTATCAGGAGAAGTTTAGCTAACTTGAAGGAAATTGTGGTGAGACAGTTCGGTTTTCTAGACCCATCTGCCACCTGGTGCAGTGTTTAAATTGTTGAACCGAAAATGATTTGGAAAGGAGTGGAACGAAAGCAGACAAGTGAAGACCCAAAGAGAAATAAAGGCTTATGACTTTACACTATCTAGAACGAAGCCCAATCGATTCGAGTCAGTCAGTTGAACAAACAATATAGTTCGTGACCAAGTCGTTCGCTTCTATTGCAGTTCAAAATTATTTAAAAATCTGTAAAGTTGTTCAATTGATCCATCAAGGAGAGACCTTTGGCCCAATAAAGTATGGGCATCTTGAATGGGATGGCTTTGATGGATGTCCCATAAATGAGGCTTCCAACTTCAATCGAAACTCCTAGTCTTAAGCTTGACCTATCTTTATCAATGGAATGTTCGCCAGTTGCTTTTTATCCCTTGACCTTGCAACTTTCATAGAAGGAAGCCTAGATACTTTCTTTCGAGACATGGTTGAAGAAAAGGCATCTGGCCTTACTCCAATGGCACCTACTCCTTCAAAGCCGAAAGCATGTACCTCTCTCGATTGAATGTATGACTTAGCAGCAGGCACTAGAGGCGTGAGCCCTTAATATACTAGACTTTCTCCCGAGGGCATGGTATGGAGTAGACCCCATCGTGGTTGGTCAGCATCGATGGATCATCTTCCCTGATTCTGGATTAGATCAAGAGGTACAGTACCATCCCGTTAAGGATGAAAAAAGATCCCTTGTACTTGCACACCACTTCCGCACTTCTGCTTACCAATATAGCAAAACGCACCCGGCTGCTAACATAGGCAAGTTTTAGCCGGGCTGATCAAATCCTCATGATTTTTTACCTCACGATAGATTTAGAACCATCCATCGTTCGTTACCTGCAAGAAATGGTTAAAAAGGAGTCGTCTTAGAAAATCTAGTACGAAGGGGCTTTTATTATAACTATCTATTACCTTCTATTCGAATTCACAAAGAGAAAAAAACCATCGCTACTTTAATTGTCCTATTGAAGAAGATATGCCACGGATTTCCCATCCTTAGCTAATAAGGAGAACGGGGAATGTGAAATAGCCGGCCTATGCCTATTCGTAGTCCACTCGCTCGCCTCTTGTGAAACTTTTGCCCAAGAGCTCAAGAAACCACTCTATTTTCTCCGTTCCATTCTGGCTTTACTAAATGCTACTCATTTTCGGTGGTAGTATGATTAGAAAACCCTCCTCTATTCTCCAGCATCCAACCAGTCACGTGCCTCTTCCGTCCGTTCGGTCCTCGCTCTCAACGAAAACTACCTGCCAAAAGGAATATTGAAGCAACCTTTCCCATAGCCCTTTCTTGGGCAATTGAATCAAGAACCGGTGCAGAAGACAAGAGGGAGCTAACCGCTGCATCTCATGCCCTGAGCTTTTTTTAGGGGTTGCATTTTTTTTCTTTTTGGAATATTGTTGATATTTCCCGAAAGCACATGAAACTTCCTCTTATTCAATCTTATTGGCTTAGCCAGGAGAGTTAACGGATGCTAATCTGGTAGTATCAAAGAGGCGATTCTCAACAACTTCAACAGTAGAGATTATAGGACATGAAGATAGGATGAAGATGGTGGGATGAAGCAGTCTTTAAAAAACCATTGGTAAGAGAAGGCAAAGAAGTAATTGAGGGAAGGGACCTTTACCATTTCGCTTCTTCCGCTTTTGGGGATTCCACTAATAGAACAGAACCCGAGGGGAATGAAAGGAGTGACCCTCACTCGGATTAGGGGCTAACCTTGAATGTCGAGGTGAGCTGGCAAGACCGGGGAAATAACCTAATGAGACCCTGTATGAAGCTCGGGTGCTTCATGTAGAGAGAGACCGAAGCCAGTCTAGTTCACTTCATGATGCTAGGACTTACACGTCCCAAGGAAATTGGATTTTCCCATGCTGGGTCGCACGGCGTCCCTCATAGAAGTTACTCCCTTTTTATGTAAGGGTAAGAAAAGAAGGAACCCACTTACCCACTTTCGCATTTTTCGGAGGTTTACATCTAGTGAATGAGGTTGCATTGGATCGGACAGCTTTTAGTTCCTCTTCTGCTTGCAAGCTCTCAACATATGTGAACTCTTTTGACTCTTCATGCTTTGCTGTGAAAAAGAATAGGTTGGTCTCGGGTGTAAAGGAAGAGCTGCTAGTAATAAGTGAGAAAACAAGCAAGGGATTGAGCGTGAAAAAGTTTTCTTGCTCGGGTACTTCTTTCCATTAGCCTTCCTTGAAGCATTTGGAGAAAGAGAATGCGAATGCGAATACGGGGTTCTAGTCGATTCCTTTATTCAGTCAACCTTGCTTTGGCATTTCCTCTATCAAACATTACTACCGGGCAGAATAAACTCGAACGAGAAGGCTCAAGCGGGTACGGCATGATTGGGTTAGCTAGACTCATTGCGCTGAATAAAATAAGTTGTTCTAGTCACATTGGTTCATGACTTAGTCTTAGTAGCAGGACTATGGTTGACTTGATCGTTTATACCGTAATTCCACTGTCCGTTCAAGGGAAGTAAGGATTTTCACTCTCCAAGCAAGCCAGGAATGCAACTGACTCTTATCCATGCTAGACAAAAAGCAAGTCTTCTTACCGTTCCTTTGGTGTACGTATAATAAATAGAATAGATCACGCATCTAACTATGAATTTTATAATAGAAGAGAGAGAGTAGCCAACACTACTTCCCACTTGAATGATGTTCTTGCTCCGCTTTTTATTCATCGGGATTCTGTTAATATTAATATGGGGCCAAAAAGGGCTTTTCGAAGGTAGAGTCAGCACCATCTTGCAATCGACCTTCTCAAACCGAGCTCACTAGCGACGTCGAATACCATACTAGGAAATCGAAGATGGACAGATGAATCATGAGACAATGGACAGTTAGTTAAAACCGTCGCCCCGCTATGCCCCTTTCGCTCCACACCTTCCCTTGTTGCAGTAGCGAGGGATGTAGTAGTAGCAGTAGTAATAGGATAAGGCACGCCTAGTAAGAAACTGATATGTAGGGCCTCTTTCTTTGGGGGAACCGAGGAGGTTGAATCAGAAAAGGACAAGGCAAATCATTCAACTGAAAGAAGAACACAATTTATAAGAGGGAATTTTGTCTATCCAGAGCTCGAAAAAGCGATTCAATTCTTAATGCCCCAAGATCGGTAATAACTAGCATATATAATATATGATTGATATTCCTTCTTGGGCACTTTCGAAATAGTGAATCAAAAAAGGTTGTTAGTTCGACTGCCACAGAAAGAGGGGTAAATGCTATTGAATGGCCTATTCAAGAAGAAGCTGCCTTTGTTTGCGACTAGGTGCCTTAAGCGGAATAGGAGGTTGAATCAATAGTAAGAGAATAGGCATCGAATGCGCAGTTAGCCTTAGGAAGAATGCACGAAGAGGCTGCACGAGGTGCAAGAAGAAAGGCAAGGGCATTCTATCTTTAGAAGAAGAGGCATATGCCAGAACAAGAGGAGTTTGATATGGCATTAGCGGTCTTACCTGCTTATCTGCTATTGGATTTAGGCTCTTTGAAATATCCGTGGGAACAGCGAAGCGCTAACTAGAAGGATTCCCCCAACATGGGACCTTTGGCTCTTTGATAGAATAGGTTATGCACGTGAAAAAAGGAAGAAGAAAAGGACAATGTGAGGTGGATTGGACAAATGAGATATTCCTCCTCTTATTTAGACATAACGCTACCATTGAAAGAAAAAAGAGATTTGGCTTAGTGAAAATCAAACTAGTAGTAGAGTGAATTCATACTGAATCAATAGCCAAAGTCCTCGGAACCAATCCCTCTAGGGCCTACGAATGAGAATCTGACTCACGGCTTTTTCCGGGTAAGAGAAATAGTAGTGACAGGAAAGCACAGCTTTCGCTTTCCCGGGATCTCTCCTTATTGCATTTATGGGATGTGTTACTGTCACTATGCTTAAGGCATGGAATTGATTTACCTACTTTCGTCCAAGTGCACTATGCCTTCAGTTGCTTTAGGAAAGTGTATCACTCTTGCTAATTTTTTCTGGCTTTTGGTTTTGGAGTTGCCTTAGGAGCGGGGGTGTATAAGGATAAATATGGCTCAGTCTTATCTGTCTTCTGTTGAGAATGGTCTGCTGACTCACATTCATTGATGCGTCATTAGTGGTCTTAGCTTTGACTTGGCAGTAGGAAAATTGAAAAGGCCAGGCCCAAAGCCAAATCAGAGATAATAAATGCACCCATGTGGTGTGGCTTTTATTTTATTCAATTACATGTTCCCCTGGATTATTAACCTCTCGTGCCTATCAGTGGATAGTCCATTCGCTTCACTTATCTATTGACATACTAAAATACAGAGTGAAAAACATACCCCACCCACTATCCTTCCCTTTACGTACGTGAATTAGGCCCTAGCTAAGGATCGGGCAAAGAGGTTTTTTTTTCCTATGCCTCATATGTATTTACCATCGGAACTGTTTATTTGCCTTAGACCCAAATACTTTGGGGCTATTCTATTAACAACCGAGGAATAACCAACCCCTTCTTACTTAGGAAAAGAGTTCAATTTCGATAACTCTGCTATCTTATAGCTAGAAATGCTTTCGTTGACCTAATTGATAGAGTACTTGCTATATTTTGTTCGCGTTCAGTGAACCGATCCAGCCTTTGTTTGTGTTTGAGCCGGTGGGTTGTGATTGAGTTTAGCTTGGCAGATCTCGCACTATAATGCAAGTGCTTATTTACGAAAGATAGATTGTTGGTATAGCTGCTGCTACTAAAAGCACACTAAGTTAGTCACAGGTAGAAACCTTTGACCGCACTTCCCTAGCAATGAATAGATGAGTCTCCTAAGGTCAACAAGCTCTTTCTTCATATAGGATAGCGTCCGCTTTGATATCCAAAACTTTAGATATGACACAAGAAATATATATATTCTAATGGTAGGAATAGGACAGTTGCACTAAGGAAGAGAGCTATGGATTTGATAAAGGTGATAGGACAGGGTTCCAAACCTGCCTTAGTCTCTATCTCAAATAGGGCGCAAGCTAAGGATATTACTATATGAATGAGACTTCATCCTTATCACAAGCGATACCTCAAATTCCTAAAATGCTCCTTTAGTCTAGTAAATAACGCCGTGGAAAAGAAAAACTTTATTCCGGCCTTTCTCGGCCAGTTCGTACTTCGAAACGAAGAAAATCCTATTCTTCTAGATGAGAAATCCTATCCCTTAGGTTATTCGATTGGAGTTTATCGATCTGAATGATGCTTGCTTAAAAAGTTTGGATTTGTAGTCTGCCTTGAACGGGCAAGTCTGAGCCCGACCATAGAAAGGATAAAGGCTTGCCAGCAGAAATCCTAAGACCCTACCTTAAAGCTAGCTAAGACTTCCGACGAATTTCATTTTTTTATCCGAGCTGACCATTCGTTTCCGAATTCATTTTCAATTGAGTTATCAGTCTGGTCTTATTCCGCTTGTAGGCCGCTCTTATGTGCTGCTGGTGGCGCGGCTCTGCGCTTGCTTAATCTATATGCCTAACAATCTCATAGATAGAAAGAAGTAGATCAATTTCGATCTACACCTTACTGGAGGAAGGGGTCGGATTTCCTAAACTAACCAATACTACTCGCCATTCAAAAGAGTCCACTAGAGGTACAAACTGTAATAAAGAAATCTCGTGGAAAATACCTTGATCGAAGATAGCCGAATTGACGCGAAAGAGAGATACAACAGTAAATCAAAGTTATTGTCTCTCTGTACATGAAGCCTTGGAGTACCTTGACCCACTGGGAAGGTGCCTGGCTAGGGATAAAAAAGAAAAAGCAACCACCGAGTAGACTTAGCTGCAGAACTAGCTCTTTCATTCGCCGAATCAATTGAAGAATAGCCCTCTGACCACGCATAGCGTATGTATCTCTTTCCTTTGGGCTTCTGTGTAACTCTAGAGCTACCTTAACTTGATCCCAAGGATCAAAACAAGAAAGCAATGAGCCAAGGAATGAAGGTTCAAAGGGTTCCAATGAATTAATCATTCTAGTGAGTAAGTCAAGGTGAAGTAAGAAAGTGAACGAAGTAGATGGAAGAAAGCCCCACCTTTCCTTTTGTTCCTTTCTCCCCATTCCCTTGCCTCCTTTCGTAGGCTAACCTTCCCGCCTTCCTTCAGGGTCCTATCCTCGAGGAACTTTCGCTAGAATCGGGATAGAGTAAAGTAAGGAGAGAAGCACAATAGCAAGCACTGGAGGGGTAGGAGCAGCTAAAGGTTCGCTGGCAAAGCTTTCCCCCGAGCTTCTTGGGTAAAGAGAACTGATATCATCCGACCTTGAAGCATGGGCTAACTTCATCGTTCCCCAGTGTTCTTCTCTTTCGTCTGCTAACTTTCTTACCTGACTTGTTAGCTTGCTTCTGTCACTCCTAAATCATTTAAGTCGGAGAATAGCCGGGTCTATAGTAAGAGCCGCTTTGTGAACATTATCGGATGACATAGAAAAGGTAGCCACAATAGAGCTACTATGCCTTAAGCCTGAAACTCTTCCTTCTAGTCTACCTACATCATTCTTTGCTTTTGAAAGAGAAATTCGCCGCATGAAAACTGTTGCCAGATGCGAATTCAATCAATAACTACGGTTACGCCTTCAAACATCTGTGCAGCAGATTCGCTAACGCTAATAGGAATCATAAAAAGAGAAAGATCACTCAACTCCAGATAAAGGGAACTTCTTAGGTTAGGGCATTTCCTATTCCTATTGCCCTGTATTAAACCTAAAGCACTAACAGCGAATAAGAGAACTGAGACAAGAGAGCAATTCTTGCCCCTTCGAACTTCACTCTCTAGCAGCCTACATTCTTATTTCTATTCAAAAAGACTTAGAAAGAGAAGCCCTTTAAGTGACTTTTCGGGGATCTTCTACTTAAAGTACGAGACCACCAAAGGCAACTTCTTCAACGTTGGTAATTCTTGGTCACAGCTAAACAAGAGAAAGAGCATCTATCCTAGCTGCGGTAATGCCGATTCCAAGACTTGGTTCAAACTTTCAAGCAGTCAATCAAGCAGCACTGACCGCTATTCCATAGATAGCATAGAGCTCTTACACAGCGCCTAATAGGCTAGCTTCACTATAAAGGCTTGATTTCCCTGTGGGAGAAGTTGAATCGGAATCTCTGTCACTTAAAGCTTCGCTTTCCCTTCTGACTATGCTTTCTGGGGCTTTGAATAGCTTTACCAGGAAAGAGAAAGAAGATGTGACCAAGAAGGGCTTGAGTTGAAAGAATGGCTCCCACTGACAATCGAGAGTTCAAGAAATGACGATGAGGATCCGGATTAACTTATTGAAGAGGGAATAGCAGGCGCTTGCTTTAGGAGTGAGTACCAGGTTCAAGTCTTCTTAGGATTCTGCTGGAACTGTCTTCTATTAATCTAAAGTGATTTCACCGAGAACAAAAGTCATTCATGCTCTATAGCCGGAATAGATAGATTCAAGGGGCAAAGGAAAAGCTAACCGGTCAACCTCACCATCGAAAATATTTGAACTCACAAGAGATCAGGAAGAGTCGATTTGAACAAGAAGAGCTTATTCCATTCCGAACAAGCGCTAAAGAAGTGACTCTATGTGGGATCGATCGCCCTACTTCTTTATTCTTTACCGCGTTGGGTTGGGATCAAAACGACTTAAAAAAAAGGATACCACCAAACCTGACTGAACCCACCACTACCCGAAAGCCGATACCGCTAGAGAAGAGCAAGAATCATACTTTTTCTACTTCGCTTGCCAGACATGAATTCTTTGATTTAAGATCCCCTTGCCTTACGCCCTGCCCTGAAACTGGAGTTCAAGTAATCATCTACCTTTCTGCAAGACAAAGATTTCATTGAGCCTAGCTCGCCCAAGAGTACTTTCAGAGAGTTGACTGAATCCCTTCCATTTGCTCTGAAGCAGGACGGACTTTCAAGTCAAGCGGAACTCTTTTTTTAAATAAGGTGAAAAACGCTTTCATTGCTAAAGCCCTTTCTATTCTATTAGATAGCCTAAACGAGAAAGAAAACAGATGCGCGTTAGCGCAACGACTTTCACGCCCCTTGCTTGTTCCCGAAGATTGCGCTACTTGGCTTGAGCGGTACCTCATAAGGCTACTACTAGACATGGAGGCTGGCGGATCGATCAGTGGGTTCGTGTTTTGCCTCGGCCCACTTCTTCCTTGGTCCAAACGAAAGATCTAAGGATGCCTGGTCCGGCATTTTCCAGTTTTTTTTCTTTATTATCGATTTCCAAGCCCAAGGGAAAGGTGTTTACAAGCTTGTTTGATAGAACAAGGTATGAAGTAACTCGACCGATAGGGAGAGGAATGGAAGGAAAAAAACCTTTTCAACCTGCCTTGTTTGCTTGTCTGAAGTAGTACCCCCAGTCTAAGGCAAATGGCACGGCATACCCTCAACAATGTGAATGAGCGGCGGACACCACCACATCTTAACCTGTCTTCGCTTCACAAAGAATGATAGATGAAATTTGGTTCCAGAAGTAATTACTCTGGGCTATATATATAATAGTAAACCTAGGCTTTCAGCAAACACTTCTACATCCAAAGCCGAAGAAGAACCGGTGGAGAATCCGCGACTAGAGAAGAAGGCCTTGTCCCCTATGGATGGTGGCCAGGCGAAAGGACCGACCCGGGAGTGTAGTTTCGTAACCAAGGGCGGGGAAGATAGGAAATGGCCCCCACACGTCTATAACTGCCTACTGCTACATATGTCTTTTTTACTGCTCGGTCTAGCGAACTTAGACCCGAGAATGTTTGGGAGAAAACACTTCCTAACAGAGCAGTCTAATTGTTGTATTTGGCTGTAGGACTGTGATAACAACCTTCTCTTCGACCTGCCTAGAGGCGAGATCAGATCACCTTATCAACTCAAATAAAAGTAACGAAAACCGGCATTCTACTAGTAGTAGTAGGAAAAGGCACTTTCTTAGGCAACCCCGCTTTCAAATGAGACCAGCAATTTCTGCTTATTAGATTCAAAACCCTCCTTGGAGGTAAGAAGTTCCATATATGTGTGCACGAGCCAATTCAAGCTTGTCTTTCCAAGAAAAGAAAATCGCTGGACAGTTAGAATCTTCTAAAGTGGAGTCATTCTTTGTCCCTATTCCTAGTAATGCCTCTGGACGCCAGCCTTCCTTCTAGTAGAAAGACGTTCACTTCTATTCTATACTTTATACTTTCAGATTTCCCCTTCCATGAAAACTGGCTAGTACAATAAGACTTGGTTAAAAAACAGAGCGAGCTCTTTGTGTGCCCTACGGCTGCATAGGTTTTTTCTCTTTCTCCGAATATACTCTCAACTGCTTCTGCTATCCTATCAACAGGTCAGTCAATATTAGTAGTGGAGGAGAAAAAGTTGTCCCTTGGTCATCAGTTAGTAGTTGAATAATCCAAGTAGTGGTCCTCTTGCCTAGCAGAGTCAGCCTTTAATGGACAATCAATGATAGGCAGACCAAAGATTGCACATCACAGTTCTAAGCGTGCTTGCTTTGCTCACTGGTGCAGCAGAATTCGAATCCGTCGGCTCAGATGAGTGGCTTTTGGTTTACTTCATGGAAAAAGGCTTTCTATAACTAATAAATGAGAATTGTTAACCCATATGATTCAGGTCAGGCTCATAAAGTGGATGAAACTTACAATTTCAGACTTAGAGATTGAGCTCGTCAATGATCTTTTCCATGGTGTCCAGAGAAAGCAGCTTTGACCATGACATTTGTACCCAAGGCAATGAAATTGCAGGTATTACTATGATCTTGAAGCCCTTGCTAGGAGCTACTCGGTACGACTCACTACTAAAGAAGGTTCAGGCATGTTCGACTTAGACCTGTGATCCGCTAATTCATCTCTTGATCTGGTATTCCACAAAGGAGGCAGAAAGAAGAAAATGTGAATGGTTTGGAATTCATAACTGTCAACTACATCATAGAATGCATATGAGATCAAAGACTCTATGATGCAGTTGATTGTGCATTCTATTTGTTGAATCGTTGTGTCACAAAGAGTCTTTCTGACAAGACACCATTAGAAGCATGAAGTGGAAGAAAGCCAACAATCAAGCACTTAAGGGTATTCGGAAGCATTGCTTATGCTCATGTTCCTGATCAAAATCGAATTAAGCTTGATGACAAAAGCCAAAAGCTAGTTTTCATTGGGTATGAAAAGAGTTCCAAAGCACACAAGCTTTACAATCCTACTAATGGTAGAATTATTGTGAGTAGAGATGTCCAATTTGATGAAGAAGCTGAATGGGATTGGAATGACAAAGAACAGAAGGAGTACAAATTTTTAGCCATGCAAGAGCAAGAAGAAGAAGTCAATGAAGACTGTATATCTCCAACTCCAACTCAAACTCCATCTCCATATCAATCTTCAACTTCATCTCAAAGAGACATAACTTCAACTTCGCATGAAAAGACCCCTCGTTTCAGAAGCTTGGATGAAATTTATGAGGTAACTCGAAATTTAAATGATGAACTGACTCTTTTTTGTCTGTTTACTGATTGTGAGCCAATAAGCTTTGAGGAAGCTAACGAGAGTGAAATATGGAGACAAACCATGGATGAAGAAATCAAGGCTATAAAGAAGAATGACACTTGGGAACTTGCAACTTTACCCACAGGCCACAAAGCCATTGGAGTAAAGTGGGTTTACAAAGATGAAGAAGAATGCTAAAGGTGAAGTTGAAAGGTACAAGGCAAGACTGGTTACAAAAGGCTATAGTCAACGAGCTGGCATTGACTATGATGAGGTACTTGCTCCTGTTGCACATTTGGAAACTATAAGATTTATCATATCTCTAGCAGTCCAATACAGATGGAAGATTTATCAATTGGATGTTAAATATGCATTCCTAAATGGTTTTCTTGAAGAAGAAGTATATATTCAACAACCATTAGGCTATGTGGGGAAATGGTGTGAAAATAAAGTTTTAAAGTTGAAGAAAGCTCTCTATGGCCTAAAACAAGCTCCAAGAGCTTGGTATAGTAGAATTGATGAATACTTCCGACATAATAATTTCTCCAAGTGTTCGCATGAGCATACTCTCTATACCAAACATGAGAATGGTGATATGTTGATTGTTTGCTTGTATGTGGATGACTTAATTTTTACTAGCACTAATCCAAGTTTATTTGAAGATTTCAAGAGGACAATGTCGAGAGAATTTGAGATGACTGATATTGGACTCATGTCTTACTATCTTGGAATTCAAGTGAAGCAAACAGATGAAGGGATATTTATTTCTCAAGAAGGTTATGCAAAAGAAATTCTCAAGAAATTTAAGATGGAAAATTGTCAACCTATTAACACCCCTGTTGAATGTGGAGTACAATTGTTAAAGGTTGATGAAGAAGAACGTGTAAATCCAACACTTTTCAAGAGCCTGGTTGGAAGCTTGAGATACTTGACCTGCACAAGACCAGATATTCTTTTTGGTGTAGGACTTGTGAGTCGCTTTATGGAGGCCCCTACTAATATACATCTGAAGACTGCCAAAAGAATACTTCGCTACATCAAAGGAACTCTTGATTATGGAATTTTATACTCCCACTTAGAAGATTTCAAACTTGTGGGGTATAGTGACAGCGATTGGGCTGGTGATTTTGATGATTGAAAGAGTACTAGTGGATATCTTTTCTTCATGGGAGATACAACATTTACTTGGAGTTCCAAGAAGCAACCTATTGTCACACTTTCTACATGTGAAGCTGAATATGTAGCTGCTACTTCATGTGTTTGTCATGCTCTATGGTTAAGGAATTTGATGAAAGAACTTAAGATGCCTTAAGAAGAGCCAGTAGAGATCTATGTTGATAACAAGTCTGCAATTGCCTTAGCCAAGAATCCAGTCTTTCATGAAAGAAGCAAGCACATTGACACACGGTACCATTTTATCAGAGAATGCATCACAAGAAAGGAATTGAAGATAGAGTATGTGAAGTCTTAAGATCAAGTTGCAGACATTCTTACAAAGCCACTCAAGAGTGACGTGTTCATAAAGCTTAGAGCTTTGCTCGGAATTACGAGAGTCAAATCAAGTTTAAGGGGGTATGTTAGAATATAAACTTGATTTGGATTAGGACTCTATTAAATAAGTTCTAGTTATATTTAAATTAGTTTTTGACTAGATAGTTTTTCCTAATGGGTAATGATTTTCTACAACCATATCCTAATTGGCATAGGATTTTTTGTGAATCTATAAATAGGGGTCAGTCCTTTCAATTGTAGTCATACCAAATACATACAAAATATTAGAGCAATATAGTTTTTGTTTAGAATCTCCATATTATTTTTCCGTCTTATTTCTTTCTACTATAAAATAGCCTCTTCCATATTCCAACACACTTATGATGGTACTAAGGACCTCAGTAACTCCAACCTAAAATTTTTCCTTTTTATAGTTGTAGTCCTCTTAGCTGGCACTCTGTAGTTAGCTATCTGCTATTTTTGAACTATGATGCATTTATTGCTCTTGGAAGTTCAGAAGAAAAACATAAAAATTAATAGTTACCAGATTGCATGCATATTTACCAAAAAGATGGACAGTTAACTGAAAATTAGTTTGTACCAAGATAGTTACTGCTTCCTTGACAACTCCTGCTATGGTCACTGTTACAACACTAGTTACTAACACCAGAATGTATTCTGTCAATACCTGCAAAAATACAAACAATCTAGGTTGTGTCAGGTCAAGACTCGAGTTTTAGAATTGAAATTTGGGGCGTGACATTGTACCTGCATTATTAGCTCAAAATGCTAAACCCTAACCGAAAGTAATGATAGACCCTATTCATTATAAATCATTCAAATACAATACAAAACCAATTATCTCTTGAATCACTATCAAGCCTGTACAACGTGAACCGTGCAGGAAATCTAGGTTAGCTGGACTTGTGTTTATATCTTAACTAACCAAAGATATATTTTTTAAGTTAATCTTAGACCCAATGCGTCAACATATTATAAGCAAGGTGAATCCCTCAAATTTAGGGATGGATTTAGAATTAGTATTGAAGCAAAAGGAATATGTGTATGTGGGTTGCGAGATCGATTCTCGTTAATTATATCTTTAATATATGTTGTATGGTTTTAGATTTTCCTTAAATCAAAAAACAAAAAAGGAATATAATTCAAGTAGTAGAAAGGTTTGCAGTTGAAGGAATATAATCAGGCTGGCCACTTATTAATTGAATAAGTATTAGTATTGAGGCAAAAGGAAAAAACCAACTCTGAGCATGTCCAAGATTGTTTCTCGACCAAAAAAAAAAAAAGTATGTCCAAGATTGTGAAGGCCAAACCCAAACCCAAACCCAAACGTCCAATTTATTTGAACCCTGCATAATTTAAGTTTAACTTAGTAAACGTTGTTATATTCTTCAAGTCAACTATTGTTTAATTAATATCCAACAACCACATGGAATAATATGCAAGGCCCACTTGGTAATTAATATTCAACAACCACATGCAATAATATGCAAGGCCCACTTGGTAATTAATATCCAACAACCACATGCAATAATGTGCAAGGCCCACTTGGAAGTCACTTTTCGCAGGTCAAGGAAACAAACTAGAAAATACATAAATTGGATAACAACTCAACAACACACTTGGAATATTGGCCACTCGGCTCTCTGATGATGTTTTTGCTTTGAGACATAACCTTTTGCAATTATGTCTACTAAATTTTGCGCTTAATAAATTACTTGTTTGTTTAACAAAATAATTGGATAAAAAACAAAATGGCAACGCTTATTACAACTATATAGTAATAAGCGAAAGGAGTATAGCGCAATGCAATGTGGTCTATAAATGCATCACAAAATTGTTGACAAATTGAATGAAACCATATACGCACGGTTAATCTCTCCAAATCAACAGGTTTTTGTGGGAGAAAGAAAGATATGTGATAATATCCTGGTGGGTCAAAAAATCCTGAGGGGCTACAACAAGAAAAATATTAGAGCCAAATGCACTTTGAAAGCTGACTTGACTTAAGAGTCAACACGAGAGGATGGGATGAGTTCCGCGTTCTAAATTGCATACTCTGAAATAGGGCAAAGAGTCTTTTTTAGTTTCTTTGGTGGATTAATTTTATAATCTGAGCATACAAAGAGCTATCAACCTCTGAAGTAAATTTGGGTGTTGTACAACTATATTTAAGACTAAATGGAAGAACAAAATAGATGGCTAAAAGTACTAAATATAAAATAAATTGTGACTTGTGAGTTAAATTTTTGGGATGCTAAAAGCGAAAATGACCCGCTAGCTAATGGGTAAAGGAAAAATCTCACATTTAGTTCTTATTATTTGTAAAAAAAATTAGTTTAGTCTCTATTGTTTAAAATATCTCAATTTAGTCTATATTGTTTCCCTAAAAGTTTCAATTTCGTCTTTATTGTTTAATGTTTCTCAATTTCGTCCTTATTGTTTTCTAAAAAGTTTCAATTTCGTCCCTATTATTTTCAAAAAGTTACAAATTCGTCCATATTATTTTTCAAAAAATTTCAATTTAGTCCTTGAATAATAGAGACGAATTTGAAACATTAAGAAAATAATAAAGACGAAATTAAAACTTTTTAAAAGAAATAGAGACGAAATTAAAACTTTTTGAGAAATAATATGGACTAAATTGAGACATTTTAAACAATAGAACAAAATTAAAACTTTTGGTGAAACAATAAGGACTAAATTAAAATATTTTAAATAATAGAGACTACATTAAGATATTTTGTAAACAATAAGGACTAAATGTGAAAATTTTCCATTGGTAAATGTCAAACATTGCCATCAACTTTTGACATTTCCGAGATTCTCTCATGGTGATTAATTTTATTATATTTTCCTTTGTATATTGACGATTATAACCATGTTCCAAATGCATATTTTCAAGAATAAGTCTTAGTGCAATATCATAAGTCCCCCGATGTTTTAAAAAGAAATATTCATGAAAATTATGCATATATTTTTAATGAGTAAATATAACTGGTGGTCCTATATGTTTGGGGGTTTTGACACTTTGATCCCAAATATTCAAAAATGATTATTTTCAACCTTAATGTATTTTAATTGTGATGCCGTTGGTTCAATTGGATTAAAACGTCAACTTTTTAAAGCTTTTAACCGTCAAACTAAGTATTTTTTGTTAGTTTTTCTTTTTTTATATATTCTTTATTTCTGATTATTGTAATTCACTGTGGCATGCAATTCAGTTTTGATGTCCGTTGTCTTGAGTGTTATTTTGAGAATCTCATGTTTTTTTTCAATTAAAATCATATAGTTTATAATTGTCTAAAGATCTTCATTTTGGGACATTTAAATGTTAAAATCATACATTTAATCTAGATTATGTTTGAAGAATATTTATGCAGTTATCCAAAGTTAATTACAGTTTGTGAATTGTTGATGTGCGTGTTCTTGATTAATGTATTTGAGTTTGCACCATGCATAACTGCCACTACATTCAACCCGGTTATGCAACAATGTGAGGGAAGTGCAGAAAACCTGTAACGCATGAAAACCTGGTTAGCAACTCTCACTTCAATTGGTATGGGCCGTCATACCCTTGGATGCGGCAAACCACGACGGTACAGGGTCTTTAACTTCTTTGCCTAAAACAAGCGTTCGTTGCTAGTCCACCTACGAACTGCCACAACTAGTCGACGGAAGTGCCGACCGGTCTTTTGAGTGGCAATCTGCTCGTGGCAAAAGAGATTTAACATTATGAAACTAATACTTGATAGAAATGGATAAAAGCTGCAATATATACCAGAAAAATGCTCCAGAGAACTACAAATGGAACAGAGAAAGAAAGCACATTTTCTTTTCTATTTTAGTTCCTTGTAAATTCAATTACATAAACAGGAAAGAAAACATAAACCAGGACCTTGTGAGCGAGAGTAGAAATAAACACAATTAATAGATAGATTATTCTTCTTTTGGACCTAGCTATTACCAAAGATTGGCCAATACTTCTATATGGGTTAATATCCGAGTTAGTCCTAATCTTTATCATGTTTGACAATTAGGTTCCTTATAGTTAAAAGTGTTATATTTAAATCTTTAATTTCGTAACTTGTGACATTGTTAATCTTCATGTTTTATTCTCTTAAAAAAGTAAATGTAAAATAATTTTTTTTCCTGGTGCCATGTGACTTTAGCGTTACTTTTTTTTCTTTCTTTTTTGTACAAAAGGGCAGAAGGACCAATGTTATTACTGTAAGAATTTATTAAGCATTTAATATTCATTAAGCACTTCATTAAATGCTTATCTTAAGAGTTTATTAAATGGTCTAAACTCTTCCTCTTCATATTCTTAGTATTAATTAATCTCATTAGTTACCATTAATTAAACTCATTAGTTGGCAATTAATATATTTATGATGAGAGTTCATTAATTGATCCAAACTCTTCATCTTCATATTCTTGTCATTAATTGAACTCATTAGTTCATTAATTGCCTAAAGAGTGGTAACTCTTCACATTCTTGATGGGAGAATGTCTATATATAGTGGGTTTTGGTCCCTAAGCTCAATCACTCTTTTGAAATATACACCATCACTCTAGAGTGTTTAGAGATCTTAGAAGTGCTAAAACTAAGTGATAAATTCATAGTCGATCACGTTAGCAATGGTCGGAGGTACGCTTTCAGTTCCTTTCGTTTCCGCATATATGTTTATTGATCTTTGTATTTCTTTTATTGTTAGAAACATGTTATGATCAAATCTATTTCAGTTATCATTTGGTATCAGAGCAAGTCCTACCTCTGTCTTGCTAATTTTCTCTTTGCATGAAACTCTATGTTTTGGCGTTTCTAATATATGTTATTTGACGAGCGAGAGAGGCACTTTTGTTATTTTGCTTTCCTCTGCTTGTGTTCATGTATAGAATTATTGGAGGTTTGATTAAGTTCGGGGAAGATAACATAAGGGGCTTCATGATTTAAGAGGTTGTATATCCTCATAAGCAGAAAATCAACTTGCCTCTGTTATTGCTTCCCCAACTACAGAAACATAAGTTTAATGCATGTACTTCGCGATAAATGGTTTGTAAGTTTGGCTATTTTGATACATCTATATTATATGTGTAACGACCCCGCTCCCCACGTGGAGCCCACGCAGAGTCTCACAGGGCCGATACTACCCAGGTATTGTCCGCTATTGGGTTACCCTGCCCGCAGGCAAAGGCCCCTCACGGTTTTGTCCCTTCGAGAGTCTCCTCTCAAAAGGCGCCTGGGCTGATATAAGAGACGAGCTCTTATATCCAGCTCTCTCACTTCCAAGACTTCCGATGTGGGATTGTGTTACCACATTCCACCCCCCTTAAGAGGCCCCGCGCCCTCGCGGGCACGAGCACAAGGGAAGACTGGCTCTGATACCATTTGTAACGACCCCGCTCCCCACGTGGAGCCCACGCAGAGTCTCACAGGGCCGATACTACCCAGGTATTGTCCGCTATTGGGTTACCCTGCCCGCAGGCAAAGGCCCCTCACGGTTTTGTCCCTTCGAGAGTCTCCTCTCAAAAGGCGCCTGGGCTGATATAAGAGACGAGCTCTTATATCCAGCTCTCTCACTTCCAAGACTTCCGATGTGGGATTGTGTTACTACAATATGCTATATTCTTCAAAGTTTTTCTTTGAAATATAGATTCATCTCATAGTCAGCAACATGAACCGTAGATGCAGTTGATATGTAAAATCCAATTATTAATTGTATTAATGTTACTTTTGGTTTATCAATTTTTAGAATCAAATTAGAAATGATCTCTTTATATATTGATTGATGGATTTGACCATGTTGTCTACTTCATTCAGTTCATAATATTTCAATATCATATATTGGAATCAATATGTTTATGTCACTATTATAGAATCATATAGTGGAACATGATTATGAATTCAAGAAAGGATATTATATATCCTCACTTAATTTTTATGCAATTTATTGTTCCCATATTAAATTTCATGTTTAATTATGCAATTTTGGTATAATGCTCATATTATGCATGAATATTATGTTATTAATTTATGCTTTTGTAATAAGTTTATTTTATGCATGGAATTAATTTAAGTGCATAATTTTATGTTTTAGTTATGCATTTTTTGTTTTATTTATGAGAATTTTATTTATATACGACAATTCATTATTAAGTTTTCATATTGTTAGTATATATAATTAGGATTATTCTCAGTAAACTTAATTTTATGCACAACATTTTATAATGTCTAAGTGATCCTTATAATCTTAATTAATTAGAGATTAGCCACAGCATCTTTAATTAATTAAAATTATATATTAAGATTTATTTGGGATCACATAAAGAATTAGACATACTATTGTGATTAATTATACTTAATATAATAAATTTTATCCCACTGGAATTTTTATTATATTTATATATATAATTAATTAGGATAAAATGTCAGATTATTTTCATAATTTACCCACATGAATTATGAATTGGTACATAATTTGATAGTTTTATCTTAAAGTAATATTTTTGGATAGAAAATTTAATTATTTTCATAATGTATCCATAAACTATGAAATTAAGTTCATCATAAAGATCAAATGGATCTACTTGAATAAAAAACATTTAGCCCACAGGCAATTTTTATGTCACTAGATTCATTTTTGCATGTTTGCATTGGTAATACATGCAATTTAGACTAATAGGCCTCAAATTTTGACATAAGCTTTTGGATTCTATACAGCTTCTCAACATGTTAGTTTCTCTGATATCCAATGTGACATTCCCGAACTTAAGAGTGATAATCTGACGTCGTTTGTTTGTTATGAATCTAATATGGCTAATGTTAATATTAACACCTGGTGGATTGATTCTGGATCAACAATCCATATTGCAAACTCTTTAGAGGGTATGCAACACCTAAGGAAGCTAGTGGGCAGTGAGCAAAACATCTTATCTGGCAACAAGATGGGCTCACATGTGGAGGCTATTGGAACTTGTATGTTAACTTTAAGTAGTGGTTTTGTTTTAAAGTTAGAAAGGACCTTTTATGTACCAAGTTTCTCACGAAACTTGATTTATGTCTCTAGACTCATACCATTTGGATATTCTTTCACTTTCAAAACACATCATTAATTTTATTTTATAATTCTGATTGTGTTGGGAATGGTATTTTGTCTGATGGTCTTTATCGTCTTTCTTTACAAAATGAGACCACTTATAGTTCAATGCATGTTCACACTGGTACTAAGCGGTGTAATATTAACGAGGATTCCTCTATGTTATGGCACCGGAGATTAGGGCATATCTCCATAGAGAGAATTAAAAGATTAGTAAAAGATGGGGTCCTTAATACTCTAGATTTTACTGATATTGAGACTTGTGTGGACTGCATTAAGGGCAAGTAGACCAACATGTCTAAGAAAAGTGCTAATAGGAGTTCAGACATATTAGAAATCATTCATACTGATATATGCTGTCCAGACATGGACGTGCATGGTCAGAAATATTTTGTCACCTTTATTGATGATCACTCTCGATATATGTATATTTATTTGCTTCATAACAAAAACGAAGCATTAGATGCCTTCAAAGTCTTTAAAGCTGAAGTTGAGAACCAATGTAGAAAGCAAATAAAGATTGTGAGATCAGATAGAGGTAGAGAATATTATGGTAGATACACCGAGAATGGACAAGCACCTGGTCCCTCTGCCAAGTTTCTTCAAGAACATGGGATCGTTGCCCAATACACTATGCCTGGTTCTTCGGACCAAAATGGAGTTGCAGAAAGGAGAAACCGAACATTATTGGACATGGTACTGCGGAGTATTCTTAGTAACTCCAATCTTCTTAAATCCTTGTGGACTGAAGAACTAAAGACGGATGTGTATATATTAAACCAAGTTCTAACCAAGGCTATCTCAAAGACACCTTTTGAATTATGGAAATGTTGGAAACTGAGTTTGCGACATATGCGCGTTTGGGGATGTCCGTCTGAGGTGAGGATTTATAACCCACAAGAGAAGAAACTGGACCCAAGGACCATTAGTGGGTATTTCATTGGCATTGCTGAATGGTCTAAAGGTTATAGAATTTATTGTCCATTTCACACTACTAGGATTGTGGAATCAAGAAACGCCAAGTTTTTTGAGAATGACTTGATCAGTGGGAGCGATCAGTTCAGGAACTTAGTTTCTGCACATGATCATACAAAGTCTCAATCTTCCACTTCGGGTCATAGATTGGTTATAATTCATAGTACCCCTCAAGTACAAATTGGTATTGAACAAGCAATCATTGAGGTTCCACAGGCTGTTCATTTAGATCAAGTTGTTCAAGAATTACCTGTAGCTCCTGAACAACTAGTTGAACCACAAGCTCCTCAGGGCGATGAGGGTACAACATTAAGAAGATTTACTAGAGAGAAAAAATCAGCAATTCCTAGTGATTATATAGTGTATTTACAAGAGTCTGACTACAGCATAGGAGCCGAAAACGATCCTGAAACCTTTTTACAAGCCATGAGTTGCAAAATGTCAAATTTATGGCATGATGCCATGAAAGATGAGATGAATTCCCTGAAGAGCAACGAAGTCTGGGATCTTGTAGAGTTGCCTAATGGGGCAAAGGCCATTTCCTGTAAGTGGATATTTAAGACCAAGAAGGATTTATTATGCAACATTGGGAGATACAAAGCCATACTCGTTGTTAAGGGATTTACTCAAAAAGAAGGAATTGATTACATGAAGACTTTCTCTCCTGTATCTAAGAAAGATTTGCTTCGTATTATTTTGGCATTAGTTGCTCATTTTGACATTGAGTTGCAACAAATGGATGTGAAAATGGCTTTTCTTAATGGTGATCCAGAGGAGAAGGTTTATATGAAACAACCTGAAGGTTTCTCTTCTAGAGATGGTGAGCACTTGGTTTGCAAGCTTAAGAAATCCATATACGGATTAAAACAAGCCTCCCGTCAGTGGTATTTTAAATTCCATGGTGTAATTTCTTCATTCGGATTTGTTGAAAATCCCATGGATCAATGTATATACCAGAAGGTCAGTGGGAACAAAATATGTTTTCTTGTTTTATACGTGGATGATATTTTCCTTGCAACCAACGATAAGGGTTTTCTGCATGAGGTGAAACAATTTCTCTCTCAAAATTTTGATATGAAAGATATGGGTGAGGCATCTTATGTCATTGGCATTAAGATCCATAGAGATAGACCTCAAGGTATTTTAGGTCTATCATAAGAAACCTATATCAATAAGGTTTTAGAGAGATTTCAGATGAAAGATTGTTCACCAAGTGTTGCTCCTATTGTAAAGGGTGATAGGTTCAATTTGAACCAATGTCCCAAGAACGACTTTGAGGGAGAATCAATGAAAAACATCCCATATGCTTATGTCGTCGGAAGCCTTATATATGCTTAGGTTTGTGTAACGCCCCGAACCCAACTCCCACGCCTATGGGATACCCCCTGGGACTTGGGCCCAAGCGAGCACCGAGGC
Source organism: Ehretia macrophylla (assembly GCA_037974665.1). Classification (NCBI taxonomy): domain Eukaryota; kingdom Viridiplantae; phylum Streptophyta; class Magnoliopsida; order Boraginales; family Ehretiaceae; genus Ehretia; species Ehretia macrophylla. The sequence goes on along the minus strand of CM075772.1, from coordinate 46,673,636 downwards.
CATGGCGAGCAGGCCCAGTAACGCACTATGCACATATTGTCTGCTTTGGAGCCCATACTCCTCACGGTTTTGTCGCCTCCCAACCATTGCCAGGAAAACGCACATGCACGAATATATGAGACATCTCTATATATTCAATAGCCCAGAGACCTCTGCATCTAATGTGGGATATTATACCCGTCCCCCCTTGGGGACCCAGCTTCCTCGCTGGCCATACGAACACGTCGGCTCTGATACCACTTTGTAACGCCTCGAACCCAACTCCCACGCCTACGGGATACCCCTTGGAACTTGGGCCCAAGCGAGCACCGAGGCCATGGCGAGCAGGCCTAGTAGCACACTATGCACATATTGTCCGCTTTGGAGCCCATACTCCTCACAGTTTTGTCGTCTCCCAGCCACTGCTAGGAAAACGAGCGTGCACGAATATACGAGACATCTCTATATATTCAATAGCCTAGAGACCTCCGCGTCCGATGTGGGATATTACAGTTTGCACTAGACTTGATTTGCATTTGCTGTGGGGATGCTAGGGAGATATCAGAGTAACCCAGGTATGGATCACTGGAGAGCTGCAAAGAAAGTTATGAGGTATCTTCAAGGAACTAAAAACTACATGCTTATGTATAGTCAGACGAACAATCTAGATTTGATCGGCTATTCGGATTCAAACTTTGCTGGCTATGCTGATTCTCGCAAATCAACATCTGGGTACATTTTTATGATGGCCGGTGGAGTTGTTTCTTGGAGAAGTGTTAAGCAGACCTTAACTGCTACTTCTACTATGGAAGCCGAGTTCGTCTCCTGTTTTAAGGCTACTTCACATGGTGTATGGCTTAGGAGTTTCATTTCTGGGCTTAGAGTCATGGATTCTATTTCTAGGCCATTGAGAATTTTCTGCGATAATTCAGCTGCTGCTTTTATAGCCAAGAATCACAAAAGTGGGAGTCGAAGTAAACACATCGACATTAAGTATTTGGCCATAAGAGAACGTGTAAAAGATAAGAAAGTGGACATTGAGCATATTAGCATGAGTTAATGATCGCCGATCCTTTGACTAAGAATATGCCACCATTGAAATTCAAGGATTATGTAGAGAAAATGAGACTTGGTTCCACTTTGTAATTGTATACATAGAGTTTTCTTAATGAAACTTTTATATATTGCGATATTTTCTCATATTCATGCGCGCCTTAATTTATTTGAGAAAATATTTATATTGGACCAGAATAAACATAGGGTTTATTCATTAAGTTTGGTTACCACATTAAGAAATTTTCTTGAGGAACCAAATGCATTGTAATACATGGATGGTAATACTCATTATTAGAGGACTTATCGCCATGATTCATGTGTTTATTTCTTAAGAAAGATAGTCAATGAGATTAAGTTAAGAATCAGGTTTACGTTTGGACCAAATGGGAGAATGTAAGAATTTATTAAGCATTTAATATTCATTAAGCACTTCATTAAATGCTTATCTTAAGAGTTTATTAAATGGTCCAAACTCTTCCTCTTCATATTCTTAGTATTAATTAATCTCATTAGTTACCATTAATTAATCTCATTAGTTACCACAAACTTCTCATCTTCACATTCTTGTCATTAATTGAACTCATTAGTTCATTAATTGCCTAAAGAGTGGTAACTCTTCACATTCTTGATGGGAGAATGTCTATATATAGTGGGTTTTTGTCCCTAAGCTCAATCACTCTTTTGAAATATACACCATCACTCTAGAGTATTTTGAGAGCTTATAAGTGCTAAAACTAAGTGAGAAATTCATAGTCGATCGCGTTAGCAATGGTCGGAGGTACGCTTTCAGTTCATTTCGTTTCCGCATATATGTTTATTGATCTTTGTATTTCTTTTATTGTTAGAAACATGTTATGATCAAATCTATTTTTAGTTACCAATTACAAGTTACAAAGTTATAGGATTTAGATATAGCACTTTTAATATACCTATTTGTCAAATATGATAAAAATTAAGAACTAAATGAAGTATTAACCCTTTCTAAATTAATCATTTCACGTAAAAATTTGCGTAATTAGAATCTTTTTGTCAGTTTAGCTATGATATTATATAAATTGACTATCTCATTTAATAGTTTAGGCTATTACTTCTTTCATTAATTTGTTCTCTTAGACAATGGTAGTTCAACATTAAACTATTCAAGGAAATCAATATCCAGAAAATTAATACAATTTAGAGTAATGGAAATATATTTAGGGTTGAAATTTCACACTTTGTAAAATTTTGTAGGTAGGCCAGGAGGCTTTTACTTTCCATCTCTAAAGTTCATATCTTGAAGGACACTTGATTATGGAAAATGACCAGTAAATCAATTCCTTGACATATAAACAAACAATACACACTTCTCACTGTAATAAGTTCCTTAAATCACAACTGTCATGATTTGACATTTCATATATGAATCATGTTAACAATTAGAGAAAACAAAAAGTCAGATATTAAAAAATATATGCAGGGCCAGGACTTCTCTTTTTTATTTTTTATTTTATTTTATTTATTTATTTTTTATTATTATTATTTTTTTTTGAGGGGGGGGGGGGGGGGGGGGAGGGGTTGGGATTTCAAAGGAAGTTTCATTGAAACAAAGACAGTGAACGAATATTAGTCGACAAATGCTAGTTGGGTAGAAATCAGATGTCAGAAAGTCAACAAGAGTGTTGAAAATAATAAATAATATAATAAACCTCATTCTAACTGTTGGGAATCATTCATGGTATTTAATAATTTTATAATTAAATAAAACGCAGCGGAAACAAATAATACTCATGCATCCGTTCATGGCTAATTACGTAGATTACAACATGTATAAATAATCAACTATTAGTTACGCATAATAAGATTTTAGGATTATCTTTCCATGATGACGAATCTGTTGTAGAAATTGATCGAATCCATAGCTCCCCAATTGTGAAGCCTCCGAAAGTATCCACACGAGATCCGAGCCATCAATCAGCAAAACTCCCACTATGAGTTTTAGAGAAAATATATTTGCTATGAAAGACAGGATTTGTGCTTGCTTTTCTGTCTGTCATAGTTTCCTATTTATAAGAAACCTTTGACAAATTAGGTCTAGCTTTTGGGCCAGTCCTAGACATTGGACTTGGACTGATTAAATGATTGGACTAATATTCCAATCTAATCAGTCCTAAGTCCAATTAAATATTAGACTCTTCTAATATTTAATTTATATTTCTCACTGATTAATTCCGAATCTCTTTTGTGTGTGACCTCTCGGGTTCATATTTAATTGGCAGCGAAATAATATTAATCCAATTAATATTTAATTAGAAATCTTCTAATTTAATTCTCGCAAGTCGTGAGTGATACCTAGCAGTATATCACAACTACCCAACTAATGATGAAGTGTAAATTCTACGAACCCTTAGTAATTATCATGCAACTAATTCCTTCTGTCTGAATCATCCCGATTGAGCCAAAGTCATAGATAGAGTCGTCAAACTTTATTACTCAATCATATGTCCAAATCTATTTAATCAGTAACTTATGAATAATCTGTGGAACGACTTCCACCATTCTACCTCGGCCAAGGATTTCTAGTTATTCGATTAATAGATCGCATAGGATCCCTAATTGACAGATTCTATATCCACACGCACCTATCTCCATGCCAGAATATATCGTAACCACTGAGTACATTATCCAATCCTTGATGAGGACTAGCTTTATTGCACCAACAAATCACGTTATCCCTAACACAAGATACCCGTGGTGTCTCAGTCTAAGGACTTAATTGCACCATTACACTATACAACGAATTATTGATCATTCCATGTAATTCGTTGTATTAGCGGTCATGTCCAGTCATTTGTTCTCAACAAACACTTATATATCTACCCTTACGATATGAGACTAATCACCCAAATCAATATCTCATATTATTTGGATGGTAAACTATAATTCGATCTTTCCGGATAAATCAACGCCTAATTAATTTATCCTACGATCGGGGACTAATTTAGAATATATTTATGAATATAGATTCTGTCACTCATATCCTTACTCTTAAGGATAGAATCTATAAATATTATTCTAAGGACTCTTATTTAAATAATTAATCGCATTAATTATATTTAAATAAACTGCCCAGATTAAATAAATATAATTATTATGTCCTAAAATTGGCATTTAGGGCATATAATCCAACAATCCCCTACTTGCACTAAAACCAATTACTCTGGTATCGCATACCCATCTTCTCAAGATGGTAATCAAATGACTATTGAATCATTGCCTTAATCAGTGGACTAGCACCGTCAACTATTGACGTTATTTACTGCATAATATCATTCTCTCCACAATCTCTGATTTATGTGGTAATGCCTCTTTAATGCATTTGGATCTCTAGTGAGACCTAGGTTCTTTAGCTTGCGCTACAACTCCATTGTCTTCACAGTACTACCCGTTTGACTTAATGGAAAGAACCATCCTTAGTTCAGTTACGAACTCCTAGATCTAAAACGCTTCCTTTTATTACATATAATGCAACAATACACTCAACCTCTGGAATTTGAAATTGTACCAATATTTGGAACATTTCCAAATTGCTCTTCCATTATAGGTGAGTATGAACCCAAATGTTGATTTCTAATAATCCACTTTAGACTCTCAGCCTGAATTCATAAAACTTTAAGTTTCATCTTCTCTATATATCAAGAATATTTCTTCGGTGCTTCTCAAGCACTTAAGAATGTTCTTGATTGCTTTCCAGCGTTCCTAACCTAGATCAGACAGATATCTGCTCATAACACTTATAACATTTATGATATCATATCTTTGTACACAACATGACGTATATAAGATTTTTAGTTGCTGCAACACTTAGAACCTTATGTGTCCAGTCTCTCTCTCTCTTCAGTAGTCTTAGAACTCTCAGCTCTAGAGTTAAATGTCATGTCTTAAAAGAGAACAATCCTCTTTTAGAATCTATGTACATGTTAAACACCTTTAACACCCATTAATCCTTTTGATCTATCACTATAGATCGTCTTCTAAGGATTTAAGCGGATTATCCCAAAATTTACTTGGAGAAATTATTTGAATAACAAGACCTACTTGTGTAGTCAAGATTCATCTTCATTCTCAATGAAGTCAATCGAATGTTCTAAATTCTTTAGGCTTGGTTAAGTCCATAAATGGACCCCTTTTTAGTTTGCACTCTTTGTGACTCATCACTGGACTCAAAACATATTGGCAAAATATCATATTAATGTCTTCATTAATGAAGTCATTATGAAATACCGTTTTGACATCCATCTACCATATCTCATAATAGTAGTGTGCAACTATGACCAATAAATCTTAATAAATTTTAACAATTGGTGAAAAGATTTCCTCATAGTCAACTCCTTGCCTTTGACAATAATCTTTCACCATTTGTCTTAAAGGTCTCCACCTTTATTCATTTAAGATTTTATGGCCTCAAGCCATTTAAGCTTATGTCAAACATAGCTTTTCATAACTGACAAAATCATCAATCATGATTATAATCATCTTACTAATATGAAAATCTTGTGAAATTGACTGGTTGTTCTTGGATTAGGTTATCGAGGATCAAATCCTAGATTCGACTTGGGTTAGCTGGTTGCTTAGTGACTCCCACTAAGTCATCATTTTCTTCTCACACTATCTTCTTAGATGAACTATTCTTCCAAGAAGAAGTTGTACTTGCTAACATACTCTCTAGTAAGCAAGGGAATAAATGTTATATCCTAACGAATCTTTGGGATAACCAATTAACCTTGTCCAATCTCATTTCCAATTTATCAATCTAAAGCCTTTGATTGAAAACAGGATAACCCTCATTCTTAACACCTTAAGACTAGGTATCCTATTCTCTCATATCCTATATGAAGTACTTAAGATTAATTTGGAAGTGACCTTATCCAAGAGATGGACTGGTATAAGAAGAATGTAGCCTCACAGGCTAAATTATAAATCAGCACAGTTTATCAATTACAGACCATGTCCAACAAGGTCCAACCCATTCTCTTCAACACTTCATCAAGCATTGGAATACCATAAGGAGTTAATGAAGTAACTATGTTATTTTCCTTTGAGATACTATTTAGAAATTGAAGCTAAGAATTCTCCATGATCTTATCATTGAGACTTACTTCTCATTTCTAGTTTTGATTTACTACTTTAATTCTGAATTCTTTGAACTCTTCAAATGGTTAAGATATACACTTATGACAATCATAAGTATAAGGTAGCTAAATCTTTATTGGGCTATTGTGCCAAATGGCCCATATACATCCCTATGTATAAAACCCTAAATATTTGTGGTCCTTTGACTTTGTCCTACAAAGGGTGATTTGATCATTTTTAAGAACATAAGATTCACGTGTGGGGAATGTCCCGGGGCCTCAAAGGCTTACCAGTCCTTCATTCACCAATTTTGTGATTCTTGTTTCTCCTCTATGACCTAATCGTAAGTGCCACGATAATCTAGAGTTATAAGTATCTCTAAATCTCTCATATTTCTCGTTTATCTGTCATTATCCATATAAGACTTTATTCATTAATTTACTAGTGTCATCTCATTTATTTCCCAAATAAATGAAACACATGGACAACAATTATTCCAAAATTAATGAACACCCAAATGGGTAAACGAGACGACGAGATGTATTTATAGAGGACATCCATTCCTATTCAAACTCTTTGAAGTCCTTTGGATTTTCCTCTATTACTAGTTCTCCTTTCTTGTAGTAGAAATAATTACCAATCAAGTTTTAACTTTCCAGATCTACCCTTGATATATGACTCTTATTTCGAAGGGTTGTGTCAAATGTATTCACATGGAAAAATCCATTATGAATGACAAGAGAGAATTAAGAATTGACTCTAAGGATTAGATTTGTTTGCATATGATAAACCATGAATAAACTCATGGACTCAAGACACTCATCCTGAGAACACATGCTCTCAAATCAATTCCTCCAGTTATTCTTTGTTTGGAACAATTTTCTAGATATCTCATATCTACCACTAGATATCTCATATCTAGTTGTCCTATCTTGCTTACTTCACAACTCTTGTAAGTAATTAATGATGGATACATTATCCATGCTCTCTTGCTTCTTTTTGACAACTTATTTTGGGCATCTAGAACGTGTATGACTTTCTCAAATTTGAGAACAATTCTCAAAACATTGAGCTAGTCATCGAAGTTTGGTCTAGTCAAAATAGAAGGTTGGGTTCGCATCCGATATTATATATAGGCAGTAATTTCTAAGGATGTTAGATAATTATATTATTAACCATTTGATTTGGGTCTTTAAATCAAACAGTAACCCCCACTAAAATTTTCAAATCCCACACTTCCCTAGTGGAAAACGGAAAAACAATAAGATGTTTTTCTTAATGGAATTGGGGGCCCATTCATTTTAACCCACTTCACATTTTAGATTTTTGGCGAAGTTAAAACAAATAGGTGAATAACCTCTTATTCAATGTATCTCATACAAATTCCAATTTGTTCTTGCCTCCAATCATTTCGACCTCACATTAAAGATTTTTGGTTTCCAAGATTGTTTAAGTTAAACCCATTATCCTGAAAATTTGGATCAATGCAATACCGATACCTCACATGATAGATTTTTGGTTGCCAGTAAGAATCCAAAATTTTCACATCTCATGCTTATATAGACTTAGTTCATATGTTGATACAAATAAATAATCCATATGTGTCCATAGCCAGCTACTTACTTGCCCAACATACAAACTAATCTACGATAACGGAAGGCAATGATATAATCTTCTCAACACTACACCATTATTAACTTAATATTTAATTTGGGAATGTTTGCTGGTCTTTAGTTTAGGTCTCACTTTTCACATGCTTCTAATTTCAATTTATCACATAAATAATATGGAAGCATACATGCATTCATCACATATTTATCGCATAAATAAATAAATGCATAAAATAAAATGGGATGATCATGGACTAGGATCACTTATCAACCCGAGCCACTGGGTTGAATACCTAAATCAAATAAAGGGCCCACAAGAAAAATTCATGGGCTGCTCCTCCTCGGCTTCACAAAACTCCTTTCGCAAACTGGGCTCACCAACTCTTGATGTCTTCATCTTGATCTTCCATTACATTTATGTACATAGATTCCTAATCTAATGGGGATACATAAATGAGAATAGGGTTTTACATCTTTTAAAATGGGGATAAGAGGCATGCAAGCCCCATTTTAAAATATTAAATAAAACCCAAAATGGGTAATTAAATAAAATAATAACATTCATCCATTCATTCATTTATCTATTCATACATTCAAGACTAGTCCATGATCACTCACAAGCATAGCCAATAATAAAGAAAAGTAATCCACAAATATAGCACAATTAGTTTCCCAATATAATCTCATTATATTAGGTTTATCCAATTAATAAACACCTTTATTAATTTGGATCCTTAAATATCTCATTTAAATAAATATAATCTCATTATATTTATAGTAATCAATTAATAAACAATTTATCAATTAACTACAAGTATAGCACAATTAAATTTTCTAATATAAACTCTTTACATTAGATTTTCCAATTTAATAAACTCTTTATTAAATTTATTCTATTTAATAAACTCTTTATTAAATTCACTCCATAAATATCTCATATTTATAAAATATAAATATAATCAAATTATATTTAATAATTAATAAACTATTTATTAACTTAAAGTGTCAAATATTATTTTGGGCTCCTTTAATTATTTGTCAAACAATATAATCAAAACTTAGTCCAAAACAATAAAATAAAAGTCCAACTCTTATTTTGTTTTAGTCCAAGTCCAAGAAAAACAAATAGCTTAATTTGGACATTAACATTAGTCCACACTAATCTTATTTAGTTCGAATTCAACTTGGCCCACTATGGACCACTAAAGGAGTCCATGCTAATTTTAAAACCAAATTTTAAAATAGCCCAGATCAGACTATAAAAAGTCTAACTATTTTATTAAAGTCTGAATCAAAATCAGCTGAAGTCGAAAATGCCCATTAACCCAAAGAAAAGGAAAAACTTTTAACATGTTAATTGGAAGCCCAATCCAATTAAAATTTTTGAAGAAAAACCAAAAGAAAATAACCCAATCCCCATTGGGTATTGGGTTTGGTCCAGAAGAAGAAGGAGGTGGTAATATATATATATATATATATATATATATATATATATATATATATATATATATATATATATAATTTTTTTTTTTTAATTTCTGAAAACAACTTCAGAAAAATGAAAAACAGTCCAAAAATTAATTTTGAACAATTTCTCAAAACAGATCTAAATAATTGTAAAACACTTTTGCATATTATAAAAACAGTTTTGGTTATTAAAAACAGAAAATAGTTTTATAAAACAGTTTCTATAAAACTATTTCATACAGGAAATAAAACAATTTCATAAAACCTATTTATGAAACTAATTCAAAAGAAACACTCTGGGGCTACAATTTAATCTAATTAAATTGATGGGCATCTATAAAACCCCAATTTTCATCTTAACCTTGATTTGCGTGTTTTACATCGTTTTGCGTGCTTTGACCTGTTTATGTGTTATATAAGTCAGAATGTGTTAAAAATGTGATTTATATTCCTAATACATGCTATATGTGCATTCATGAAATTTTCATAAAAAAACGGAATCAGAAATTTTATTGCCGGTTTTAGTGAATGGTATTTTGAGTACCTGTCCGCTAAAATTTTTACAGGGGTGTTTTAAACGTTTTAAAACCTAGTCCTCGGGAATTAATAGACTCGTGTTTGATTAAAATAGATTTGGAATCGGTTTTGAAATTTTAAAGGTTTTTACACCGTCTTTTACAAAAAGTCGAGTTTTAAGCCGACTTGGATGAAAATGTTTAAATGTAAAACTCTTTGTCACCTAAAAAATATTGTCTAGAATTAATTTAGGTGTCAATTTAATAGTTGAGCAAGAAATAGTCAATAAATGAATTAAAAGACTGAAAATAGAATTAAAAGACTAAGGAAACTAATTTGACTTTCTTTTATTTTAGTTGAACTTGAGAATATATGCATCAACACAAATTAGCAAAGCACAAAAACACATTATTTTGCACACACATGGCCGAGAGCCATTAAAGAGAAAAAAAGAAAGAATTTCAAGGTTTTCAAAGGCAATTTTTCATTTGAACTTGTAATCCAAGGCCAATTTCCATCAACCAAAACTTGATTCCACCACTTGAGCATCCATTGAGCATCTTTCTAGCTTTATAACACATCAAAGGTGAGAGAAAAATTCTAGATCTCAAATGTCATATTTTATGTTTTGCATATAATTCAATTTTGAACAGTTAGAAAGTTGAATTGATGTTATATTATTGCTTAGTGCATGCTAAGGATCATTTATATGCGTTTATATAAGATTTGAACCGTTGTAGCATGAATTTTTATTTTCGGGTATTAAAAGTTGAGTTGTTGGCTATTTGTTGAATATTTTGAGTTGTAGTGGTTGGAATCGATTACCGTCGATTTGTAAAAATTTGTTAAATAGGGGTAGTGTCGTTGTAATGCCGAAATTTTGATTGTGATGTCAGTGTGAAAGTCCAAAATTTTCAGCCTAGGTGCATTGAGGTTTTAGGGTTGTTGGGCTTGATTTGGATGAAGTTTGGTTGGTTTCCAAGGGAGCTAATGTAGTTGATTGAGTGAGTGAGTGATAGGAACTAGTTTGGAGTTGTTTGGATTAGTAGAATGTAAGTTATGATTATTAGAAGTTTAGGTTGCCTTTCTTTAAAATATTGATATATGCCTTTAGATGATCGGGTGGTGTTTGAGTGATTGAATTGTGAGTTGTTGATGGTTAGATTAGGGTTTGGTTGTGTGTCTAATGCATGTTAAGTTGGGTGGCCTACTTTGTCATCTAACTTAGTTGTTTAGTTGTTAATTGATTAATTGATGTTGTGTTGTGGTAATGTTATTAATTGATTGATGCATTATTGATTATTGATTATTGATGAACCGGGAGATAGTCAACGGAAAAATTTGTCCTCTTGTGATTGAATGTTTATTATTATTGCTGAGTCTTGATATGCGTGTACCACTTCTCGGGCGGTATCGGGCCGTCTGGTTAAAAACGGCATGGCTATCAAAGGCTACCCTTATCTTGTATGGGCGGAGATGCCATGGAGGGTAGGGCTAGTGAGGTACCTCGGGTGTGTGTGTCATGGGAGTGATAAGAAGTTGGTTGAGATCGTGATGGCGTTTGGAGGTACACCAACTAGAGTATCCTTTATTGAATGGTCATTATAGTTTATGTGTTTATATTGTTATTGATGTTTATTGTGTGTTTACTGCTCAAAGGATGATTTCCAAATAGTATAATAAATACTGTTAGATATCTATCAAATCCTCACTGGGCTTGTTTTATATAAGCTCACTTTCAATTATTGCATGCATGTAGATGTTACTGATTTTGACTATGGGTACGTGCCTCTTGAAGAGGGAAATGTGCCGTATATGGATGAGTCTTATGTGCAGGAGGCATTGCCATGAGATTATCTTAGTTGTTGTAAAACAATGTATTGTATGACCTATCTTAATATAAAGACGTATGTATGTTGATTTAGTAGTCTTTATTTTGATCATGACTAGATTATTAAGTTGGTTATAACCTATTTTGAAATGTATGTATAGCCTATGTACTAAGTTGGAACGGAGGCGTATAACTATGAATGGGTTGTTGAAGGAATAATTATTGTATAGTATGATTATGTTGTATGTTGTTAATTTAATTGAGGAGTTGATTGTTGAATGGTTTGTGGAGTTAGTTGTATGATATCTTAAGAGGTTGTTTTAGAGCCTCGGTGTCCTAATTACTGTCGTTATACTGCCGAAATTCCGTTGCGTCCTGACTAATTGTAGGTGGGGTCGAGTTCGGGCGTGACATTAAGTGGTATCAGAGCACATGTTAGTTGTCAGCCGGGGTATTCTCGGAATGAGGGTAATGGTCTTAGCATGAAAGTATGTATGAAGTGAAAGAAAAGTGAACTATGTGTTAATATGATTAAATGATTAAGTGATTATGTGATTTAGTGCTTATATGATTATGTGATCAATTTGTTTATGTGATTGATACTTAAGTGATTTATGTGCTTTTTATGGGTTTGTTGTTTATGTGCTAATAATTGTTTATAGCCTGTTTACGTTCTATAACCTGCGCTAACTCTTTGATTAGTAGAATGACTGGTAGACCGAGAATGAGAGGTAGGCCCGAAGCAGTTGACGAGGTTCCGGGTAATGTGGCACCGGGCCGAGAAAGGGGTGATGATCGTTTTGAAGCAGCCATGGATAGGATTGCAGAGGTTATGGCCGGTCAGGCACAGTTGCTAGCAGGGCAGGCTGCCCAAGCTCAGACTTTGCAGGCACAGTTACTGAATGTACAGGGTGGATACCACATGCGTGGTACACTGAAGGAGTTCTTGGGGTACTATCCACCGAGGTTTCACGGGGAGCCAGATGATCGGAAAGCCGAGGCATTGATTAATAAAGTGGAGAAAATATTTGACCCTATGGATTATACTGATGAAAGAAAGGTCACCTTTGCCGTTTATGTGTTTGATGATGAGGCAGAGGAGTGGTGGCGCATGGTAAAATCTAGTTGAGAGACCCACGGTATTCCGTATGTCTGGGATACCTTTCTGAGAGCTTTTCGGGCGAAGTATGTGATAACCCGAACCCGGCATGCATTTAATGGCATTTAATTGCATTTAATTAAGTGTCATCTTAGATGTTAGGATTGAATTTGTGTTTCTTCTTAGTTAAACATCCATTTGTAGCATTATTTTCATATTTCTTTTAGAAGTAATTAAATAATACTTGAGTTAATTATTTTAACGGAGTATCAACTACTTTTCATATTTATGTTACTTGGTTTTATTTTCTTGCACCTTAATGCTCAGTTTTCAATTAAATGGAAAAGTAGCTCCGAGCCGGAGTAAATTTTGAACTATGTTGCTTTTCAAAAATTATATTTTTCCTAAATTCTTTGAAATTTAATTGTTATTCCTTTGTCGTCGCAAAGTGCATAGCATATCGAGAGTGATAGTTAGGAAATGATTTCTAGTTTTTAGCAAATAGTGAAAACTGGTATTTAGTGTTTTAATTTTGGTATTCTAGTTGTTATTGACTAGAATTATATTTGTGTTAGTTGATTTAAGTTTAAAATGCATAAAATGAATTAGTTTGACCAAGTTTAGTTAGATTTGACCAAGCCAAGACCATTGACCTTTGACCATTTAAGCTTGTCATCTTTTAATAGACAAAATAGCATAAAAAAAACAAAGGAAAAGCTGAAAAAAAATGGGAAGGCCGAAACTTCAAAGGGGGAAAAAAAAAGATTTCAACATTCAAATCTTCAAATCTTCAAATCTTCGCGAGAGCTTGCACGGGGTTGTTTCCAAGGCTTCTAACGTGGTTTTCCTAGCGACTAGGAGCGTCTAAGGTGAGGGTTTCATCGTTATTTGCGCATTTGAAATAATTGTGTTTAAACTTTAATTTTTGGGTTTTAGCCATAGATTGTTATTTTATTCGTTTTAATGCTTAAAGAATGTTCCTTGGCAATTGTAGAACATGTATTTGTAGACTTTTAGCATTTTCTATGGTTGAATATAGCAATTGCAACTTTAAATGCGAATGGAATAGTAAAATATGAATAGTAAACTCTCGTTACATTAAAGTTGCTTCGTTTTGCGTTCTGTTGATGTAGGAAGGTGCTAGATATGCTAGAATGCCTAAATGTATGGTTTAATTGGATTGTATAATAGAAAATTAGAGAAAAATGGCTTGGTACATGTTGGGGTCATTTCGGTTCAGTTTGAAAATTTCTCGATTTGCGTGAAGGCATTGTCGAGGTACGTCATGGAAGCACTTTTGGTGCAGTTGTGACATTGGTTGGGTAATCGGTTGAGGTAGCTGTAGTTCAAACGAACAAAGGGAGAAATCGGGGCTTTGTGGGAATTCTAGGGTAAAGTAGGGTTTCGTGGTCTTTAGACGTGCCTTATGGTGACTTAGGAGGATTGGTGAAGTCGGTTTCCAAAACTCGTGGCTCGTTTGAAAGTAGTAGCGTTTTGAAAGTTGGGGTCGTTTTGTGTTTTTGTTGGTTTTCATAGTGTTATACTTGTAGAATGCTTATTATTGCTTGTTATGCTTGTTAAAGTTGGTTATGATTGAATTATATATTAATTGTTGATAATGCTTGTTAGTGTTGTTCTTGTTACTTTATTGATTGTAAATGCTTATTGTATCGCATGTTGATACTAATCTGCACTTCAGTGCCTTGCTCGATTATCGTTATATGTCTCGTATTGCATTGCATAAATGTCAGGCGCGTGAGTGATGGGCCTCTCTGGGTAGTCTCGGGCTGCCAGGGTTGGTTGCTCTAGCTTCGTGTCCTATTCCTATTCTCGCTTGGGATGCCGCCCAGGGAGTTTTGTGTCGTAGAATTGACAGAGTATGTCCGAAGTACTCTAAATGGAAGTTATAAGGTGGGTGAGCCGGCGCGTCATCATTAAAGTCATCGAAATCATGATCGGTACATTACTCGCTCGAGTGAACCATAGTCTTCAAAGTGTGGTATAGCTTTGAATGGTTGTGTTAATGCTTTCTTAATTGGTTATTGTATTGATTGTTTATATTGAATGCTTGCTTGTCAATTATATTGCTTAGCTCGACCTATTTGCATTGCACAAACTTCTTTTTCTCCACCTCGATATCTGTCTCGCCCTCACTGAGTATACGTGTTAAGTATACTCACTCATCACTACCACATTTCAGGAAATGCCATGTTAGCTGGAAAGGTGGTGATTTCGTGAGAGTTTATGCTTGAAGACTTGTGTTGCGAGCCTATGTGGGGTGAGTTGTCGAAGTTGTAAATATGTATGCTTTCATGTATTGTATGTATTTAATATTAAAAGAATGTAATTTAAATTTAACTAGGTAATTGAGGTAGAATGATAAGCTGGTTTATGTATTCAGTTAGTATAGTTTAACTTCATTGCATGTTTGTATTGTCCAAAGGAAAAGAGTGAGAATGGTATGATAGTCTATTTTATGCAATGGGTTAGTATAGTTTAATTACCTAGCATGAATATTCTTGACAAAGATGAAAAGAGATAGGTTAGTTTTTAAACTAAAAATGTATGTATATAATTGTTGTGTTTATCTGTTGAAAAACAAGGCTCGGATGGCCTTGAGGTGTTTGTATGGTTGGATACGGTACTGGTCCACTTATATGCTATTACAGGTTTTATATTTTGCCTAGAAACAGGGGAGACACCGTCCGTTTTCCCTAAATTTTATGCCCGGGTTTGGAATTAGGTTGTGATTAGATTGATTGATAGAACTCCCAGTCTCGAGAGGGATCGGGGTGTTACAAAGTATGTCCCGAGGATTGCACGGGAGAGGAGAGAGGCTGAGTTTCTGTCTCTGGTTCAAGGGGATGCTTCAGTGGCTCAGTATGAGGCCACATTTACTAGACAATCCCGGTATGCACCGGAGTTTGTGGCTGACGAGGAGCACAAGACTCGTAGGTTTATGTTGGGTTTAAGGCCCGAGATTCAGGATGCGATGGCCCTGAATCAGTATGATATACTTACTGAGGCCTTTGATACAACTTCTAGGTTAGAGAAGAGAAAGGGGGAGCAGATCGGACCTAGTTAGCCTAACAAGAGGCCGTTTCAGTCGCAAGGTCAGCAGGGTATGTATAGACCTTCGGTACAGCAGGGTGGTTATAGGCCTGCAGTGCAGCAGGGCTCTTTCAGACCGCAGGGTCAGCAGGGCTACTATCGGCCACAGTTTCAGCAGGGGTCTTATGAGGCTTAGTCGCTGTATAGGCCGGCCCAGTCTCAGGGTCCAGATAGGCCTAATGTTGTGAGACCTCAGCAGCAGGCTGGTACAACTGCTTTCTCGGCTTCTGGTTCTTCTAGGGGTAGTGGCAGTGTTTCATCACCGCAGTGTACTTACTGCAAGCATCAGGGCCATGTGGAGGCCGATTGTAGGGCGAAGGCAGGAACGTGTTTGGGTTGCAGCAGCAATCAGCATAGGGTAAAGGATTGTTATAGATATCGGGGAACTGAGGGTCGGGCAGCGACCCAGGGTTATCAGGGTTGACCTACTGGTAGTGCACCTCAGCAGCAGCGGGTTCAGGCTCGGGCCTACGCAGTTGACTTGGAGGAGATGCCTGAGGAGACTGCAGTGGTGGAAGGTAACTTCCTTATACTTGATTAACTTGTTAAAGTGTTGATTGATTCTGGTGCTACGCATTCTTTCATTACTCCTGCTTGTGTGCAACGTGTTATTATGCAACCTGAAAGACTGCCTTATGTGGTTGAGATTAGTATCTCTTTGACTAATAAGTATGTGACTGGCTTAGTATGTAAGGATTGTAAAATATATGTTAAGGGGTATAATTTTCCTTCGGACCTTATCTTATTTCCTATCCGGGGGTATGATGTTATCTTGGGTATGGATTGGCTTTCTAAGTATGATGCCCAGTTAAACTGTAGAACAAAAGTAGTACGGTTTCGGTTGCCAGATCAGCCAGTAGTAGAGGTAGCAGGGAACCGGGGTGCTAAGATGAGTTTTGTTATCTCAGCAACTAAAGCCGTTAAGTTGGTGAGTAAAGGGTGTTCAGGTTATCTAGCTTATTTGATCAACAAGCCATCTGATAAGCTACAGCTGGAGGAAGTACCTATTTTTCGGGAATATCCCAATGTATTTCCCGAGGAGTTGCCAGGATTGCCGCTAGAGAGAGATGTGGAGTTTGTGATTAATCTTATTCCTGGTACTCAATCTATTTCTAAATCAGCGTACCGGATGGCACCAGCTGAGTTGAAGGAGCTGAAAACTCAGTTGCAGGAGTTAATAGAGAAGGGTTTCATTCAGCAGAGTTCTTCATTGTGGGGAGCACCTATTTTATTTGTGAAGAAGAAAGAAGGTACCTTGAGATTATGCATTGACTATCGTGGTTTGAATTAAGTGACCATCAAGAACAAGTATCATTTGCCTTTGATTGACGAGTTGTTTGATCAACTTCAGGGAGCCAAAGTCTACTCTAAGTTTGACTTGAGGCAGGGGTATTATCAGCTTCAGATTCGCACGGAGGATGTTGCGAAGTCTGCCTTCAGGACTCGGTACGGGCATTATGAGTTTGTAGTTATGCCCTTTGGATTAACTAATGCACCAGCAGCATTTATGTATCTTATGCATCGGGTTTTTCAGCCGTACTTGGACCAGTTCGTGGTGATCTTTATTGATGATATCTTGGTTTATTCCAAGTCTGAATCGGAGCACGAGCAACATCTACGGCTTGTCTTACAGAAGCTGCAGGAGCATTAGTTGTTTGCGAAGTTCAGCAAATGTGAATTTTGGCTACAACGCATATCTTTTCTTGGCCATGTTATCACACAGAGCGGTATTTCTGTAGATCCCACTAAGATTGAAGTGGTGATGTCTTGGAAATGGCCGGAGAATGTTTCGGAGGTTCATAGCTTTCTTGGCTTGGCGGGTTATTACCGTAGGTTTGTCAAGGACTTTTTTAAGATTGCTGGACCACTTTCTAAGTTAACTCAGAAACGAACTAGCTTTGCTTGGGATGAGAAATGTGAGAGTGAGTTTCAGGAGTTGAAAAAGAGATTGACTATTGCTCTAGTACTTGCTCTACCAGAGAGGATCGATAATATGGTTATCTACAATGATGCATCCAAGGAGGGCTTGGGTTGTGTACTTATGCAGAATGGTTGAGTTATTGCCTATGCTTCCAGAAAGTTGAAACCGTATGAGGTGAATTATCCGACTCATGATCTTGAGTTGGCAGCAGTTGTTTTCGCACTGAAAAAGTGGCGTCATTATCTGTGGGGCAGTAAGTTCGAGATTTTCACTGATCATAAGAGTCTTAAGTATTTGTTTTCACGAAAGGAGTTGAATATGCGTCAACGGAGGTGGATGGAACTTCTAAGAGATTATAATTGTTCTATCAGCTATTTGCCTGGGAAGGCAAATGTTGTGGCAGACGCTCTTAGTTGTAAGACGAGTGTTTCTTGTTTGGCTGTCAAGAAGTGGGAGGTTCTTGAGGAATTCACTTATTGGAGACCGGAGTTGACTCAGGTTGGGGTGATGTGTTCACATCTCCATATTCAACCTTTATTGTTGTCTCAGATTAGAGAAGCTCAGCAACTTGATGTTAAACTTCAGAAGATCAAGGATCAGATCACGGATGATCAGTATGATTTCAAATTACACGATGATGGTATTCTTCGGTTTCGAAACAAGGTTTGTGTTCCCGATGAACCGGGTTTGAGGTGAGGTATTCTGGAGGAGGCTCATAATTCTAAGTACACCATTCATCCTGGTGGAAACAAGATGTATTGGGATTTGAAGCAACATTACTGGTGGAATAATATGAAGAGGGAAGTTGCTCAGTTTGTATCTAGATGTTTGACTTGTCAGCGAGTGAAAGCTGAGCATCAACGACCTACAGGTTTGCTTCAGCCGTTGGCAATACCACAATGGAAATGGGAGCATATCACGATGGACTTCGTCACTGGTTTGCCTAGAACACCAAGAGGTAATGATGCAGTTTGGGTTGTCGTTGATCGTTTGACGAAGACAGCTCACTTTATTTCGATGCGGATGGGAGATGAAGTTGCAAAGTTGACGGATCTTTGTTTGGATCAAATTGTTACACTTCACGGAATTCCATCTAGTATTGTCTCAGATCGAGATCCTCGATTTACTTCTCGCTTGTGGGAGAAACTTCAGGAGACTTTGGGTACTCAGCTTAATTTCAGTACAGCGCATCATCCATAGACCGACGGTCAGTCTGAGAGGACTATTCAGATTCTGGAATATATGCTCAAGGCTTGTGTTCTGGACTTCGGGAAGAACTGGGAGAAACATCTACCACTTGCCGAGTTTGCCAATAACAATAGTTATCAAGCTACTATTGGGATGGAACCTTTTGCAGCTCTTTACGGTCGTAAGTGTCGTTCACCTTTATATTTGGACGAAGTAGAGAGATGAAGACTATTGATTCGACTATTATGCCAGAGTTTCTAGAGAAGATTGAGAATGTTCAGTTGATCAGGCAGAGAATACTTACAGCGCAGAGCAGATTCAAGAGTTATGTTGATAAGCGTCGTCTGGACTTAGAGTTTACAGTCGGGGATCGGGTTTTCTGGAGATTGTCGCCACGTAAGGGGTTTGCTCGATATGGTAAAGACGGAAAGCTGAGTCCAAGGTTTGTAGGGCCGTTTGAGATTACCAGCAGAGTTGGCAAGTTGGCATATCGGATGGCTTTACCGAAGAATTTCTCTAATGTCCATGATGTCTTTCACGTGTCTAATTTGCGGAAGTATAATCCGGATCCTTCTCATATTCTAGAGCCAGAGCCGTTACAGCTTCGTGAGAATCTGACTTATGATGAGAGGCTGATTCGCATTCTTGATCAGATGGAATGGGAACTGAGATCGAAGAAGATTCCGATGGGCAAAGTGTTGTGGAAGCATCGCGGTATTGAGGAAGCTACTTGGGAGAGGCGAGATCAGATGCAGCAGCAGTACCCAGATCTTTTCCGTTCAGCAAGTAAGAATTTCAGGGATGAAATTTCTTTAAGAGGGGAAAATGTGAAACCCCACTTTTCATCTTAACCTCGATTTGCGTGTTTTGTCTCGTTTTGCGTGCTTTGACTTGTTTATGTGTTATATGAGTCAGAATGTGTTAAAAATATGATTTATATTCCTAATACATGCTATATGTGCATTCATGAAATTTTCATCAAAAACGGAATCAGAAATTTTATCGCCAGTTTTAATTAATAGTATTTTGAGCACCTGTCTGCTTAAATTTTTACAGGGGTGTTTTAAATATTTTAAAACCTAGTCCTCGGGAATTAATAGACTCGTGTTTGATTACAACAGATTTGGAATCGGTTTTGAAATTTTAAAGGTTTTTACACCGTCTTTTACAAAAAATTGAGTTTTAAGCCAACTCGGGTGAAAATGTTTAAATGTAAAACTCTTTGTCACCTAAAATATATTGTCTAGAATTAATTTAGGTGTCAATTTAATAGTTGAGTAAGAAATAGTCAATAAATGAATTAAAAGACTAAAAATAGAATTAAAAGACTAAGGAAACTAATTTGACTTTCTTTTATTTTAGTTGACCTTGAGAATATATGCATCAACACACATTAGCAAAGCACAAAAACACCTTATTTTGCACACACATGGCCGAGAGCCATTAGAGAGAAAAAGAGAAAGAATTTCAAGGTTTTCAAAGGTAATTTTTCATTAGAACTTGTAATCCAAGGCCAATTTCCATCAACCAAAGCTTGATTCCACCTCTTGAGCATCCATTGAGCATCTTTCTAGCTTCATAACACATCAAAGGTGAGAGAAAAATTCTAGATCTCAAATGTCATATTTTATGTTTTTGCGTATAATTGAATTTTGAACAGTTAGAAAGTTGAATTGATGTTATATTATTGCTTAGTGCATGTTAAGGATCATTTATATGCGTTTATATAAGATTTGAACCGTTGTATTATGAATTTTTATTTTCGGGTATTAAAAGTTGAGTTGTTGGCTATTTGTTGAATATTTTGAGTTGTAGTTGTTGGAATCGATTGCCGTCGATTTGTAAAAGTTTGTTATATACGGGGTAGTGCCGTTGTAATGCCAAAATTTTGATTGTGATGTCGGTGTGAAAATCCAAAAATTTCAGCCTAGGTGCATTGAGGTTTTAGGGTTGTTGGGCTTGATTTGGATTAAGTTTGTTTGGTTTCCGAGGGGGCTAATGCAGTTGATTGAGTGAGTGAGTGATAGGAACTGGTTTGGAGTTGTTTGGATTAGTAGAATGTAAGTTATGATTATTAGAAGTTTAGGTTGCCTTTCTTTAAAATGTTGATATATGCCTTTAGATGATCGTGTGGTGTTTGAGTGATTGAATTGTGAGTTGTTGATGGTTAGATTAGGTTTTGGTTGTGTGTTTAATGCATGTTAAGTTGGGCGGCCTACTTTGTCATCTAACTTAGTTGTTTAGTTGTTAATTGATTAATTGATGTTGTGTTGTTGTAATGTTATTAATTGATTGACGCATTATTGATTATTGATTATTGATGAACCGGGAGATAGTCAACGGAAAAAGTTGTCCTCCTGTGATTGAATGTTTATTATTATTGCTGAGTCTTGATATACGTGTACCACCTCTCGGGTGATATCGGGCCGTCGGGTTGAAAACGGCATGGCTATCAGAGGCTACCCTCATCTCGCATGGGCGGAGATACCATGGAGGGCAGGGCTAGTGAGGTACCTCGGGTGTGTGTGTCATGGGGGTGATAAGAAGTTGGTTGAGATTGTGATGACGTTTGGAGCTACACCAACTAGAGTATCCTTTATTGAATGGTCATTATAGTTTATGTGTTTATATTGTTATTGAAGTTTATTGTGTGTTTACTGCTCAAAGGATCATTTCCAAGGAGTATAGTAAATACTGTTAGAGATCTATCGAATCCTCACTGGGCTTGTTTTATATAAGCTCACTCTCAAGTATTGCATGCATACAGGTGTTACTGATTCTGACTACGGGTACGTGCCTCTTGAAGAGGGAAATGTGCCATATGTGAATGAGTCTTATGTGTAGGAGTCATTGCCATGAGATTATCTTAGTTGTTGTAAAACAATGTATTGTATAACCTATCTTAATATAAAGACGTATGTATGTTGATTTAGTAGTCTTTATTTTGATCATAACTAGATTATTAAGTTGGTTATAACCTATTTTGAAATGTACGTATAGCCTATGAACTAAGTTGGAACAGAGGCGTATAACTATGAATGGGTTGTTAAAGGAATAATTGTTGTATAAGATGGTTATGTTGTATGTTGTTAATTTAATTGAGGAGTTGATTGTTGAATGGTTTGTGGAGTTAGTTGTATGATATTTTTAAGAGGTTGGTTTAGAGCCTCGGTGTCCTAATTACTATCGTTATACTGCTGAAATTATGTTGCGTCCTGACTAATTGTAGGTGGGGCCGAGTTGAGGCGTGACAACATCTAAATTAACAGATCAACATCCATTAATTATAACACATAGTTTCACAAACTATCAATTGACACTATTAATTGTGTTATATTATATGCCATAATCGAATAACCACGTAAAAGGCATGAACGGTGGCTCTGATTGTAACGCCCCGACCCAACCCCACGCTAAAGGTTAAGCCTGGACCCGATATACGGACAGAGTCTCCTCTGTACCGCGGACATTTTGGAAACCTGTAAACTCAAAATAACCACAACATACTAAAACAAGCTTTTATAATTAAAAATTCAAAGGTTCAAGGCTATCCAAGCCTTGAAACATACAACATCTCCGAATCACACAAGCATGCACCCAACCTAACTTTTCATTAAACCATTTTAACATGCCATTCTATGATAACATTGGAGCAATCTTAGAAGTTGAAGTCAAACATACTCTAAACATACACCCCCAAGCATGCAAGAACTAAAAGGAGAATTAAAAGTTATTATAAGCCATAAAACCTCAAAGCTAACATTACAACCAACTAACTTTTAACTTGCAACTACAAGAATATACATAGCCCTAAGGCCACAAAATAGATCATAACATAGTAGTACATGAACACTATGTAATAACAAGAAATCACATCCACCTTAGGCAATAAACACACAGCAACTAGGGCAAAGGATTTGTTTGAACTTCTTCTTCTTCCACTACGACCTCAACTAGTTGGGGATCACCCTCAGCACTTTCTGAAACATGATATCGAGGTATGAGCAATAATATTGCCCAATTAGGGATAAGGTCCCAGGGCATGCAATGCAACAGGTAATACAGTTAAACAACAATAGAAATTAAACAATTCAAGAAATAATAATAGCTTAAATAACCACACATTAAAAAGGATACACTTCACATAACCCCTATACTCCAGTCTTCACTTGGTCTTCGTTCACGATCCACGAACCACGATCACGATCACGATAAGCCGGCATAACCCCAAACACTCCAGTGGGTGTACTCCGGATGTACCCCGATAATCCTACGACCCAACATCCCCTGGCAATCTCCGAACCAGGCGAATGAGGGACTAGGGCACGGAGTTTGAATATCCACCGGCAAGCCCTCTGCCGCCCAGCCGATATTCAACACATCCGCCCCTGACACTATGGTTGCGCAACCACTATGCAATGCACTTAACGATGACAAGTCAATATCAACAATATAAGCAATAACACATAAGAGGATCAACAAAGTAGGTTGACCTCATAATAGATAGATTAGAAGCAGTTTACACAAGCAAATAAGCAACTTTACAAAGGGGCATATATAAGATACATTTAGAATTATACCAAAAGTTCCAAATCAACTTGAAACCACATTTAAACACCTAAGGAGCCATGCCATGAACTTAGAAGCGAGAAACAACTGAATTTGCACTTAAACCCCTTTGTTATTCAAGCTATTTTTCTTCCGAATCAAAGTTAAGGTTTCAAATTTGAGGGGAAGCTATACTAATCTTCTAAGTAACCCCTAAGGTACCCCTACAATACTCAAACACATGCAATTATCATCAATTACCCCAAAAGCCCCAATTTCCCTCTTATGGCTTTGAACTACACATACTTCAACTGGGCTTCAAATAAGGGTTGGCAAAGCTTCTAAAGCACCTAGGTAGCCTAAGAATTCTAAAAGTGAAGCCCGAATCCACCTGGATTCACATTAACCCCGAAATCTCTTTGTTAAAGTCGGCTAATTCACGTTTTATGCAAATTTAGAGCAATTCAATTTCACGGGGCTATTAGACTACCTTCATTAGCACCTAAGGCATCTATTAGAAGCATTGAATCAAGCTAATTCGCGCAATTACACAAAACCCTAGAATTTCGTCACTATTTACCTCATAAATTAAATTAATGATTCTAACCGTTTAAAATGCGAACTAAAGGCTTAAAGGTGTTCTCTAGTACTTATATATAAGGTATAATAGCATAGATAAGCTTTACATTAACATTTAATAGCATTTTGAACAAATCAAGAAATGTGTAACATTTTTAGAAATGCAAAAAGAGCCATGAAATCCCTCACCAATGCGCGTAGGAACACCTAGGAGGCTTGCACACACCCTAATCTACTTGTTCAAGGCTTGGAAGGCTTGGATTGAAGAGTTGAATGAGCAAAATATTTCCTTTTCCTCCCTAGCTGATGGCGGCTTTTTTGCTTCTGTTTTCAGCTTTTATTTATTTTTTTCTTTGCTAAGTTATAAGCTTACAATACTATATAATGACTAAGCTAAGGTGGGGTCAAGTTTGGGTGTTTAAGTGGTCCATTAAATGCGCATAGTAAGCTTTAAACGAGCCCAAAGTGTAAAATATATAATAGCTAATTAAATCACCAAGTTAAGTTACGTAACACTATTTCTAGTTTGCTAAAAATATTTTCTAAATGAGGGTTCTGAACGCTAATCGCACAAAGGCACATTTCTCCCATTCTTATAACAATTAATATGATTTAATAAAATTTTTAATTTACTAATATAATACAGTTTGAAAATGGAATGAATAGTGGCTAAAGAAGACAGTTAATAAAGCACAGAAGGAAATGCGCAAATAATGGGTGCAACAGTAAGTTAATGCAAGGCAAAAAGCTCGGGCGTCACACTGATACCACTGTTGGGAATCATGCATGGTATTTAATAATTTTATAATTAAATAAAACGCAGCGGAAACAAATAACATTCATGCATCCGTTCATGGCTAATTACGTAGATTACAACATGCATAAATAATCAACAATTAATTACGCATAATAAGATTTTAGGATTATCTTTCCATGATGACGAATCTGTTGTAGAAATTGATCGAATCCAGAGCTCCCCAATTGTGAAGCCTTCGAAAGTATCCACACGAGATCCGAGCCATCAATCAGCAAAACCCCTACTATGAGTTTTAGAGAAAATATATTTGCTATGAAAGACAGGATTTGTGCTAGTTTTCTATCTGTCATAGTTTTCTATTTATAAGAAACCTTTGACAAATTAGGTCTAGCTTTTGGGCCAGTCCTAGACATTGGACTTGGACTGATTAAATGATTGGACTAATATTCCAATATAATCAGTCCTAAGTCCAATTAAATATTAGACTCTTCTAATATTTAATTTATATTTCTCACTGATTAATTCTGAATCTCTTTTGTGTGTGACCTCTCGAGTTCATATTTAATTGGCAGCGAAATAATATTAATCCAATTAATATTTAATTAGAACTCTTCTAATTTAATTCTCGCAAGTCGTGAGTGATACTTAGCAGTATATCACGACTACCCAACTAATGATGAAGTGTAAATTCTACGAACCCTTAGTAATTATCATGCAACTAATTCCTTCTGTCTGAATCATCCCGATTGAGCCAAAGTCATGGATAGGGTCGTCAAACTCTATTACTCAATCATATGTCCAAATCTATTTAATCAGTAACTTATGAATAATTTGTGGAACGACTTCCACTATTCTACCTCGGCCAAGGATTTATAGTTATTCGATTAATAGATCGCATAGGATCCCTAATTGACAGATTCCATATCTACGCGCATCTATCTCCATGCCGGAATATATCGTAACCACTGAGTACATTATCCAATTCTTGATGAGGACTAGCTTTATTGCACTAGCAAATCCCGTTATCCCTAACACAAGATAACCGTGGTGTCTCAGGTCTAAGGACTTAATTGCACCATTATACTATACAACGAATTATTGACCATTCCATGTAATTCGTTGTATTAGCGGTCATGTCCAGTCATTTGTTTTCAACAAGCACTTATACATCTACCCTTACGATATGAGACTAATCGCCCAAATCAATATCTCATATTATTTGGATGGTAGACTGTAATCCGATCTTTCTAGATAAATCAATGCTTAATTAATTTATCCTACGATCGGGGACTATTTTAGAATATATTTATAAATATAGATTTTGTCACTCATATCCTTACTCTTAAGGATATAATCTATAAATATTATTCTAAGGACTCGTATTTAAATAATTAATCGCATTAATTATATTTAAATAAACTGCCCACATTAAATAAATAATATAATTATTATGTTCTAAAATTGACATTTAGGGCATATAATCCAACACTAACACCTTAAAGTTTTAGATGAGGTGACATGACATTAGAGCCTAGATACCAAAAGGTCATGAGTTCAAAACTTACTGTCACCCATTTGAAAACATTAAGACTGTCTAAGTGTAAATGAGATGAGATGGTCACTCATATTTGGTAGATACGTGTAAGTCCCTTCAATTATATGAGAAACTGATCTATATGGAAACTAGACTCTTTCTAATTTTTTAAGAAACTGTCTTTCACACATATACAGAATTCTTCAATAAATTCGTACTGATATCAGTCTCTCATATTTAGTAGATACGTATAAGTCCCTCCAATTATATGAGAAACTGATCTATCAGTTTGGACTGATACAAGAATTTTCATTTTCTTCAGTGGATTAATTTTATAAGTTTAGCATAAAAAGAGCTATGGTGCTCTGAAATAAATCTAGTTGTTGTACAATTATATTTAAGACTAAATGAAGAATAATTAAAAGTACTAGTAAAAAAAAGATTGTGAGTTCTATTTTTAGGGATGTAAAAAGGTAGATTTTTTAAAGGTCAAAGTTTACATTAGAGAGCATGCTATTTTACCCAAGAGTTTTGGCCTGAATTTCCAAAATCCTTTATAAGGTTTAATTTTTCCCATATTTTCTCAATATCATACTTTTTGAAACAAAGTCTTATACTAAATGCATTTTTATCTTTTTATTTAATTAAAAAGAGAAAAAAGCAATAGACAAAAAGATAAGTTAATAAAACCATTCAATAAAAGGGTTTACAATCAAATAAAAGTGATAAATGGCCTAAATCTCCAAAATGCTTTAAAGAGGGTTCAAATAAATTGGACATTTGGAATACAAAAATTGACTACTCGGCTCTCTGATGATGTTTTTGCTTTGAGACCAAACCTTTTGCGATTATGCCAACAACACGCTTATTAAAAAAACCATACAGTAAAAAAGGCACAGCATCCACGACTTTCACTTCAGGAAAATCAATGTTGACTTTTTTTTTGTATAATGTTGACTTTTTTTTTTACAATGTTGACTTGACTTGAGAGTCCTGCAAAGACAATAATATAAGAAATAACTAGAGAAGTTAAAAAGAATTCTCTTGATTTTATTGTAAATTATGAATCTCTATTTATAAGAAAAATATAGTTACTATGTAATTACTATTCACATCGATCACTATTTACGATACAGTTCATCTGATCCGGTACTATTTACATAGTAACTTGTTTGTGTATTAGTATCAATCTTTTGTTTGAGTGGTGGATATCCACTATCCAATATTTCATAACACTCCCCATTAGATATTCATCGAAAAAAATATGCATCATTAAAACCTTATTAGGAAAAATCCTAGTGAGTAAAAAAAAGTACAATATTATTTGTTTACGTTTTTTGTATTGCCTCATTAAAAGCCTTGTCAGGAAAACCCTATGGGACAAAACCTGTGCGAAGGAAAAAAGAGTGCAACACGTATGTCTCCTCTTGTGGGTATATCAATAATGACCACAAAGTCCACATATGTCAATCTTGATAGGTAGTTCATTGTGAGCAAATACTTTTTGGACACATCAGTAACATTTTTACTTTTCTGAATTTGGTGAGCACTTATATCATGTCACTTTTGAGTTCATACACAAATAGAATTTCAGTGTGACATACTTGTATTTGACTTGTCTCATTAAAACCTTACCGTAAAAAAATCTAGTAGGAAAAAAGAAAAACCTTGGTGAAAGAAAAAAAAGTACAGTGGTAAAATACCTTCTCTCCCTTATTGCGAAACATCGCATTCCATATTTCGAACCATATAATGTGGAAATGGTTGTGGATAAAGATTTAGTGAACAAATCCGTTGGATTTTTACTTGAACATAATTGTTGAATATCAACGACACCATTTATTTGAAGCTCATATATGTCCAATGATTTCAGAGAAATGTACTTAATTCTGTCGCCTTAAAGATAACCACATTTGATCTATTGCATAATCTTTGCATAATGTCATTGGAGTGTTTTTGTTGAAATGTTACCCACACGATTCTCAAACATGTTGTATGATTAACCTTAACCATATACTTTCTTGTCATGATTGAACACATACTCTGCATGAGACTTTTCTTTGCAGTGATTAGATAGATAACCAGTATATGCATGATCAATTAATATTGACTTTGATCTTTTTGAATAAAATGATCCAATATCTGATATTTCATAAAAATTTTCAGTATGTGCTTTATTCTATTCCAATGTCTGCAAGTCAAGGTTGTATAATATCTAGCTAACAAATAAACAAACAAAGGCAACATCTGACCTTGTGTCATTAGCAACATATGTTAGTGCCTCTATTGTACTATGATATATGACACTTTAGAATCAATAATTCATTCATTATTGTAAATTGAGATATGGAAAAAGAGTTACTTTTCATTGATGCCATATGAGGATTAAATAACCCGTACATGAGAGCAAAATATGGATTACAACAAATCTCTACAACTCTTATCTATCTATCATACAAGATAAATCAGTATCTATCATACAAGATAAATCAGTTGGGTTAATTATACAAGAAGAAGACTTGTACATAAAGAATGAAACTAAGGCGTGAGAAATGGTTGGCGGATGAGTTGCAAAGGACTTCAATACTCCCCCTCAAGTTGGAGTATGGAGTAATGGAATGCCCAACTTGCCCAACAAGCGATGAAATTGATCAGTGCCAAGAGCCTTTCTAAAAATGTCTGCGAGTTGTGCTTGCCTGGAAATTGCTTGGGGAGTTAAGAGCTTAGATTGAATGTGGTGCCGTATAAAATGACAGTCGATCTCAATGTGCTTGGTACGCTCATGAAATACTGGATTAGCTGCAATGTGTAGTGCAACTTGATTATCACAATAAAGAGGTACGGATGTCGGCTATTGCACCTGCAAATCATGTAGGAGGCGTGTGAGCCAAATAATTTCACTGGTAGCTATAGCCATGCTACGATACTCTGCTTCAACGGATGAGCGCAAAACTATAGTTTGTTTCTTTGATCTCCAGGAGATAGGAGAAGCTCCAAGGAACACAATATAACCTGTGGTACTTCTTCGTGTAGTGGGGCAGCCCGCCAAATCTGCGTCACAGTAAGCACGTAACTGAAGTGAGGTTGTAGATAAGAAGAAGATTCCCTGTCCAGAATTGCCTTTAAGATATCGTAAGACACGAAAGGCTGCATCAAGGTGGGGTTGTCATGGAGCTTGCATGAATTGACTAAGGACATGTACTGTGTGACGCCCGAGAATTTTATCATAAATTTTTTTTTTATAACTGTTGCATATCTAATTGTGCATTTCTACATGCATCATCTTTCGTGCTTAATTGTTTTTATTAGAGGTTACTATTCATAAAATTTTCGACCGGCTCGAAAGTTAGATTTCATACTTTTCCTAGGTCATATAACATTTAGAAGGAATCGAGACTTAGTTATTTTGGGCATTCGAGCTTGGAAGCGTGCGTTTGGAAAATGTTTTCCGTGATAATTGAATAGTGTTACGTATGTAACAACACTAATTTCAACTAGCTAGCAAGTAATTGAACTTTGGCCTAGTTTGACTAAGTTTTTAGTGGAATTTGACCTCATTTAATAACATATACACATACATATTACAAGGTAAACATCACACAAACATTTGGCCCATCAAAACAATTACAAAATTGCCCATTTTGTCCCCTCCTTGGCCGACTACTTCAAGAGGAAAAAGGGAGAAAAATTTCTTCATCAACCTTGCATCTTGAGCTCCTAGCTTGACTTTGGGAGGTTTTTGAGCACCTAGGAGCTTCTACTTCACACCTACATCTTCATACAAGTGAGGGAGTTCAATTTTTTTTAAAGTTAAAGTTTATGCATTATATTGAATTTCTTTTAATTGTTGATTATAGCTTTAAAACTTGTTATACATGCTTATTATATGCTTAATAGATGTTATAGAGTTAACTTTTGATGCTTAATAACAATGTTTATGGTTGGAATTTGAGATTGAATAAAAGAGGTGATGAATAGTGCACGTTTTTAGGGTTTTGAATAAAATTGCCAATTAGCTTGAATTGAGACTTCAATTAGATGCTCTAGACCCTAGTAAAGTTAGTTGAAAAGCCATGTGAAGTTGAATCACTCAAAACCGAGCTTAATTGCATAAATAGCCTACTTTAAAAAAGGAGACTTTTCTCGTTGAGCAATTCGGGCAAGTTTGGGCATTTATTTGGGTATCCTTGAGCTAAGGAAGTACATTTGGTGCTTTCGTTTCATGAAAATGGGGTTCGGTTAGTATAGTTGTAGTTCAAACCCATTCGGGGCCTTCCCGAACTTTTGCTTCTAAAATGAGTTTTTATGATTCTAATAGGTGTCTTTGGGATTAATTAAGAATATAGAAAGATTAGGATATGATTTGGAAACCTTGAAAAATGCATAGGAGAAAGAAAACTTGGTTAAAGAAAAGGGAAAAAGTAGTTTTGGCTATATTTGATGCTTTTGGAACTTGTAGTTGAGTTATCATGTCTTGTATTGAATATCTAGGATATAATTAAGTGATTTGAGTAGCTCGTGAGAAATATTTATGTTGATTGCTTCTTTTGGGATCTTTAGGCTATTTTTGTGCTTGTGTGAGCTTATATTGTGCTTATATATGAGGGCGGCCTACTTTGTCGACCCTTTTACGTGTTATGTGATATCTTGATTACTTGTGACTTGTTTTGGGGTTGCGCAACCTTTTCGGACATGGTAGCGTCGAGAAACACGGGCGGCGTCGGGCTTGCCGTGCTCCCTCGACTACCATGGTGCCTATTCCCTTCTCGCTGAGGCATACTCCATTACCCCAGAGGCGTGGTTCACCTGCTGGGCATGGACCTACCTCGGGAGAAAGGGTCGTAGGATCGGGATACATCCGGAGTATCTCAATTGTTGGTGTTTAGGGTTGCCGGCATGTTCGTGAAGTTCGTGGTTCGTGGCTCGTGATTGAAGACTTGAAGTGGAATCGTATCCTTTTTAAAGTGATTAAATACTTGGCTTTCTATCATTTTGGTTTATGTTGTATATATATATGTTTTCTTGTGTTTGCATATCATATTACACGCTTGATATGTTGCATCACCTCCCTCGTTGGGCAACATTGTTACTCATTCCTCATTTAATATGTTTCAGGAGAAACTGAGGTGAATCCCCAGCTGATAGAAGAAGAGGAAGAAGTGCTAATTAAGCAATTTCCGTGACTTCTTGTGTGATATGGTTGTCTAAAATGAGAAGCTTGCGTGGAGTTGTTGTTGGTTGCCTTTTTGTGACCTTGGGGTCTTGAGTATATTTGGTGAATGTAATAATTTGTAATCTTGTATGTTGGATATAAAGTGGAATGACATGTAATAATCCATAGTAAACTTATCCTTTTGCATGCTTGTGTGATTAACAAAACTTGGAAGTAGAACTTGGCTATTGTTGTATCTAACTACCTATAGTTAAAAATTAGAAATGCTTTGCTTGCTTGTATGTTATATGTAATTGTTGTTCCAAGGCTCGGATGGCCTTGTGATCGCGGGTGGCCCATAAAAATCTTGGAGGATTGGTTGTAAGAGTTGCGATTTGTGGATCTGGCATCATAGGTGTCTTTGTGCAGGTACTAGTTTAGTCCTATAATCAGGGGAGACTCCGTCCGTTTTTCCCTAAATTTCATGCCCAGGGTTTGGAATTGGGTGATAATAGCATGATAAATAGAAGTCCCAGTCTCGTGAGGGATCGGGGCGTTACATACTGCATAACAAATGTCCGGCCTGGTAATTATGAGATATAGTAGCCTTCCAGCCAGACGACAGTACTGGCCTAGATCGGTGCAAGGATCACCCAAATCTGCAGATAATTTATGTTGGAACTCCATTGGAAAAGGACTTGGTCGTGCTCCTAAGAGCCCACTTTCTTCTAAAATATCTAGTGTGTATTTCCTTTGATTGATGGAAATTCCAGTGGCAAATCGTGCCACCTCGAGACCCAAGAAATATTTTAGCTTTCCAAGGTCTTTAATCTTGAATGCTCGATCCAAATGTTGCTTGAGCTGGACAATGTGATTATGATTATTACCAGCCACGATCACATCATCGACGTAGATAAGAGCCGCGATAAATATGCTTCCATGAGAATATGTGAAAAGAGAATAATCATTTTGTGATTGATGGAAGCCAAGCTCAAGCAAGGATGAGGTAAATTTGTGATACCAGTTGCGAGATGCTTTCCGTAAACCATATATGGACTTTTTCAAACGACACACATAACGCTCCCCTTTGTGTTGGAATCCTTGGGGTAATCTCATGTAAACTTATTCATCTAATTCGCCATGCAAAAAAACATTATTAACGTCAAGTTGGTGAAGCTCCCAATTACGGATTGCTGCTATTGCCAAAAGACATCGAACTGTGACCAACTTGGCAACTGGAGCAAAAGTTTTGTGAAAGTCTTCACTTGCAATTTGAGTGAACCCTCTAGCTACCAAGCGAGCTTTGTATCGCTCAATAGTCCCATCTGGTTTGTATTTAATTCGATAGACCCATTTTGAATCAATTGCATGCTTCCCTGGTGGGAGATCTTGAAGTACCCAGGTTTGATTTGCTTCCACAGCCATGATCTCTTTAGCCATAGCCTCTCGCCAATGTGAATAATGAACTGCTTGTGTGAAAGATTTTGGCTCATCGTTTGTAGAGATGGCCGCTAAATATGCACTGTGAGCTGAACTAAATTTTGAATAAGAGAGATAAGTATGAAGAGGATGCACCGTAGAGTAAGCCAAAGGAGTGGGTGTTGAAGACGGCTGAAGAGACGATGGCAAAGTGAATTCATATCCAGCAAGACGGGATGATATCTTTCTTGTACGCTTGCCTTGATCTACACTCTCATTTATATGTTATGGAGATTGCCTTGCATCACTATTAGGAACATTCGATGAACGTGCTGGAATAACATTCAAATCATCACTCTACACATAGACATCCTCAAGGCACGTTAAAGGTGTAGTAGATGGCATAACACAAGACTGATTAGGTGATGTGTTGTGTTCTGCAAGTGAATCAAGTCTTGGTGTTTCTTGGCATGACATGAACTCAATTGAAGGTGAAGAATTTCCATTAATGTTGTATGTAGGTGTCTTGGCTGTATCTATCATGGTTTGAAGAAATGGAAAATTCTCCTCATAGAATGTGACATCACGAGAGACATAAATTGTCTTAGTTTCCAAGTCATACACACGATAGCCTTTGGTCCCTACAAGATATCCAACAAAAATGCCTGATCGTGAGCTAGCTGCGAACTTGTCTCTTATTTTTTAGGGTACATGCGCATAGCACAGACAACCAAATGTGCGCAAATGCTCATATATTGGTGTTGCTCCATATAATATCTCATAGGGTGTTTTGTTCTTTAAAATGGGTGTTGGCATACGATTGATCAAATGAGCCGTTGTTAGAACACATTCGGCCCAAAATTTAATTGGTAGATTGGCTTGGAATCTTAGTGCTCTCGCTACTTCTAATAAATGCCTGTGTTTACGCTCCACCACACCATTTTGTTGTGGGGTGTAAACACAAGTCTTTTGGTGCTCAATTCCATTCTTGTCATAGTAAGCAAACAATTCTTTATGCAAAAACTCCAACCCATTATCAATTCGCAAATGCTTAATTTGTGACGCCCAAGAATTCTACCATAAATCTTTTTATAACTGTTGCATATCTATTTGTGCATTTCTACGGGGATCATCTTTCTTACTTAATTGTTTTTATTAGAGGTTACTATTCATAAAATTTTCAACTGCCTCGAAAGTTAGATTTCATATTTTTCCTAGATCATAGAATGTCTAGAAGGAATCGAGACCTAGTTATTTTGGACTTTCGAGCTTGGGAACGTGCGTTTAGAAAATAGATTTCATGTCCTTTGAATAGTGTTACGTAAGAATAGTATTAATTGCAACTATAAACATTTAAAATTGCATTTAGGCCTTAATTGATCAAGTTTTTGGGACTAATTAACTCAAATTAATAGACATACACATACATATAATAATCTAGACTCATAAAATTAAAACAAAACACATAACTTGTCATCAAAACAAATGCAAAAATGTCATCCTTGTCCCCTCCCTTTGCCGACCACCTTAAAGAGAAAAAATAAGATTTTTACTTCATCAATCTTGCATCTTGAGCTCTTGGCTTGGTCTAGGAAGGTTTCGTGGCATATAGGAGTTCCTACATCGCATCTTTGCCTTCTAAATTGTGAGGGAGTTCATTTTTTTTGTGAAGTTAAAGTTTATGCATCTTTTATGAATTTCTTAAATTGTTGATTATAGCTCTAATACTTCTTATGAATGCTTAATATATGCTTAATAGATGCTATAGAGTTAACTTTTGAAGCTTATTATCAATGTTTATGGTTGAAAGTTGAGATTGCATAAAAGAGATGATGAATAGAGCTAGTTTTAGGGTTTTGAATAAAAATTGCTAATTAGCTTGAATTTAGACTTCAATTAGATGCTCTAGGCCCTAGTGAAGCTAGTTGAAAAGAGGACTTTTCTCGTTGAGCAATCCGGAAAACTTTGGGCTATGGTTTGGGTATCCTTGGGGTAAGGAAGCACTTTTGGTGCTTTCGTTACGTGAAAATGGGGTTCAATTAGCATAGTTGTAGTTCAAACCCGTTCGGGGCCTTCCCCAACTTTTGCTTCTAAAATGAGTTTTTATGATTTTAATAGGTGTCTTTGGGCCTAATTAAGAATATAGAAGGATTAGGGTATGGATTGGAAACCTTGAAACACGCATAGGAGAAAAAAATCTTGGTTAAAGAAAGGGGAAAAGTAGTTTTTAGCCATCTTTGTTGCATTTGGAACTTGTTGTAGAATTGTCTTGTCTTGTATTGAATATCTAAGATATAATTAAGCTATTTGAGTAGCTCGTGGGAACTATTTATGTTGATTGCTTCTTTTGGGATCTTTAAGCTATTTTCGTGCTTGTGTGAGCTTATATCGTGCTTATATGTGAGGGCGGCCTACTTTGTCGACCCTCTAACGTGTTATGTGATATCTTGATTGCTTGTGACTTGTCTCGGGGTTGCACAACCTTTTCGGACATGGTAGTGTCGAGAAACACGGGCGGCGTCGGGCTTGCCGTGCTCCCTCGACTACCATGGTGCCTATTCCCTTCTCGCTGAGGCATACTCCACTACCCCAGAGGCGTGGTTCACCTGCTGGGCATGGACCTACCTCGGGAGAAAGGGTCGTAGGATTCGGGATACATCCGGAGTATCCTAACTTGTTGGAGTAAGGGGTTTGCCGGCATGTTCGTGAAGTTCGTGGTTCGTGGCTCGTAATTGAAGACTTGGAAGTGGAACCGTATCCTTTTTAAAGTGATTAATTACTTGGCTTGCTATCTTACTGGTTTACGTTGCATATATATGTTTTCTTGTGTTTGCATATCATATTGCATGCTGGTATGTTGCATCACCTCCCTCGCAGGACAACATTGTTGCTCACTCCTCATTTAATATGTTTCAGGAGAAGCTGAGGTGAATCCCCAGCTGTTAGAAGTAGAAGAAGAATAAGAAGTTCACGTAGATCAGATTCCGTGACTTTGTGTGCTAAGGTGGATCTTATGTGCAGTTTGCGTGAAGTTCATGTTAAATGTTGTATTTTGAGACCTTGGGGTCTTGTTTATATGTTTGGTAGTTGAAGTCTTGTATGTTAAAGAAAGATGTTGGATTATAATAATGGATTCTAGATTTCATTTCCTCTTGCATGCTTGGAGTGTTTATTATCCTACATATAGAACTTAAAATTATAATTGTATCTAACTACTTATGGTTAAAACCAACTTATCTCGCATGCTTGTGTGCTTAAGAAGATTGTTGTTGCTCCAAGGCTCGGATGGCCTTGTGAATTTGACTTGGCTTTGGAGATATTAGAAGACAGGTTGTATAAGTTGTTATTTATAGTTCAAATGTTATAAGTGACTATTCGCAGGTAACAGTTTTGTCCTTGGTACAGAGGAGACTCTGTCCGAGTGAAGGGTCCAGGCTTGACCTTTAGCGTGTGGTTGGGTTCAGGGAGTTACACTTTAGGTGGTATCAGAGCTACTTGAATGGTTGAAGCCGGGTTAACTTCCTTGGCATGTAGGTAGTGGTCTATTTGTGAAAGTGAATCATGTGAATATGTGATTGTTTAATTGTTTAAGTACTTGGATAAAAGACATGCTTGCATGAAAAAGAATGATAAAGTATGATGTGATAAGAATAGGAAAAGTTTAGTGTTTAATGTAGTTAAGTGTTTGATATGTTTCTTATGTGGGTAAAATGTTTGAAAACAATGTGTACATTATCTTTGCATAGTCTATTTGCCTATTATAATATTATGTTCTTCTAGCATTGAAATGAGGAGACGGGGTAGATCAAGGAGAGAGCAGGAGGAAGCTCCCAGACAGGATGTATCGGGGCAAGGTGCTGGGGCAGCCGAGGATGTACCGCAAGGTCAGGAATCGAGTAATGCCCAGATTTTGGCCACAATGGCCACCGTAATGAATACCATAGCTCAGTTTTTGGTTCAGCAGGGTATAGCAGGTGTCGGCAGGGGTAATCAGGCTGCCAGAGCAGAGGGCAGGGGTACTGCAGGGGGTAATTTGTTTGATAAATTCCTGCATCACGGGGCATATAGTTTTTATGGCGAGCCTGATGACATGAAAGCAGAGATGTGGTTGAGTAAGTTCGAGAAAGTTGCTACGATACTTGAGTGCAACGATGAAAGAAAGATTACCTATGCTGCCTTTTTAATGGAAGGTGACGTTGAGGAGTGGTGGCGCACTATTAGAGAGAAATGGGATGCTGAAAGGGTCCAGCATGTATGAGCTGACTTTGTTCGTGAGTTTCGGGATAAATATGTATCGGTTGTAGCTCGCGAGAGACATCAGGATGAATTCATAGCTTTGAAACAGGGAAACATGACTGTAGACCAGTATGAGACTACCTTTACTAGACTATCTCGATATGTGCCAGCTTTAGTTCAGCCAGAGGATGTGAAGATCCAGAGATTTATCACAGGGTTGAGGAGTGATATCATGCTTAATTTGTCTTCGCAAGATTATCCGAGCTATGCTGCAGTAGTCAGGGCCGCATCGAGATATGAGAAACGTAAGACAGATGTGTTAGCTCAGTCTAGTCAGTCAAGCAAATGTCAGTTTCAGTCTCAGAGTCAGGGTTATCAGAGGCAGT
Organism: Ehretia macrophylla; assembly: GCA_037974665.1. Classification (NCBI taxonomy): domain Eukaryota; kingdom Viridiplantae; phylum Streptophyta; class Magnoliopsida; order Boraginales; family Ehretiaceae; genus Ehretia; species Ehretia macrophylla. Next base: position 46,636,138 of record CM075772.1, on the reverse strand, counting down.
TTCAGCAGCCTATTCAGACTCAGCAGCCTAGGCAGACCCAGAGCTACCCAGGACCCGTTCAGGCACAGGCCCAGCCGAGGCCAGCTCAGAGCCAGCCATAGGGACAGTCACAGGCCCGACCAGTGACTACTAGATCTCAGCAGGGTAGTTCTGCTACATCTACTTATAGGGCCCCTACAAGAGGTACTGCTGCTAAGAAGAATCTACAATGTACTCATTGCAAGCGCAAAGGCCACACGGAGGCTGAGTGTTGGAGGAAATTGGGTCGTTGCACAGGTTGTGGCAGTGATCAGCATAGAGTTAGAGATTGTCCCAAGTTTAAATATGGTCAGGGACAGACTTCAGGACAGGGTGCCCAAGTCAGGCTCGGGTATTTGCACTCGACCAGGAGGAGCTTCCAGAGACGACAGTGGTGGTGGAAGGTACTTTTCTTATTAATAGCCAGCCGGTAGTAGTTTTGATTGACACCGGGGCTACACATTCATTCATTACTCTTGCATACGCACAATCTGCTACATTAAAAGTTGATAAACTGCCGTATGTGATTGAAGTAGGTAATCCTATCGGTACTAAATTTGTTACGGAGTCTGTGTGTAAAAATTGTAATATTTGCATTGAGGGTCGCATGTATCCTATTGACTTGATAATCATGCCATTTCGGGACTTTGAAGTTATCTTGGGGATGGATTGGTTGGGGTGATATTATGCATATTTGGACTGTAGGAGGAAAGTTTTAACTTTAAAAGTACCTAACCAACTTGTTATTAAAGTAACTGGGAGTCGAAAATCGATTGGGACGCGTATCATATCTTCCATTAAAGCTACTCAAATGTTGAGTAAAGGTTATGATGCATACTTAGCTTATTTAATTAATCAGCCTGGAGATAAATTGAAATTGAATGAAGTACCTGTTATAAAAGAGTTTCCGGGGGTTTTCCCTGAGAAGTTGCCTGGATTACCACCTGATAGGGAAATTGAGTTCGTGATTGACTTGTTGCCGGGGACTAATCCTATTTCGAGAACCCCATATAGAATGGCTCCCCCAGAGTTGCAGGAATTGAAAATTCAGCTTCAGGGTTTACTTGAGAAAGGTTTTATTCAGCCTAGTTCGTCACCGTGGGGTGCTCCCGTGTTATTTGTGAAAAAGAAAGACGGTACTCTGCATTTGTGCATTGATTATCGAGGTCTTAATCAGGTGACGGTGAAAAATAAATATCCTTTGCCCTTAATTGAAGAGTTGTTTGATCAGCTACAGGGTGCTGTTGTGTTTTCTAAATTTGATCTGAGGCGGGGTTATTATCAGTTGAGGATCCGGAAAGAGGACGTACCCAAGACTACATTTAGAACCAGGTACTGCCACTATGAGTTTGTTGTTTTACCATTTGGTTTGACAAATGCTCCAGCCGCCTTTATGGATTTGATGTAGAGAGTATTTCGACCCTATCTTGATCAGTTTGTTGTGATTTTTATTGATGATATATTAATGTATTCTAAATCTGAGTCAGAGCATGAAGAACATTTGAGAATTGTGCTTCGAACCCTACAAGAACACAAATTGTTTGCCAAATTTAGCAAATGCGAATTCTGGTTGAAACAGGTTGCCTTTTTGGGTCATATCATTTCACAGGAGGGAATATCTGTTGATCCTGTGAAAATTGAGGTGGTTATGTCGTGGAAAAGACCTAAAACTGTCACGGAAGTCCGTAGTTTCTTGGGATTAGCGGGCTATTATAGGCGATTTGTTAAGGATTTTTCAAAGATTGCAGGACCTTTGACTTCATTAACTCAGAAGAAAATTGTGTTTAATTGGGATGATAAATGTGAAGCCAGTTTTCGGGAGTTGAAAAAGAGACTTACCACTGTACCTATCCTTGCTTTGCCTGAGGGGACTGAAAACTTAGTGATTTATAGTGATGCTTCGAAAAAAGGCTTGGGTTGTGTTCTTATGCAAAATGGTAAAGTGATAGCATATGCCTCTAGGAAATTGAAACCATATGAACTCAATTATCCTACACATGATCTTGAGCTTGCTGCTGTTGTATTTGCTTTGAAGAAATGGCATCATTATTTGTGGGGTAATAAATTTGAAATATTTACTGACCATAAAAGTTTAAAATACCTATTTTCTCAAAAAGATTTGAACATGAGGCAAAGGCATTGGCTAGAACTGTTAAATGATTATAATTGTACCATTAGCTATTTGCCGGGAAAAGCTAATACTGTTGCAGATGTACTGAGCCGAAAAGCTTTTGTGGCTAGTTTGATAATCAAGGACTGGGAGATTGTGGAAGAGCTATGTTTGTGGAAACCAGAGGCTTCTAAATCAGGTATTCAATTTGTTGGCCTACAAATCCAATCTCTATTGCTATCTAGAATCAGATAAGCTCAACAATCAGATCCTCAGTTAATAAAGCTTTTAGAGAAGTCAAAAGGGAGAGAGTTCGACTTCAAGTTGCATGATGATGGACTACTTAGGTACAGGAATAGAATTTGCATTCCTAGTGATTCGACTGTGAAAGATGAGATTCTTGCTGAGGCTCATGCTTCTAAATACACAATTCATCCTGGTAGCACTAAAATGTACAAAGATTTAAAACAGAATTTCTGTTGGAACAACATAAAGAGAGAGATAGCTGATTATGTAGCTAAGTGTTTGACTTGTCAGAAAGTTAAGGCAGAACATCAGAGGCCGGCAGGATTGTTGCAGCCATTGGAGATTCCGGTATGGAAATGGGATCAGGTTTCTATGGACCTTGTGTCGGATTTGCCGAGGTTACCACGAGGTAATGATTCTGTGTGGGTTGTAGTAGACAGGTTGACGAAGAGTTCACATTTTATTGCTACAAAGAAAACAGATTCTCTTGATAAATTGGCCGAGCTATATGTTGAAAATATTGTGAGATTGCATGGAGTCCCATCTCAGATAGTGTCAGACAGGGATCCCAGGTTTACATCACAGTTCTGGCAGAAACTACAAAAGGCTTTGGGGACTAATTTGAGTTTTAGTACTGCATATCACCCGCAGACGGATGGCCAGTCAGAGAGGACTATCAGGATACTGGAAGACATGTTGAGAGCTTGTGTTCTAGATTTTGGCAAGAATTGGGAGAAGTTCCTACCTTTAGCAAAGTTTGCTTACAATAACAATTATCAAGCTACTATTGGCATGGCACCCTACGAAGCGCTTTACGGGCGGAAAAGTAGGTCTCCATTGTATTGGGATGAGGTAGGTGAGATGAAAATAGTTGATCCAGCTATTCTACCTGAAATGATCAAAATGGTAGATAATGTGAAGCTTATAAAGAAAAGGATGCTTACAGCTCAAAGTCGACAGAAGAATTATGCTGATAGACGTTGACGGGACTTAGTATTTTCAAAGGGTAATCGTGTATTCTTGAAAGTCTCTCCGCGCTAAGGTTTGATTTGACACGAAAAAAGAGGTAAACTTAGCCCTAGATATGTGGGACCATTTGAAATCACTGAGAAGGTTGGGGATTTAGCTTACAGAATGGCATTACCTCCGAGTTTGGGCCGGATTCATGATGTTTTCCATGTCTCACTGTTGAGGAAATATAATCCTGATCCATCACATATTATTGAGCCAGAACCGTTGGAGATTGATGAGTCTTTAGTATATGTTGAGAAACCTCTTCAAGTGGTTGACCGAAAGATTCAGGAACTTCGAACCAAAAGTATTTCTATGGTAAAAGTTCTTTGGGATCATCATGGGGTTGAGGATGCCACTTGAGAGCGAGAAGATCAGATCAGAGAGAAGTATCCGGAGCTCTTTGCTGAATCATGTAAGAATTGCGAGGACGCAATTAGTTTAAGGGAGAGAGGGTGTGACGCCCGAGAATTCTACCATAAATCTTTTTATAACTGTTGCATATCTATTTGCGCATTTCTACACTCATCATATTTCTTACTTAATTGTTTTTATTAGAGGTTACTATTCATAAAATTTTCGGCCGCCTCGAAAGTTAGATTTCATATTTTTCCTAGATCATAGGACGTCTAGAAGGAATCCAGACCTAGTTATTTTGGACTTTCGAGCTTGGGAGCGTGCGTTTAAAAAATAGATTTCATGTCCTTTGAATAGTGTTACGTAAGAATAGTGTTAATTGCAACTATAATCATTTAAAATTGCATTTAGGCCTTAGTTGATCAAGTTTTTGGGACTAATTAACTCAAATTAATAGACATACACATACATATAATAATCTAGACTCATAAAATTAAAACACAACACATAACTTGTCATCAAAACAAATGCAAAAATGCCATCCTTGTCCCCTCCCTTTGGCCGACCACCCTAAAGAGAAAAGAGAAGATTTTTGCTTCATCAATCTTGCATCTTGAGCTCTTGGCATGGTCTAGGAAGGTTTCGTGGCATCTAGGAGCTCCTACATCGCATCTTTGCCTTCTAAATTGTGAGGGAGTTCATTTTTTTTTTGTGAAGTTAAAGTTTATGCATCTTTTATGAATTTCTTAAATTGTTGATTATAGTTCTAATACTTGTTATGAATGCTTAATATATGCTTAATAGATGCTATAGAGTTAACTTTTGAAGCTTATTATCAATGTTTATGGTTGAAAGTTGAGATTGCATAAAAGAGACGATGAATAGTGCTAGTTTTAGGGTTTTGAATAAAAATTGCTAATTAGCTTGAATTGAGACTTCAATTAGATGCTCTAGGCCCTAGTGAAGCTAGTTGAAAAGCCACGTGAGGTTGAATCACTCAAATCCGAGCTAAATTGCGTAATTAGCCAACTTTAATAAGAGGACTTTTCTCGTTGAGCAATCCGGAAAACTTTGGGCTATGGTTTGGGTATCCTTGGGATAAGGAAGCACTTTTGGTGCTTTCGTTACACGAAAATGGGGTTCGGTTAGCATAGTTGTAGTTCAAACCCATTCGGGGCCTTCCCAAACTTTTGCTTCTAAAATGAGTTTTTATGATTTTAATAGGTGTCTTTGGGCCTAATTAAGAATATAGATGGATTAAGGTATGGATTGGAAACCTTGAAACACGCATAGGAGAAAGAAATCTTGGTTAAAGAAATGGGAAAAGTAGTTTTTAGCCATCTTTGTTGCATTTGGAACTTGTTGCAGAATTGTCTTGTCTTGTATTGAATATCTAAGATATAATTAAGCTATTTGAGTAGCTCGTGGGAAATATTTATGTTGATTGCTTCTTTTGGGATCTTTAAGCTATTTTCGTGCTTGTGTGAGCTTATACGTGCTTATATGTGAGGGCGGCCTACTTTGTTGACTCTCTTACGTGTTATGTGATATCTTGATTGCTTGTGACTTGTCTCGGGGTTGCGCAACCTTTTCGGACATGGTAGTGTCTAGAAACACGGGAAGCGTCGGGCTTGTCGTGCTCCCTCGACTACCATGGTGCCTATTCCCTTCTCGCTGAGGCATACTCCACTACCCCAGAGGCGTGGTTCACCTGCTGGGCATGGACCTACCTCGGGAGAAAGGGTCGTAGGATTCGGGATACATCCGGAATATCCCAACTTGTTGGAGCAAGGGGTTTGCCGGTATGTTCGTGAAGTTCATGGTTCGTGGCTCGTGATTGAAGACTTGGAAGTGGAACCGTATCCTTTTTAAAGTGATTAATTACTTGGCTTGCTATCTTGCTAGTTTACGTTGCACATATATGTTTTCTTGTGTTTGCATATCATATTACACGCTGGTATGTTGCATCACCTCCCTCGCTGGGCAACATTGTTGCTTACTCCTCATTTAATATGTTTCAGGAGAAGCTGAGGTGAATTCCTAGCTGTTAGACGTAGAAGAAGAAGAAGAAGTTCACGTAGATCAGATTCCGTGACTTTGTGTGCTAAGGTGGATCTTATGTGCAGTTTGCGTGGAATTCATGTTAAATGTTGTATTTTGAGACCTTGGGGTCTTGTTTATATGTTTGGTAGTTCAAGTCTTGTATGTTAGAGAAAGATGTTGGATTGTAATAATGGATTCTAGATTTCATTTCCTCTTGCATGCTTGGAGTGTTTATTATCCTACATATAGAACTTAAAATTATAATTGTATATAACTACTTATGGTTAAAACCAACTTATCTCGCATGCTTGTGTGCTTAAGAAGATTGTTGTTGCTCCAAGGCTCGGATGGCCTTGTGAATTTGACTTGGCTTTGGAGATATTAGAAGATAGGTTGTATAAGTTGTTGTTTATAGTTCAAATGTTATAAGTGACTATTCGCAGGTAACAGTTTTGTCCTTGGTACAGAGGAGACTCTGTCCGAGTGACGGGTCCGACCTTGACCTTTAGCGTGGGGTTGGGTTCGGGGCGTTACATAATTCCCACAGTAAATTGAGTCTTGACCCAATTGCAAAATCGTATAAGAAAGGAGCTTGTTTCAGATTTGAGCCGCATTAGATCAACCCACATTGCTTTGCTATAATCATCTACCAAACTTAAGAAATAATAAGCGCTAGTGTTTGAAGATGTTTGGTATGGCCCCCATATATCACAATGCACAATGTCAAAAATTCTAGTACTTTTATTATTTCTTGTTGGAAAAGGCAATCGTGTATGTTTTGCCTTACAACATGCATCACATATGAAATCCTTTTGTGACTTTGTTGAAAATGAACTGAAAATACATTATAGCCGATCAAGTGGTAAATGTCCAAGCCTTCAATGCCAAAGCATGTCGTCTTGCTGTTTATTTGCCGTCATTGCCACATTCTCTTCTCCGTTTTCAAGATAATACAAGTCATTCTTCATCTTACCCACTCCAATCAGCTTCCTCGTGGTTATATCCTGCATTACACACAAATCCGGATAGAAGGTTAATGCACAATTTAGTTACTTAGTCAATTTATGCACGGATAAGAGATTGCAATTAAAATCAGGAATGCCCAGCACACGACTGAGTTTAAGGTTGGTTCCCAATGTTACTTCTCCAACACTTCGAACGGGAATTGCTCTACCATCTGGAATGCAAATGAGATGAACCATTAAAAAGTATTTTCGGTGCACACGTAAAATGGTCAGTTGTACCTGAATCAATAATCCAAGGTATTTGTATTTTTGTCATACCATTATGATGCACCAAATTTGCCTACGAGTTAACGAAGTCACTGTGATTTAGTAACCCCATTAATTGTTGGTACTGCGACTCCGTTAATCTTGGTATAAAGGATTGTGCTTCTGAATGGCCATGTAGTTGTTCATTACTAGTATTTTGACTTTCCAAGAGAGTGACGTTTGCTACACTTTTGTTGTGTGAGTTCGACCAGCCATGCCCAGATTGCGAACCACTCTTTTCATTGCTTTTACTTCATTTCTTGCGCCAATTTTGGGGATAACTTATTAGTTCATAGCAACGATCTTTTTTTTGTCCTATCTTCTTACAATAATCACACCTCGGCTTCTCCCAAGTGTTCCCTCCTTTTCCTTGAGTAGAACTTGTTAAAGATGAACGGCCTGCCATGAAAGTCGTAGTTGACTCAACATTAGGCAATCTTGAAGCAATTACATTTTGTTGTTTTTCCTCTTGTGTTGCTAGTGTGTATGCTCTACCAAGAGTGGGGATTATTTCCATGCTTAAAATATGAGAGCATATAGAGTTGAACATACTATCTAGACCCATGAGAAAGTCATATACTTTCTCATTCTCTCAAATAGTTTGTATTTTCTTCATTGCGCCACACCGACAGCCACATGAGCACACTGGTATAGGATTCGCTGCTTGTAATTCATCCCACAGACCCCGTAACTTCCCATAGTAACTGGAATTTCTTGTTGAGGAAGAGCTATTGCACGCTGCAATTCATACACTCTCGCTGCGTTCCCTTGCAAGAAGCATTCCTCCAAGTCCTTCCAAATCTTTCTTGCAGTCTCCGCGTAAGCACTGCTATTTTGGAGTTCCTTAGCTACGGAGTTGACAAGCCAGGAATGCACCATCGCATTATACTTCGTCCATGCTGAGAAATCTCGGGAATTGACGTCCGATCATTTGATTGAACCATCTACAAAGCCAGTTTTCGTTTTTGAGTCCAGGGCATTAACCATGTTCCTCCTCCAGGCGAAATAATTTTTTCCATTTTCATCTAGAGGGTTGACTATGAAAACTAATCCGGGATGGTCAGAAGGCTGAAGATAATAGGAGGAATTGACGTCCCCTAAGTTTGATAGGCTGCCACTCGCTGATGTTCCTTCACTTGGTGTTTTATCACCTTCCATCATCGAGGGTGTAGTTGATATGACTATGAGTTTATTACTTTGTAATTTAAGCTGTTTAAGCAGATTATCAGGTTTTGATAACCTTACTCTGGTACCATGTAAATTGAGATATGGCAAAAGAGTAACTTTTCATTAATGCCATATGAGGATTAAATAACCGGTACATAAGAGCAAAATTTGGATTACAACAAATCTCTACAACTCCTATCTATCTATCATACAAGATAAATTAATATCTATCATACAAGATAAATCAGTTGGGTTAATTATACAAGAAGAAGACTTGTACATAAAGAATGAAACTAAGGCGTGAGAAATGGTAGGCGGACGAGTTGCAAAGGACTCCAATAATTATCCTTCCAATGATGAAAATGGTCATTTTTAATATCGAGGAATCATACTGTTTAATATCAAAAATACCAGTTTCAGTACTTTATATGAGAAAGACATATATTTTCAATAATAAATTCTCGATATTTAGATCAAGAAATCTTTTTCTTTACATGATCTTTAAATTTCACATCATTTATTGAGATATATTATTTTCTTATGTAAACTCTTCAAGCTTCATTATGATATATGTTAAAAAGTTGCGATCCAACAAATATATATCAATATTTCACCATATTCTTCTAGAATGTTTTGATACAAAGATCTTTATAATCAAATACATTTCTCAAGATTTTTATTCATATGCTTCATGCATATATAGTTCCTTCCACAGGACTTCAATATAAATATTATTATCAAGTGAAATATATATACTTCAAGTATATGGAGTTTTTCTAGGACTTCAATATAAATATCATTATCACATGAATATATACTTTAAGCATATAGAGTCTTTCCAAGACTTCAATGTAAATATCATTATCACATGGAAATATGCTTCAAACATATAGAGTTCTTCTAGGACTTCAATATAAATATCATTATCACATAAATATATGTTTCAAGCATATAGAGTCCTTCTGAGACTTCAATATTATTATCATGTGATTTATATAGGTAAAATATTATCATTCTCATAAGACGCATATGAAATCCTTTTCAAAATTACTAGGCTAATATCAATATGATTTTCTCAGAGAATATAGACCAAGGTCTAATCACACAACGTACTAACCTATTCCTTGTTTGTATTTAAACAATTTAAGAGAAATCCAACTATTATGATTAATTCCGTGTATTTTCATTTCTCGTAGTGATGTGGGATTGCCTTCTCAATCCCATCAACATATTTCATGTGCATTTACATTTATTTTCTACCTGGATTACCTCGCCTCTATTATTTTTGCCAATCATTTATTTGTCGACATTCTTAAATGGACTTCAATTCAAGATCATTGATTTCAATCAAAATATCAGTAGCTACTGGATTTTCCAAAATTTGATCGTGATCAATTTATCTTTTCAGTCCATTCTCCTTCATGAGTAATTTAATTGAGTGAGATCTCTATATTCTCAATACTTTCAATATTCACATCATATTTAAATACATGGTACTCTCTTGGAGTAATATTTGTCAATTTTATTTTCAACTCCTTGTCCTAACATATTTCTTCAGGATATCAAACAATTCAAAAATAGCAACTCGCATATTTTGCTCCTTTTTTTTTTGGAACCGATATATCTACCACGCTTCAAGCGTGCAGTAGATTCTATTTATTTGTATTCTCAATTGAAACATCAATTCTAATAGGAGCATTTAAAGTTGGTATATGTGACTTAGTTACAATACACGTTAAAGGAAGTCACAAACAAGAATTGGTTTTACAATCTCTCACACTCACATCAAGAAGCATACCACATGACCAAATGTCTGGTAATATAAATACATCTTTCAATGGCTACAAGTTGTGAGAAAACAACATTGATAAGGACATAGTTTGGTATCACATTTGTTTTGTCTCAAAAGTTGAGTGGAATGATCAAGTAATAACTTGTTGTGACAAAAGATTTTAAGTTCAAACTTACCCTCGGCTAACCTACAACATAAGCTGAGGCTCGCTGTTGTACCACGCAATTTATAGTTTTGGAATAAATCTAATGTGATCCTATCTAGAGTGAGTTTCTCATTATAAAAAAATAATATTTTCAAGGACTTTGGAAAGAAAAATCCCAAACGTAATTCATATATTTTCTTTGCTACTTAGACATTAAAACAACCTATAGTCGGATACAGGACAGACTACGTTTCTCGCAAGAATTATTCCAAATCAATCAGTCTTATTCCTAAATTTTAATTTTTTGAACATCTAGTAATTATTTGCCAAAAAATAAAAAAATCTAGTAATTCAATGAAGATTTCAATTGACAAAAAAAAAAAGACAACGAAATTAGACATAGAACGCGCAAAGTTTGAATTCTAGAAGAGGACTATTCAGTCTACATTTATGACTATACTCAAGTGAGTAAAGTGACTTTTAGAAAAGGACAGGCGTGCTTGAATCCGATTGACTATTTTTATTTTTTATTTTGTCTAAATCCGAAAACTTTGACTTATTTTATAATGTGGCCTATGTTTTAGAGATTTTGTTGGTCTAAGACATTTCTTGGAATTAAAGGAGTTTCTATATATAATATCATTATTATTTGTTGACTTTGTATCACTTTGTTTGATAATTCTAAGCATTACGCATAGGGTAACTTACATTTCAACCCACTAAGCATTGAAGAAATTTCAAAGTACCCATTAAATAATTTTGTTTTTTTCAAATTGTTCAATAAAGTTGACAATTTTTTAGGAAGTTATTTCGTCTATTTTCAAAGTTAAAACTAATAAATACCTTTATACCACTTCCTAGTTGATATGTTGACATGGCATGCTAAGTTGGCAAATTTAATTTTTTTTTCTCTCCCTTGTTTTATTTATTTATTTTTTCTCTCTCTTATTAACGTTTCTTGTCAACGTTGCTTACTATCATTTTCTCTCTCTTACAAACTGATGTGACTGTATTTGCAGCACTCAAACTACTATATTTGTACTACACTTTGCATCTTAAACTTAGGAATAAATGCAATACTTTTATACTTTCGATACAATGTAGGTTTATACCGAAAAGTAGAAATTTAGACCCGAAATGATCCAGAATGCAAGTCAAGTAGTCAAGAATGTAGAATCCCGAGAGACTGCGGAAGAAGGGAGTCCTTAGAGTCAGAATTTGGCCGAAACTAGCGCGTAATCAGACTTGAAACGCTAAATATAGCTCAGAAATGCCCCGGTCAACGCTCGGTCAAAAGTCAACTTTTGATCAAAGTCAAAGTCAACAGTCAAAGCGTGAATAGTAATGCATGAATAGTAACACATGAATAGTAATAGGTGAATAGTAATTTTTTTGCCTATAAATAGCCCTCTCTCCCCACTGAAAATGTTAAGTAATTTTGGACCGGAATTGATTTTTCGGACCAAATTCCTCATAGTTAATGTTTTTGTAGATATGTAGTTAATTTTAGTAGTAGTAGTTAATTATGGGGAAAGTCTCACATAAGTAGTTCTTATTCGGGGGAAGTTCTGCCCGAATAACTACTTTACGGGAAAAATTCTGCCTGAATAGCTTTTTATAAAAGCTCTTATTTGGGGAAACTTCTGCCCAAATAGTTCTTATTTGGGATTTTACCCGGATAGCTATTTTGACATGGAATCTCTGCTTAGACCTGGAGTTTAGAAATATGTGTTCGTCAATACGGGGAAGCCTTTCTTGACTCTCTTTATTTGTATAACTCGTATTTATTTATTATGTCTGAGTAGATTATTATCTAGTGGAGGATATTGTAAATGTTGGTCTTTTAATCTATGGTTTCGAATTCTGATAATTTGATTGCAATTTAATATATGGCTTGTGTTAATTAAGTATCGTCTTTCATATATAATGCTTCTTAGTAGATGATACAATTGCTTTACATTCGTGCTATATATATTGTTAATTACTTTAGTTGAAACAGACTAGTTATTCTGTGTTACATGGACAAATCCATACAGCAGCTAGATAAGGGACATGTAGATGGAACGACACCGATAACAAGTGTGGTAACTAGGGCTTTAATTAAACTAAGGAAATTAACTAGGGTTAGTACTTGTAACTTAACCCGAGAATTGTATCAGAGAATTCTACCACCGAACCTAGATTAGTTGTCTCATTTCTTATCCAGACCCCTAGATCCTTTTACTTATATTTAACGAAACTCTACTTAGCTTTAGTTAAGTTTACACTTCTCGCTCGTCACTCAAAAAAACCATTTTACAAACTGGCACCGTTTTCACTTGAATACTATTTCATAAATATTTCATAAAGCTAACTAACGAGCTTCCCTGAGGAATTCGACTCCGCACTCAGAGCACACTACACTGCAATTATTCGTGCACTTGCGGGTTTTAACTTGGTTGCTTATTACACACTTTTCACACGCTTACCGGGTTACATCACAAACGTTTTCTCCTTACTAACCCTAACCAAAAATCCCCAAACCAATTCAGCAAAAAGAAGTTTATTATTCTCTTCTATTGTTCACTGTTACATCCTCCCAGATTTAATTCCCTCTTTTTGATGAAGTGGTGTTGTAAAAGATTTATGAGATTGTTGACATTGGTACATTATTTTTACGGTTCATCTGCATATTCTTCTGCTAAATTGCTCTACTGTTACATACATGTATATATATATATATATATACATATACATATATATATGTATATGTATATATATATTCTTTCATCAATTGAAATACTTTACAAAATATATTGCCGCAATTTGACAAGAATAAACATATATATGTCTAATCAAGTTACAATCACCATTTGCATTCACATCCTCAAAGGAAAACTGTTTCTCGTTATTGAGAATTTAAAAGCATGAAAAATAAAATTTTGTCAGATATGAGAAAGATTTTTCCAATGATATTAAAAAACAAAATACACAGATGCAGGGTCTCATAATAGACAAGACTAAGTCCATTACTTCCAAGAGATGTAAAAAAGGACATGATTACCTATAGCCCTACAGTAGAAGAGAATAATAAACTTCGTTTGGGGATTTTTGGTTAGAGTTAATAAGAAGAAAACATTTGTAAGAGAGAGAAAATAATAGTAAGAAACGTTAATAAGAGAGAAAAAAAAAACAAGAGAGACAAAAAGAAAATTAAGTTTGCCAACTTGGCATGCTGTGACGCCCGAGATTTAGCCATGCATTCAATTACTGTTGCATCCTTTATTTGCGCACCTCTTTCTATGCCTTATTAATTGTCTTCTTAAATTACTATTCACTCCATTTTTAAACTGCATTCTATTGGTTAATTAGCATTTTTATTAAATCATATTAATTATAAAAGTAGTGGGAAAAATGTGCAATTGAGCTAGAAGCGATAGGAGAGCTCGTTTAGAAAATGATTTTAGTAGTTCAATGAATAGTGTTACGTAACATAACTTAGAGATTTAATTAGTTAGCTTATACCGTACACTTTAGGCTCGTAATTAAGCTTTCAACGCGCATTTTAGGAGTCCACATAAGCACCCAACATGACCCTACCTCAACACATACTCAATATAACATAACAAGAGCTCATTTTGAACACAAAAACAAAAAAATTCAGCAAGTGTACAGTGCCAAACCCGACAGCCTTCCTTGTGCATTTGGGAGAAATTTTGCTCTTCAATCCTTCAATCCAAGCCTTCCCAACCCTTGAGCTAGTGGATTAGGGTGTGTGCAAGGTTCCTAGGTGCTCCTACGCGTATTGGTGAGGGATTTCATGACTTGTTTTTGCATTTTTAAATAGTTGCTCATTTCTTGAATTGTTAAAAATATGATTAAATGCCATTGTAATTGTTATCTATGCTAATATACCATCTATATGAATGCTAGAGAACACATTTGAGCCGTTGTTTCGCTTTTTAAATGGTTAGAATCGTTAGTTTAATTTTTAGGGTGAATAGTGACGTTTTTTCTAGGGTTTTGTGTAATTGCTCGAATTAGCTTGATTTAATGCTTCTAATAGATGCCTTAGGTGTTAGTGAAGATAGCCTAATAGCCCCGTGCACTTGTATTGCCTTAAATTGCCTAAAAATGGAAAATAGCCGACTTTAAGTTGGGGCTTTTGGGGTTAATGCGAATCCGGGTGGATTCGGGCTTCAATTCTAGTATCCTTAGGCTACCTAGGTGCTATAGATGCCTTGATATCCCTTGTTTGAAGCCCGGACAATGTAGGTGTAGTTTAAAGCCAAAAGAGGGAAATTGGGGCTTTCGGGGTAAACGCGGGCATTTAATTGAGTTCGAGGGTTGAGAGGGTACCTTGGGTGTTAGTTAGAAGGTTGGGAGAGTTTCCTTTGAAAATAAAAGCATTAACTTTGGTGTAGAAGAGAAATAGTTCGAAAAACAAAAGGGGGTAAGTGCAATTTAAGTTGTCTCACACTTCTAAACCCGTGCCAGGACTTGTTGAGTGTTTATATGTGATTTTAAATTGATTTGGAGCTTTTGGTATGATTCTATGCTTATTTGATATATGTTCATTTGTAAACTGCTTATTAGATTCTATATTTGCTTCTATCCTAATTGCAACGAGGTCAACCTACTTTGTTGATCCTCATATGTGTTAATACTTATATTATTGCTATCAACTTGCCATCGTTGAGTGTATTGCATAGTGGTTGCGCAACCATAGTGTCAGGGGCGGATGTGTTGAATATCGGTTGGGCGGCAGAGGGCTTGCCGGTGGATATTCAAACTCCGTGCCCTATTCCCTCATTCGCCTGGTCCGGAGATTGCCAGGGGATGTTGGATCGTAGGATTCGGGGTACATCCGGAGTACACCCACTGGAGTGATTGGGGTTATGCCGGCTTATCGTGATCGTGCTCGTGGTTCGTGGATCGTGATTGAAGACCAGTGAAGATTGGTGTATAGGGGTTATGTGAAATGTATCCTTTAAATGTGTGGTTATTTAAGTTTCATTGTTTCTTTAATTGTCTAAGTGTTATTGTTGTATAATTGTATTATCTGTTGCATTGCACGCCCCGGGACTATATCCCTCACTGGGCAACAGTGGTTGCTCATACCTCGCTAACATGTTTCAGGTGGCGCAGTTGGAGGAGTTGTCCTAGTTGCTGTGTGTTGTTCTGCAGTGGCTGTGCCTTCTTGTTTCTATTTGGTATTTGTGTATCTAATTTGTGGCCTAAGGGCTTTGTTTATATTGGTTACTGTAAGAAGTTGAAGGATAGTTGGTTGTAGTGTAGATTTGAGAACCTATGTCTTGTAATAACTTGTGTTCTGCTTTTATTCACTTTGCATGCTTGGGAGTGAATGGCATAATGTAGAATGTTTTATCTTCTAAGTATGTTTTAATGTTATCCTAGGAGGTCATGGCTATTAGATTATGTTGTAAACAATGTTACTTGTATGCTTGTGTGGTTTTGGAACTATTGTTTGCTTCAAGGCCCGGATGGCCTTGAATCTTTAAATATTTAGTCATAAAAAGTTCATTTACCTTGTAGTTACCTTATTTGAGAGTTTACAGGTTTTCAGAATGTCCATAGTACAGGGGAAACTCTGTCCGTTTTTCCCTAAAATTTTGAGACTGGGTTGGAATTGGGTTGAGAATAGCTTGGTTATTAGAGCCTCCGGTCTCGTGAGGGATCGGGGCGTTACAGGTGGTATCAGAGCTTAGTTAGCTCTAAGCCGGGACAGGGTCCTCGGCCTGTCGGGTAGTAACCCTTGCGTGTGTGCTTGATTAAGTGTGTGTCTTAAAAGTGTATGCCTGCATGTTTGATTGTGTGTCTTGTATTGAATGTGTACACCTATGTGATATAATTGTGTGTTACATGCTAAAGGTGTGCTAAGTGAAGCAAAGTGGCTAGTTATGCATCAAATTGACTTCGTGAATTATTAATTGCTTGAACTGTTGCTTGTAATGTCTGTATTTGAATGACTTTGATGATTACACTGTTTCACAAACTCTTTTATTAACATGTTTGCGTAATAGTTTAAAGAATGATTATACATATGCAATTGTTTGGCATGCATACATAACCCGTCGAATGGTAAGAAAAACTCCTTCCTCCCCTGAAGAGAGGTGATTAGTGGCAGGCCTTCCAAATTATGTTGATTAGCAGAAATGAGAGGCAATTAATCAGCCTTTATTTGGGAATTGGTGGATATAGTTGGAGCTCAGTTATTGGGATTCTTCTAAGGCCTTCTTCAGTGCTTAGCGGTCATAAATGAGTAGCTTCTTTTGGGGTTTCTATATGACAGTTCTCTGGAGTATATTCTTGGTATTTTCTTATCAGCTATTCATTGGTATTCTTTTGTCGGCATCTCTCAGAAGAATTGGTATATGGGATTCTTTTTAGCCTTATTATCTGGTATTATTCACAATACTCCTGCTCGGAACTTTGATTGGTATTTTCTCTCCGCTCTTAGTTGGGATTTTATTCTTCTATGGTATTCGTGCCAGCGGGATTCTTATTTGGATTTCGAAGTAGCATCTCTATTAGAGCCTTTATTTGGCCTTATTACGTGAGGTTCGCAGACAATACAACTGGGATTTCTTAATGAGCTCCCACGAGAATTTGTGTATGGTATTCTTGCTTAGCAACTGATGACGAATAATCGGAGTTGGTTTCCAGTTGATGCAGAGTTCTCTTGTGAAGAAGAATTGCGTGGACGCAATTTGTTTAAGGGGGAGAGGATGTGACGCCCGAGATTTAGCCATGCATTCAATTACTGTTGCATCCTTTATTTGCGCACCTCTTTCTATGCCTTATTAATTGTCTTCTTAAATTACTATTCACTCCGTTTTTAAACTGCATTCTATTGGTTAATTAGCATTTTTATTAAATCATATTAATTATCAAAGTAGTGGGAAAAATGTGTAATTGAGCTAGAAGCGATAGGAGAGCTCGTTTAGAAAATGATTTTAGTAGTTCAATGAATAGTGTTACGTAACATAACTTAGAGATTTAATTAGTTAGCTTATACCGTACACTTTAGGCTCGTAATTAAGCTTTCAACGCGCATTTTAGGAGTCCACATAAGCACCCAACATGACCCTACCTCAACACATACTCAATATAACATAACAAGAGCTCATTTTGAACACAAAAAAACAAAAAAATTCAGCAAGTGTACAGTGCCAAACCCGACAGCCTTCCTTGTGCATTTGGGAGAAATTTTGCTCTTCAAGCCTCCAATCCAAGCCTCTCCAAGCCTTGAGCAACTAGTGTAGGGTGTTTGCAAGGTCCGTAGGTGCTCCTACGCGTAGTGGTGAGGGATTTCATGGCTTGTTTTTGCATTTTTAAATAGTTGCTCATTTCTTGAATTGTTGAAAATATGATTAAATGCCATTGTAATTGTTATCTATGCTAATATACCATCTATATGAATGCTAGAGAACACATTTGAGCCGTTGTTTCGCTTTTTAAACGGTTAGAATCGTTAGTTTAATTTTTAGGGTGAATAGTGACGTTTTTTCTAGGGTTTTGTGTAATTGCTCGAATTAGCTCGATTTAATGCTTCTAATAGATGCCTTAGGTGTTAGTGAAGATAGCCTAATAGCCCCGTACACTTGCATTGCCTTAAATTGCCTAAAAATGGAAAATAGCCGACTTTAAGTTGGGGCTTTCGGGGTTAATGCGAATCCGGGTGGATTCGGGCTTCAATTATAGTAACCTTAGGCTACCTAGGTGCTATAGATGCCTTGATATCCCTTGTTTGAAGCCCGGACAATGTACGTGTAGTTTAAAGCCAAAAGAGGGAAATTGGGGCTTTCGGGGTAAACGCGGGCATTTGATTGAGATAGAGGGTTGAGAGGGTACCTTGGGGGTTAGTTAGAAGGTTGGGAGAGTTTCCTTTGAAAATGAAATCATTAACTCTGGTTTGGAAGAGAAATAGTTCGAAAAACAAAGGGGTTTAAGTGCAATTTAAGTTGTCTCACACTTCTAAACCCATGCCAGGACTTCTTGAGTGTTTATATGTGATTTTAAATTGATTTGGAGCTTTTGGTATGATTCTATGCTTATTTGATATATGTTCATTTGTAAACTGCTTATTAGCTTCTATATTTGCTTCTATCCTAATTGCAACGAGGTGAACCTACTTTGTTGATCCTCATACGTGTTAATGCTTATATTATTTCTATTAACTTGCCATCGTTGAGTGCATTGCATAGTGGTTGCGCAACCATAGTGTCAGGGGCGGATGTGTTGAATATCGGCTGGGCGGCAGAGGGCTTGCCGGTGGATATTCAAACTCCGTGCCCTATTCCCTCATTCGCCTGGTCCGGAGATTGCCAGGGGATGTTGGGTCGTAGGATTCGGGGTACATCCGGAGTACACCCACTGGAGTGATTGGGGTTATGCCGGCTTATCGTGATCGTGCTCGTGGTTCGTGGATCGTGAATGAAGACCAGTGAAGATTGGTGTATAGGGGTTATGTGAAATGTATCCTTTAAATGTGTGGTTAGTTAAGTTTCATTGTTTCTTTAATTGTCTAAGTGTTATTGTTGTATAATTGTATTATCTGTTGCATTGCACGCCCCGGGACTATATCCCTCACTGGGCAACAGTGGTTGCTCATACCTCGCTAACATGTTTCAGGTGGCGCAGTTGGAGGAGTTGTCCTAGTTGCTGTGTGTTGTTCTACAGTGGCTGTGCCTTCTTGTTTCTATTTGGTATTTGTGTATCTATTTTGTGGCCTAAGGGCTTTGTTTATATTGGTTACTGTAAGAAGTTGAAGGATAGTTGGTTGTAGTGTAGATTTGGGAACCTATATCTTGTAATAACTTATGTTTCTGCTTTTATTCACTTTGCATGCTTGGGAGTGAATGGCATAATGTAGAATGTTTTATCTTCTAAGTATGTTTTAATGTTATCCTAGGAGGTCATGGCTATTAGATTATGTTGTAAACAATGTTACTTGCATGCTTGTGTGGTTTTGGAACTATTGTTTGCTTCAAGGCTCGGATGGCCTTGAATCTTTAAATATTTAGTCATGAAAGTTCATTTACCTTGTAGTTACCTTATTTGAGAGTTTACAGGTTTTCAGAATATCCATAGTACATGGGAAACTCTGTCCGTTTTTCCCTAAAATTTTGAGACTGGGTTGGAATTGGGTTGAGAATAGCTTGGTTATTAGAGCCTCCGGTCTCGTGAGGGATCGGGGCGTTACACATGCTTTACCAACATGCCAACTAAGAAGTGGTATAAATGTGTGAAAATTAAAGTGGTATATAGCATTACTCAATAAATTAAGGGCACACATGTTATTTATGCATTGAAATGACTAAATAACGCTCAAACTCCGAAACTATTAGTATTATTTTTTGCAAATGAATGCGATGATTTATTTGGAACAAATATAAAGTGTAATGGACAATCTAAAACTTCATAAATATTTAGTTCCTTCTTCTTTTATTTTTCCTTAATAATATAAAGGGGAGGTCTCTATAATTGATGAAATATTGAGGAGAGGTTTTAACTTCGTAGGTTTTTAACATCGTCCCATTTGGTTTTGAACCATATATATATATTTGAATGCCATCTAATGATATGAACCCTTTTACTAATTTTTCATCATTTTGAATTAAACTAATGGCTCAAATTATAAACCGACCCGTTATGACATCAACAACAAGTTCAAGCCATTAAAATCATTATATTTGTTTATTCTTCAACACTCTCTCTCGCATGCAAGCGGAATTCATTTTGACCCTTGTACGTGAATAATTTTTTTTTTTAAATAGATGACATAACGACTTGAATTGAAAACATTTTAATTAGTAATTTGAAATTGATAATATATTAAATTATCACATTTTTTTTCTAAAAGTTTAAGTTATTAAAGATAAATTTATTGTATTTAGAGTAAAATGCACCATATTTCCCGTGTTTTTATTTGTGTCTTAGATGTCCTATTGTATTTGGAAGGAGCCAATATCTTTACGATTTTAATTAGTACCATAAACTGAACATTACATTATAACTTGGAATTCTTGGTATGGCACACATTACAATCTTGGCATGGAACAGGAAAGAGAACATATACCATGCAATGATCGTGATATTATTTCGGAAATGAAAATTAGATGTTTATTTTCACAGTAATCAAACGGGGAATTAGCAAAGTAAACAAATAAAAAGAAGAAGAAATGGCACTATTTCAATCTGTTTGAATCACCTTGGTCCTGACAAAAGTAAGGGCAATAATGGAGTTGCATCTACATACAAATTTGCATCTGCTTGCTGTGCGCAAGTTTGTGAATTCAAGAAATTATAGTCTAGATTCTTCTCAACATCCATATCACCCTCCAACACCTTCACCACCATTGACATTGAAGGCCTCTTAGAATAATCACTTTGAAGACACCATGCTACAACTTGCATTACCTCCACGATTTTTGTTACTTCATATTGTATATCTTCACTTCTTTTGTCAATCAAATCAAACAATCGTCCTTCTTCTGCTTTCATCTTGAAAAGGCTCAGCAAATGCCTGCATTCTTCAGTCTCAGATATTTCAAAATTTTTTCTCCCACAAAGTATTTCCAAGACGACAACATCAAAGCTATAAACATCTACTTTCTCTGTAATAATCGAACTCAACCATTCTGGAGCGAGGTACCCAAGAGTTCCTCTGTTAGAATATACACTTGTCCCACATAGAAAAATCATAAACTCTTAGACCACTTAATAAGATCCTGGGAAACTCCATTGGACACCAATTGGTTTCAGGATGGAACCCCATGATTTTTAACATGGTATCAGAGTTAGGCCCATTGTCTAGTCTCATTCATCTTTCGCGTGTGACCTATCTCAAATCCACTTGTCTTCAATCTTTCGCGTGTGCATAGTCCACGCACTTTCAATCTTCTACATGTGTTATCTACCACATATGTGTTCAATCTTCCATGTATGACCCATCTCAAAAAATTCAGTCAACATATATTCAATCTCCCAAGTGTGACCATCTCAAAAATAAGGTCCACGCGTGTTCAATCTTTCACGTGTAACTCCTCTCAAATCAGGCATGTTCAATCTTTCACGTGTGACTCCTCTCAAATCAGGTCACATGTGAGGGGGAGTGTTAGAATATACACTTGTCCCACATAGAAAAATCATAAACTCTTAAACCACTTAATAAGATCGTGGGCTACTCCACTTGACACTAATTGGTTTTAAGTTGAAACCTCAGTTATCTTAACATCGTATCAGAGCTAGGCCTATGGTCTAGTCTCATTCATCTTTCGCGTGCGACCCATCTCAAAATTAGGTCCACTTGTCTTCAATCTATTGCTTGTGCATAGTCCACGCACCTTCAATCTTCCACATGTGTTATCTACCACATGTGTGTTCAATCTTCCAAGTGTGACCATTTCAAAATAAAGTTCACATGTGTTCAATCTTTCACGTGTGACTCCTCTCAAATCAGGTCACACGTGAGGTGGAGTGTTAGAATATACACTTGTCCCACATAGAAAAATAATAAACTCTTAGATCACGTAATAAGATCCTGGTAGTGACTACCTGGCTCATATCCCTATCAATTAGTTTAGATAGCCCAAAATAAGATAGCTTTACATTATAGTTCTCGTCTAGAAGAATGTTTTGGGGTTTGATGTCCAAGTGAACAATCTTTTGCCTGCATTCTTCGTGGAGATAGGCCAATCCCTTTGCTACATCTTGAATGATCTTCCTCCTGCATTTCCAATCAAGAATAACATCTTGGTTTCTACGGTAGATCCATCTATCTAATGATCTGTTAGCCATATGCTCATAAACTAAAAGCCTGGCAGATTTCTCATCACAAAATCCAATCAATCTTACGAAGTTGACATGATGAATGCTACCAATGGATTCAACTTCAGCCAAAAATGATTTCTTAACTTGTCTGATGTTATCAAGACACTTCACTGCAATTTTGGTGCCATCTTTGAGAACTCCTTCAAACACTAAACCAAATCCTCCCTCACCAAGCTTCTTACTAAATTTGACCGTGGCAATTTTCAATTCTTCATGAGAGAATCTATTGGCAACTCCTGGTACGTGATCCAAATAATCATCTTCTTCTTCGGCAGCATTTTTCTTCTTCCTTATAATGAAAACCTTGACACTAATTGTAATAACTAATAGAAAGAAACCTCCAATTGCGAATCCCAAGATTGTTGGACGATTGTTATTATTTCTTGTTGAAATAGGTGGAGGAGACATGCCTACTGAAGAAGCTACTGCACTTGGAGCAATCTGTACCTTTATGAATGCAGAGGTATTAGAGAAAATCATATCCTTTGCATGGTCCATCAATGTAAAGACCTCGGATGGTAAATAGCACCCCCCCATGAGAAGTATTTAAATAATAACGAAAGAAAGCAGCTTTACAAGAGCAATTCTTCAAACATGCTTCTCTACAGCTATCAATGTCTGTATTCTCAATGTCTGAGTTGAAGTTGAAGTGGGTTACATCTGTAAGCTCGACAAAACTGTGATAAGGAGTAGCATTGCAAGTGAATGGAGTAACTGCAGCACAACCGCAATCAGGCTGCCGGTCGCTTATCTGTCTGAAATGGTCTGTTGAATCAATGCTTGATCTAGGACAACTACATTGCCCTTTGGAGCAAATGCCATATTTCCCACAAGCCATTGGGTAAGCATATTCATCAATAATACCATTGAAAAGATCAGCTACAAATTTATACCCGTCCTTCTCATATACTTTCAGATGTCCATCAGGCATCAATCTTATGAATTGCAGTGAATATGTTGAAGGAAAAGGAACCCATGCGTCTGGAGCTCTTGGCTTTGCAGAATGTATGAATAAATCCAAACTCCCATTTTGAAACTTCACATAACTTGTTTCTTTATTCTTTTTTGTGTCACCATCTACTTCGTTAACATAATAAAGTTGTGGAGGATTTGATTCGATGAAAGCAATCAGACCTTCGTTTGTGAGTAGTAGAGAACACAGACCTTGAGTCCAATTCGTGTCTGAAATACTGGATATGAGCTTCTGCCCAGAGAATAGCCTCTGCCCTTGAACCAAATTATATGTTGGATGATCCAAAGATTGCCAAACAATTGAGTTGTTAACATTGTAAAGAATAAGATTTCCACTTTCAGTCATGTTCAAGCCTGCAACAGACTTGTGTGAAGTGTTAGTCGACCAGACCAACGTACCATCAACATCTCTTAGTACCAAGTCCCCTAGTGATGTGAGTTGCAGTGTTGCATTATGCTTAACTGGATTGTTTCTATTAGCTGACCAAACAACTGGTGCTGACCCGTTAAACCCATAAAAGATGGCAAATAAAAAGGTTTCGCAAGTCCCATTGCAATAGAATCCACATGCATATCCTGGACCAAACATCATTGGGCTAAGGATGAGTCTCCCCTTTGAGCCATCTGTCAAGTTTGTAAGAGGCAGGGAAGACTCACTATTAATCCAAGTAGTAGAAAGGTTTGCAGTTGAAGAAATATAATCAGGCTGGCCACTTATTAATTGAAAAAGCATTACAATTGAGGCAAAATGAAGAACCCAAGCCTGATTCATTTTCTTCAAGGAAAGGAGAATCAAGAAGCCTGAAAACGGAAAATAAAAATTACTCGAGTATGACTATGAACAAAGTCCAAGATTGTGAATGCCAAACGACTAACTATTTGAACTCTGCTTTAAGCTTGACTTAGTAAACGTTGCTTTGCTTTAAACTTGATCCACTTGGAAACCACTTTTCTTAGAGCTCCATTATCTCTTAATTGCATACTCCGAAACAGGGATGCAAGAATTTTTCCTTTTGGATTAATTTTATAACTTTTTTTAATTCAAGGGAAGCTTAAGCCATAGAATATATATTAAACGATGTTACCTGTGAGAATGGTCTTGAAATCTCTTGCAATTATAGCGAAGACCACACCACTAGACCAAAGGTGTGGTGGTTATTAATTTTATAACTTTGGCAGACAAAGAGCTATGCTGCTCTGCTTTTTATTTATTGGATTTGGAGATTTAGTTTTGATGTGTTTAATTTGATTTAGATACTCTAATGACTTGTTGTCTATTTATTATTATGAGTTTTTCAAATAAATGTGAGTTTAGTGTCTTGCATACTTAGGAAGGACGTTACTTGTAAATGCACGACAATTATTTGCGTGACACATGGCTAGTGCAAGATTTTGCTTGTACTATAGCATCTTGGAGGTCTCAATTAAGTGGGGAGAAGCAAAATACGGTACGTGATATTGCATCGCCCGTTAGAGTTTGGAGATAAGGCAACAGATTCAACTCGTATGATCTGTTTGATGAAGCCTTGTCCTCCCATTTGCTTAACATCTCCGTACAAGTCAAATAAAAAGCGGGCAGCATATGCTTTACAAAAGATGTTCAATAGAAACCACATTATCAATAACTCCAAAATACTTGTTACATCGTGTGCATTGTTAAAGATAATAATTAATAGAGCAAAATGTACCATACCTCCTTGTGTTTCTTTAAAGTTGCGCCATAAACCTTGTGCTTTGAAAAGTAGCACAACACCCCCTTGTATTATAAAAAATGTTGCAACATAAATCCTGCCGTCTAATTTTCTGTCAAACTTAACGGAGATTGTATGACACATGCCACTTATGCAACTGAAATTGGTTTGAAGGCTAAAAACATATTTTAATAGACCAAAATGCCCTCATCTCCCTCAGCATTACCTGTCGCTTCCTGTCTTTTTCCACCCATTTTTACCCGATTCAAACGTATGAAGTGCTGTTGGAGTTCGAGTTGGCCTTGGCAAAAAAAAAAAAAAGAGGGAGCCAACACCTTGCGCCACTTTTGTAGAGTCCACAAGCAGTATCTCTCTTGAGCATACCTTCATCATATCCTCCCAAGCATATCATCTTTGCAACCAACCATACCATCTCCGTCAAGCAAGGCTAAAAAATGGAAATTAAGGATATTAACACATTGGATCTTTCAAAATAGGTTTGTTGGAAGCAAAGGTGTGAAATGTAAAAAATTATCATTTATAGAAAATGATAATTTCGTCTTTTAATAACTGTAGTTAACGGACATTAATGGAACTTGGGATAGGGGCGAGTGTGCAACATTTTAGTTAACACAAGGGGTGTTGTGCGACTTTTGAAAACACAAGGTTTATGACGCAACTTTAAAAAAACACAAGGGGGTATAATGCATTTTACTCTAAATAATAAGGTAAATAACTCTATGGACCACTAAACTAATCCTAGAGTCTTATTTTGACCACTGAACTAATAATGGTTCCAAAGGGACCATTAGTTAATATAATAGGTCTCAAAATGGTCATTCCATTAGTTAATTAACCAAAAATCACTAATAGGACTGTAAAACATGGGTAAAATGGTAAACTTACCCTAAGGAATTACAAAACAACCTCCAAATTATTACATAATTTCTATACAACCCCAAATTTCAAATTTCTTCTATATCCTTTTTTTTGGTCGAAAATTTCTTCTATATCACCTCTAATTTTTCTTCAAATTCCTACACACTTCTCGCCATTCACCTACTGCACAATCTAAAACTACATAAAATGTACATATACATACAACTTAAAATGAAACTTCAAATTCTTGCATACTTCTTCCCAAATTCCACTCACTTGTTACACAATCTAAAACTAAATAACACATACATACACCTGCAACTGCACACACACTTATTCACAATCTAAAATGAAAGAACAATCTTCCAAAACAAAAAACTTTACATTCAAGATGTTGAAATAGTATATGCATCAAATTTTGTGTGATGTCGTGCAATAAAGCAATGAAATCTCATGAATTTTGGGAAAATTTGTTGGAAAATTGAAGATTTCAAAGCCCTAATTTGTTTAAAGCATTTCTAAGCCCTAAGTTGAATTTGGACATCTTGTTTTGTCTGATACCCCATAGATATACGAGTGCTTTGGGCAAAAAATGAAAAAAACTTTCATTTGGTAGTTGTTTTGTAAATATTTTTACTAATTGACTATTTTACCCCTGTTAAACCATGTGCCAAGCAAATTTTTACTGTTCCGTTAATTTTTTGGTTAGTTAACTGATCGAATGGCCATTTTGAGACCTATTATATTAACTAATGGTCCTTTTAGAACCATTATTAGTTCAGTGACTAAAATAAGACTCTAGGGATTAGTTTAGTGGTCCCTTAAGTCATTTACCCTAAATAATATAACATACTGCTTTCTAATACCTTAAGTTTTTAAATGAGATGATAACTTAATATATATGGTATCGGAACCCAGGTCTGAATTCAAGTTTTGTCACCACCCATGGAAAAATGTTAAATGTTCACGTGAAACACTAAAAAATCAAATATCACCTACACATGTAGGACGTATTAAAGATGATAATAATATGACAAACCTCTATATCAAGTTTAAACTTTTAAATAAGGTGTATCTTAATAAGCATGATTCTTCAGAATGAGAACAAATGATCAAATCATATCAAAGATCATTCACCTCTAAGAAACGGCAGAAATAGCTTAATATAAACTTGAATTGATAATTTGAGAGTTGGTAAAGTGAAAAAATATTAGAGATTTCCTTCAACTTCTACAATTGGAAAGCTGGATTGATGATTGTTCTGTGAGAAAGTATATACGCCGATAAACAACGGCTCTGCTCTTGCATTAATTTATAGCTTACAAGTACAACAGAAGATTGGTACAAAAGTTATAAGAGATATACTCGAGCTAGTTTATCAATAATCAACTGCAGTAGAAGTCTATGCAGACTTAGTAATAGAGTCCAAGATGTAAAAGAAGATACAAAGATATTGTACATAGTTGAAGCTAAGTAGGAGTCTGGCTTAACACCCCCCCACAAGCTGAAAGAGGGCCAACAACCTGAAGCTTGTCACGCAAGAGTTCATATCGCAGACGAAACAACAGCTTTGTAAAAATATCAACTAGCTGATCAGTGGTACCAATATATTCAATGCGAAGCGTGCCATCATTCACCTTTTCCCTCCCAAAGTGGATGTCAATTTCGATATGCTTACTTTTATTGTGGATAATTGGATTAGTGGCAAGATAGATTGAGCTAATATTATCACAAAACAAAACTGGTACTTTAGGAAGTGACAGTTGAAGAAATTTCAGAACTTCCAACACCCATAACATTTCGAAGGTGAGTGAGGCTAGAGCGCGGTACTCAGTTTCAGCACTGGACTTGGACACCATTGGTTGTTTCTTTGAGCTCCAGCATATAATATTCGAACCAATGCAAATGGCGAACCCAGACATTGAACACCTAGTAATAGGGCACCTAGCCCAATCTGCGTCACTATAGCCAGTTAGCTGCAGAGAGGAGACTGGGGTAAGATGAAGACCATGCGTTAAGGTACCTTTCAAGTAGCGCAAAACCCGCTTAGCAGTGACCATATGCGAAATACGGGGATGCTTCGTAAACTGATAGATGAAGTTTACTACATATAAGATATCTGGTCGAGTCATTGTTAAATACTGCAGGCCACCAACGAGCTTTCGAAACTCAATGGGATCATAAAGTAATTCTCCTTCGTCGGGATGTAATCTAGAGCCTGCCATTGGTGTAGAAACAGGTTTGACACCATCCAAGCTAAACTGAGTGAGTAACTGAACCGAGTATTTTGATTGGGTGACAGTAAGACCACCTGTAATGGAATTAACCTCCATACCAAGAAACTAACTCAAAGGACCCAAATCCTTCATATCAAATGTCTGGGAAAGAACTTGAATAAAATCTGAAATTAAGATGGCTGAGCTCCCTGTAATGATGATGTCGTCAACATAAATCAACAAAATTAGAACATTATCAGTAGAGTATCGAATAAACAATGAAGCATCATGATGTGAATGACTAAAACCATAGGATAATAGAAAATTGCTATACTTTTGATACTAGGCTCGTGGAGCCTATTTTAACCCATAAATGGACTTATGTAACTTGTATACATGATCTGGATAAATAGATCAATGAAACCTTGTGGTTGTTGCATGTACACAGTCTATGCGAGATCCCTATGTAAAAACGCATTATTCACGTCTAATTGTTGTAACATCCAGTTGCGAGAAAGAGCAACAACCAAGATCAAACGAATTGTTCAAGGGCGCACCACTGGGCTGAATATGTCCCCAAAATCTCTCCCTGGTTGTTAATGATAGCCTTTGGTAATCAATCGGGCCTTGTAGCGTTCCAAGGAGCCATCGGATTTCTGCTTGACATGATATACCCATTTGCAGTCGACCACATTCATATGAGGTAAATGAGGGACCAGAGACCATGTCTTATTTTTTATCAAAGAATTGAATTCCTCTGTCATTGCCGCGCGCCAATTGGAGTTTGTGGAGGCCTGAGTGTAGCAAGAGGGTTCTATAGGTAGATGAGCAGAGAGAGTGAGTAGGCATTGAGGAAGTGGATAGCATGTGACAAAGAGGACTTTTGGTTTCCTCGTACCATCCATGGTACGGGTCACCATCTGATAACGACGAGTAGTAAGAAAGGGATGAGTGGTGTCAGATATTGGAGAGAAAGAGGATAAAGAACCAATAAGGGAAAGTGGCTGGATGGTAGTTTTAGCGCGTTGAGGAGTGGGTGAGAAGTCATGACTGTGTAAGGAGGTGCTTCTTCGATGCAAGATAGACACGGGTGGATAAGATGAAAGTGGAGAAGAGTCAGGGAGTACCGGGTTGGCATATGTGTGGGCATTTTTTGGGAGGATAGTGAGGTGCTATAGACTGTAGGTGAGGGACCATCATGCTAAGCAGATGAGTTGTGGTGATTACCCGAAGATGAAGGTATGGTTGTAGAGGTGGAAATATTGTCATTAACAAGGACAGGAGATACTAGAGTACTTGGTATATAGGCAACGTTGAGAGGAGTGGATGTGGCTGAGTTGTTTTGTACAATATGAGGTGCAGATGAAGCTTGTGAAACAAACTGTTGTAAGGTGGATGGTGGGGACATGTGCAGCAAATTAGAAGGAAAAGGCTTGACGTGAAAACGTGGTCCTGGTGACTGCACTAAGTTGTTGGTGCTAGCTAAGACAGATGGTGAAAAATGATTCTCATCAAAGCAGACATGTCTTGAAACAAGAATTTTGCCATTGACCGGGTTATAGCATTTGTACCCCTTGTGTTCCATGTTGTAGCCCAGAAATAAACATTGACAACTTTTAAAAGCCAATTTATGACGTCCCAGTGGTGTTAAGCATGGATAACAAAGTGACCCAAAGACACATAGTGTTGTATAGTTCGGAGCAGTCCTAAAAACCAGTTCATACGGAGTCTTATAATTAAGTTACTTGGAGGGCAATCTGTTAATAAGAAAAACCGCTGTTGAGAAAGTATATGTCCAAAATTCGGATGGTAAATGACTATGTGCCAGAAGGGTTAACCCAGTTTCGACCACATGACGATGCTTGTGTTCGGTAACCCCATTTTGTTTTGGAGTGGCCAGACAACTTAGTCGATGAATAATGCCAAGTGATTGAAAAAGTTGTTTAAGTTGATGATTAACAAATTTCCCTCCACTGTTTGACATAATATATTGATCTTGGAGTTGCACAGATTTTCAACCATACGAATAAATATTGGGAAAATTGTTGCCACATCCGATTTGCACATAAGACGATAAATCCAAGAATACCGACTATAATCATCCACTAAAATCAAATAATACCGAAAACCATCGCGAGATATCGTGGGCGAAGGCCCCCATACATCGCAGTGAATGATATTCAATAAAGAAGTGGAATGCTGAGTTTGATTCTCAAAAGGAAGCCTATGACTTTTGCCAAGCTGACAACTACTACAAACATTATTATTTGAGAACTGAGAATTAATTAGTAGAAATTGTCTGAGACGGTGCAGAGCTTGATCAGAAGGATGCCCCAAACGGGTGTGCCATATCTTTGAACCAACTTTCTGACCCAAAAAGGTCTGCTTACGAGGCTGCTGCAAGCTATTGAGGCCATTATTGAGAGTCCCCTGGTGGAGGATTTTTCATGTCGTCGCATTCTTTATACAATAACTAGAAGCATTAAATACAAAAACACAATTATGGTCACGAGTGACCTGAGCAACAGAAA
The DNA here is from genome assembly GCA_037974665.1 of Ehretia macrophylla. NCBI lineage: Eukaryota > Viridiplantae > Streptophyta > Magnoliopsida > Boraginales > Ehretiaceae > Ehretia > Ehretia macrophylla. The sequence goes on along the minus strand of CM075772.1, from coordinate 46,605,854 downwards.
GAAGACGTTTGGCAAGAGTAGGAACATGGAGAACAAAACAGTTCATAAGAGATCCATTAGAAAGATGGAGCGAAGCATGACCCGTTTGAGATATAGGTAAGCTTGCTCTGTTTCCTATCATTACCGTATCCATACCATCATATTGAGTCTTACTAGAAAGAGGTGCATCTTCCGGAGACATGTTATGGGTAACACCAGTATCCAAATACCAATTTGTATCATTTGGATCAGCAATGGTCATTGCATTGAAGGCTTTAGCAGAAGAAGAGACGACATCATCTGGTACCCAACAGGTGTTTGCCTTGTGACAAGGGTGTCGACAGGGATAGCAAACAACAGCAGCAGAGGAGTTAATATGACCACAACCTCGTCCGGAGCCGCGACCACCATGGCTATGTTTACAAAAATTTGAGCCACGCCCACCACGTCCATGTTGGTGCGCATGAGTGGATGTAGCAGAGTCTGAAAAATTGCTATTAAGAGGAGCAGTGGACCGTGTGGTAGAAGAGAAGAAAGAGGCAGACTTGTTAATGATAGTTGCAAAAGATTGCAAACGTAATTCAAAGTCAAGAAGCAGGCCACAAACTTCTGCAAAGGTAGGAGAAACTGATCGTGAGTTAATAGCTGCAACAATGGGATCAAATTCAGATCCTAGTCCACGTAGAGTCCACAAAATTAAATCATCATCATCAACAGATTTCCATGCACCAGCAAGAGCCAATGACAGAGATTTTGCATGTTGAATGTAAGCATGAATCGTGAGAGAGCCTTTCTGAAGTGATTAGAGCTCAGTTTTGAGATGTTGGATGCGAGCCCGAGAGTACGATCCATAGAGAGTTTCAAGTGTTAACCATACATCCCACGCAGTGGATTTGTCAACCACTTGCGAAAGAACAGAGTCCGAAAGAGAGACTAACAACCACCCGAGAACCATTTGGTCCAAGCGTACCCATTGAGCCACTTGATTGGATGTAGAAGCTACTTGATCAGCGGCTGGAGTTGGCTTGAGCAGAGTGCCATTAACAAAGCCAAGGAGGCCATGACAACGTAGAACTGAAACGATCTGTGTTTTCCAAAGCAAGAAGTTGTCACTGCCTAGTTTGAGAGAGATATCCTGATGGATACGATCAAAGGTGGGTAAAGGCATAGTGGGAGTATTGGTTGTCGTCGTAGCAGCGAATGTAGAGGTAGCAGACGTGGATGAGGATGCCATAAAAAAGTCTGAAAAATAAAACGTAGAAGATGGTGGGATTAAATAACCTGAAATACTGATACCATGTGAGAAAGTATATAGGCCGATAAACAACGGCTCTGCTCTTGCATTAAATTATAGCTTACAAGTACAACAGAAGATTGGTACAAAAGTTACAAGAGATATACTCGAGCTAGTCTATCAATAATCCACTGCAGTAGAAGTCTATGCAAACTTAGTAATAGAGTCCAAGACGTAAAAGAAGATACAAAGATATTGTACATAGTTGAAGCTAAGTAGGAGTCTGGCTTAACATGTTCGATGTTTGGCCCATTTTTCTTCTTCGTAGCTTGCTATTCCTTGAGCTAGCAATGCAACAAGTGGATTATTGGTCTTTTGGTATTATTGATGGTTAAGCATGATTTCTTTTATAAGTTCAGGATCCATGATTAGCACCGCAATAGTGTTTGAAAGTCTTGAGGTGTTACCTGCAGGTTTTCATCACGTTCATTTTATAAATATAAAGCTTTCAACAAGAAATAAAAATACGATTCATCCACAACATAACATATGTGACCAGGGACAAATTTATGATTTTTGTTCAGTGAAGTTAAAAACACACAATCGAACACTTATATATGGACAACTCTTCTTAGAGGAGGCTAAATTAATTTTATATCCCTAAATTACTTAAACATATAGACATTTTTAAAAAATTCAATTATAACTCACTTATTAATAGTTCCACTCTTGGAGTCCGTGGAGACTGCAGTTGCCGCTGGCCTCCATGTATGTGACCCTATCTAACAACTCCCTAAAGTGTGACTAGAGGTAATTTTAAGTTAATTTCCTCCATGAAGAAGCGAAAGGTAATGGATTAAGCTCGATTGGAACTAATTAAATTGTGTTTTGTCGAATTAAGTCTTGGAATTTTCTTATTAATTAGTGGAACATGGTTTTTTTTCAGAGATAAAAAAACTTTTTAAAACATCTCAAACTGAAATGTGGACCCCATCTCTAACGTGTAGTTTCAAGTATCAGAGTGAAATGTGGGGCCCACAAACCTTTTAGAGCTTTTATCCTTGGGCCATGGACATGAGATAAACATTTTTCTTTTTTTATGATAGGGAACTCCCTTGAAGTTTTTTCAGAGCGATTTTTTAAAAAATTAACTTCTTGGCGAATTCAAACTGATATGTGAAATGTACCATAAGACTAAAAGTTAGGAGTTAAAAACTTTTTTTTTTTTAAAGAGTAAAAAAAAAAAAAAAAAAAACGAAAGAGAACTCTGCTATCCAACAATAAAGTGTACTATTTTATTGAAGAGACCAATAGTTGTGTTACTGGTTTGCTAATCCATCTTAAAACAAATAAAATAAAATAATTAGAACACTAATTAAGTATAATATTAATCATCGCCTTATGATATTTTCTATGCAAAAAAAGTACTTCTCATTGAAAAATCACTACATAAATAACCTGGAAACAAATTCAGAATACTGTATTTGATGTGAAAAACAAAGCATAAATATTAATCATCGCCTTATGATAATGTTGTGGTTTTGTTCCACATAAAAAATAAAGCATAAAAAGTATAATATAAAAGAAGGCAAAATAATAATGAAAAATTATATGGAGCGTTTCCCTTTGCTAGTCAAGTCACGTGGATCATCGACTAAAAAAATAAAAAGTCACGAGAATCGATTAAAGAAAACAATGTGGTATTTGATCGAGTTTTATTTGATGTGAAAAACAAAATGTACAAAGGTAAATGCTATAGATATAGTCTTCTTAATCTTACGATTTGTATAGCTTGGGTATTGAAGGCAAATTACTTGATTTACTGTATTTTGTCATGATGTGAACCATTGAAGGGTTTTTATGTACATGTTATATTTAGAATTAATAAACAACTTGCTTATTTAGTACCCAAAAAAAAAAACGATTTGGTAAGTTAAAAACAAAAGGTTGCAACACAAGAGGTCTCCAATTTAAGCCTTGTTATATGAATGATTGGTCTAACTAATAAGTATTATTGCCGGGATCAAACCAATGGGTTTATTATGCCCCTATCAATTTGACAAAAACTAACAATAAAATAACTCATTGAACTTTTCTTGTCTGAACATTATTAGCTAATGGACATCTGTATTATGGTTAGCAAGTAGCAACCGTGGTTCACACGAGAAGAGGGGATATTTGGTTCGTAAAATGTTACAAGATTCGTGAGAATGTAAAGTTTAAAATATGATATTCGCGAAATGTAAATATATTTATGGGAATATCACATTTTTTGGAATGCAATATTCCTATGATTTAGTCCATTTCTATTCCCATGAATGTTATTAGAGCTGTTTGATACGTTAAAAATATTTTTAAGAATATTTTACCAATTGTTTAAGAATGTTTTTTTGCTATATTTGGTTTACACTAAATATTCTTAGGAATTTTGAACAATGTTTTTACAATGCCCCTAACTAAAAAAAATAAAAATATCATACAATGTGATAAATAGCGCTACATTTTGTATACTTTTACTAATATACGAGCAAAATTTAGAAACTTATATTTCTCATTTTAAAAGATTTTAAAATTTTAAAATTATTTTTTAAATTTAGAATTTTGTAATAAAAATTATTTTTTAAATATAAATATAAATTATTAATTTCAGTTTACCTTGAAAATTTTATAATTTTTATTTATCTTTTTTTATTTTTTATTTTTTTTGTTATTATTTAGTTTTTATAATTATATTTTTATTTTATCTTATTTTAGTTTTATTTTATTTATCATTTTATTTTATTTTATTTTTCTTTTTATATTATTTTATTTATCTTATTTTTACTTTATTTAGTCCTTATCTTTCAAAATGTATCATTTTAGTCTTGTATCTTTACCATTTGTTTCAACTTAGTCCTTATATTTCAAAATGTATCATTTTTAATCTAGACGAAAAAATGGTTGAAGACTAATATGGACCATAATGACAAATTAAGATATTGAACTAAAATGGTATATTTTGAAAAATAATAACTAAGTTGACACAAATTATAAAAATACAAAACTAAAAAAAAATATTTTAAAAGATAAAAATTAAGTTGGAACAAATGATAAAGATACTAGACTAAATAAGTATTTTACCTTTACAGTGTGTTTGGATTGGGGGAAATAGGAGGAAGGGAATAGTAATGGAGGGGAGGCAGTGGTCCTTTCTGCTATTTGGTTTGGAAGTTGATGGGTGGTGAGAGTAGAGAGGCGAGGGTGTTGGCCTCTTCATTACCTTCAAACATCATCCTCCCGATTTGGAGTAAAATGAGAGGGGAGGAAAATGTCATTTTATGTGAAGACTATATTACCTTTCATCATTACATAAATTACGTTGAAACCAATTATATGAAAGTTTATATAATTTAAGAAAAGGCTATAAAAGTTATTTTACACAAAAAAAAAAAAAATTCTCCCTTCCATTTTCCTTCTAATCCAAACAAAGAACACTCATCATCCTTTATGATACTCTCTTTTATAAAATTATGCAATCCAAATATAATTTGACCCATTTTACTCATTTTCTTTATGATACTTTCCATTCATCTCCTTTATTAAACTTCCTTCCCCTCAATCCAAACACACCCTTAAGTTTACCTATGGTCCCTTATACAGGACATACTACTTTTCTTGTAAGAATTATTGCTAGTCAATCAGTCTTATCTTGGAAAATCATCTCATTGACAATGGAATTAGACATAGGACTTTTACAAGTATGGAAAAATTCCAAATGTTGGAGGATGGAATACGCAATAGGACTAAGTGACTTTTAGAAAAGGACTAAATGACTAGGGTGCTTGATTCCGAAATACTTTTTTTTTCCCCTTCTTTTTGTCTGAATTCAAAAGACTTGACTTATTATATGATGTGGACTATGTGCTAGAGATTTTGTTGGTCTAAGACATTTATTGGAATTAAAAATGTGTCCATATCTGATATCATTATCACTTGTCGAGTTTTGTATCATTTGACAATTCTAAGCATTATGCATAGGTAGCTTACATTTGAACCCACTAAGCATGGAAGAAATTTCAAAGTACCTATTAAAATATTTTTGTTTTGAAGTTGATGTTTTTTAAATAGGTTATTTCTCTAATTTCAAAGTTGAAACTAACAGATTAAGGGCACACATGTTACCTATGCATTAAAAGGACTAAATTAAGCCTCAAACTCTGGAACTATAAGCATTATTTTTCAAAAATAAATGCGATAATTTATTTGGAACAAATATAAAATTTAATGGACAATCGCAAACTTCATAAATATTTAGTGCCCAATATAGAGGGAAGGTATCTATAATTGATGAAATATTGAGGAGAGGTGTTTAACATCGTCCCACTTGGTTTTGTACCATAATACATATTTGAATGCCATCTATGATATGAACCCTTTTACTAATTTGTCATCATTTTGAATCAAAACTAATAGATCAAATTGTAAACCCGTTATGATAGCAACAATAAGTTCAAGCCATTAAAAACATTATATTTGTTTATTTTTCAACAATTTCTCTTACATACAAGTTGAATTCATTTTGAGTTTTGCACATGGATATATATATATTTTAAAATAAGTGACAGTATGGCTTGAATCAAAAACCTTTTAGAAATTTGGATTTGATAACATATTAAATTTATCACAGTTTTTTAGAAGTGAAAGTTATTAAAGAGAGATTTATTGTATTTGGAAGGAGCCAATGTCTTGCATATCAAATCAAATGCCCCACAGGGCTAGATAAGAGATGCAACCATTACCAGAAAATTGCCCAACAAGGCTGCTAATGGAAGAGGGGAAGAAACTACATATCTCACATCCGAACATTACATAAATTGGAAATTGAATGTAAACACATTTCAATCTTGGCATGGAACAGGAAAGAGAACATATACCATGCAGTGATCGTGATATTATTTCTGAAAATGAAAATTAAAACTTTATTTTCACAGTAAATAAGTAAACAAAGAAAAAGAAGAAGAAATGGCACCATTTCAATATGGTTGGATCACCTTGGTCCTGACAGAAGTGAGGGCAGTAATGGAGTTGCATCTACATACAAATTTTCATTTGCTTGCTGCGATGAAGTTTGTGAATTCAAGAAATTATAGTCTAGATTCTTCTCGACATCCATACCACCTTCCAAGACCATGACCACCATTGACATTGAAGGCCTCTTAGAATAATCACTTTGAAGACACCACGCTGCAACTTGCATCACCTCCACAATTTCTGTTCCTTGAGACTGCATATCTTCGCTTCTTTTATCAATCAGATCAAACAATCGTCCTTCTTCTGCTTTCATCTTGAAAAGGCTCAGCAAATGCCTGCATTCTTCAGGCTCAGATATTTCAAAATTCTTCCTTCCACAGATTATCTCCAAGACCACAATACCGAAGCTGTAGACATCCACTTTCTCTGTAATAACCGCACTCAACCATTCTGGAGCGAGGTATCCAGGTGTGCCTCTCATGGTGGTGACTACTTGGCTCTGATCCCTATCAATTAGTTTAGATAGCCCGAAATCAGATAGCTTTGCGTTATAGTTCTCGTCTAGAAGAATGTTTTGGGGTTTGATGTCCAGGTGAACAATCTTTTGCCTGCAATCTTCATGGAGATAAGCCAATCCCTTGGCTACATCTTGAATGATCTTCCTCCTGCATTTCCAATCAAGAATGACATCTTGGTTTCTACGGTAGATCCATCTATCTAATGATCCGTAAGCCATATGCTCATAAACTAAAAACCTGGTAGATTTCTCAGCACAAAACCCAATCAATCTTACCAAGTTGACATGATGAATGCTACCAATGGATTCAACCTCAGCCAAGAATGATTTTTTAACTTGTCTGATGCCATCAAGATGCTTTACCGCAATTTTGGTGCCATCTTTAAGAAATCCTTCAAACACTGAGCCAAATCCTCCCTTACCAAGCTTCTTACTAAAGTTCTCTGTGGCAATTTTCAATTCTTCATGAGAGAATCTATTGGCAACTCCTGGTACGTGATCCAAATAATCCTCTTCTTCTTCGGCAGCATTTTTCTTCTTCTTTATAATAAAAACCGTGACACCAATTGTAATAACTAATAGAAAGAAACCTCCAATTGCGAATCCAAAGATTGTTGGACGATTGTTATTATTTCTTGTTGAAATTGGTGGAGGAGACATGCCTACTGAAGGAGCTACTGCACTTGGAGCAATCTGCACCTTTATAAATGTAGAGGCATTATAATAAGGATACTTATCCTCCTGCATGGTCATCAGTGAAAACATCTCGGATGGTAAATAGCATTCCCCACTTGAACGATCTGAACGATAACCAAACAGAGCAGCTTTACAAGAACAATTTCTTAAACATGCTTCTCTACACTGGTCTATATTTGTATCACTAATGTCTGATCTGAAGATTAAGCAAGTTACATCCTGAAGCTCGACAAGCCTGTGATACCGGGAAGCACTGCAAGTAAGTGGAGTGACTTCAGAACAGCCAAGATTAGGATGTCTGTCACTTATCTGTCTGAAGTAGTTGGGACAACTACACTGTCCTTCTGAGCAAATGCCATTTCTCCCACAAACCATGGGGTAATTACATTGGCCAATATAATTACTGAAAAGATCAGCTACCTCTTTCCACCCAAGGCTTTCTCGGTCGTAATCGTATACTTTCAGATGTCCATCAGGCCTCAGTCTCATGAATTGAGCTGAAGATGCCACAGGAATGGGAATCGTACCATCTGGATCACAAGGCTCAGCTGAAAGTATGAAAAGATCCAAACTCCCATTTTGAAACTTCACATAACTTGCTCCTTTATTTGTTCTTGAGCCTTCAAAATATTTTTCAAAATAGCTTTCCGGAGGATTTGATTCTATGAAAGCAAACAGACCGTCGTTTGTGACTACTAAAGAATACAGACCTTGAGTCCAGTTAGTTTCTGAAACACTGGATATGAGCTTCTGCCCTGAGACTAGCCTCTGCCCTGGAACCAAAGTTTCAGTTGGGTGATCAAAAGATTGCCAAACTACTGAGTCGTTTACATCAAGAAGAACAAGATTTCCAGTATCTTCCATTTTTAGACTTGCAACAGACTTGTGTGAAGTTTTCGTCGACCAGACGAGAGTACCATCAACATCTCTCAATACGAAATCCCCTGCGGATGTGAGTTGCAATGTTGCATTGTGCTTAACTGGTTTGTTTCTGTTAGCAGACCACACAACTTCAAGCTCATACGAATCAGTGACGATGGCAAACAGATAGGTGTCACAGTTCCCATTGCAATAGAATCCACACATATATATTGGATCAGTTCCACTACTTTGAAGGATGTATCTCATCGTTGAGCCATACTTGCCGTGCGTCTCGTAAGTGGTAAATTCATGCATATTGTTCCAAGTAGTAGAAAGGTTAGCAGTTGGATAAACAAAACGTTGGGCACTTATTAATTGAAGAAATATTAGTACTGAGGCAAAAGGAAAAAATAGAAAATTCTGATTCATTTTCTTCACAGAAAAAATACAGAGAAGGCTGAAGAAGGAATTTAAAAATCACTCTTGAATATGAACAAAGCCAAAGATGTTAAACGCCAAACCTCCAAGTAGTTGAGTTGTGCGGCCTTGTTTGGATTCACGAGTGAAAGTATAATAAAGGAAAGGAAAGAAAAATATTAAATTTGGTTTGGATTGGAGAATTTTGTAAATGAACAAATCATAAAGAATTATGAGTATCTTTTGTTTGGATTCCAAAGGAAATATAATGGAAGCATAAATTTTATATGCAAATTGATTTATCTACCCTTTTTAAGTTTAGTATTTGCTACAAACATCATTACATGTAAATAAAATAAAGAGAAGGTAATATATAGCCGTTATATAACCTAAGATAATCATCTCCTTCCATTTTAGCTCAATTTAAAAGGATTAAATTTTTTGGTATAGGAGGGATTATACCAACCTCTCCTAAATATATCCCTTAACTCAGACAAGAGAAAGGATTTTCTCTCCCCAACCATTTCTTTTTCCCCATTTTCCCTAATCCAAACGGAGTGTAAAGCTTGACTGGGTTTAGAACATCTCAAGTAACAAAAAGACTTAGACCTCCTTTAAATTTTTTTTTTTTTTTAAAAAGACTTTGACTTAGTCTATGACTAGGCCATATCTTAGAGTACCGGTTGGTCTAAGAAATTTGTTGAAACTAAACCAATGCTTATATGTAAAGTCCATTATTAATTATCGAGATGTACAGATTATAGACCATAACTTTATGGGAAAATATCATTCCGTCCTCTGTGATATACAAAACTATCACAATATCTCTCTATGTTTATAAAACTATTACAAATCCCTCTGTATTTTTAGAGAAACCTCACACTACCCCCATTATGACATTTTTACCCTTTTACAATTTATATATATATATATTATATATATATTTTTTTTTCTTTTTTTTCACCTATTTTTTATTTATACTAAAAAAATTCAAAAAAACTTTTCATCTTCTCCCACCTCGCCCCTCCACCCCCACCCCCACCCCCACCCCCACCCTTACCTTCTCCTTATTCCCTACCCCTTGTTGCTCCATCGGAGCAGCAGGATCTCATTACTGCTTCGTCGGAGCAGTAGTGTGGTGCATGGGGGTGGGGGTTGTGGGGTGACGGTAGGGGTGGGCCTAGGGTAGGGGTAGGGGCGTGGGTGGGAGAAGATGAAATTTTTTAAAATTTTTTTTAATAGAAATAAAAAATAGGTAAAAATAACGAGAAAAAATAATATATATATATAAATTATAAAAAGGTAAAAATGTCATAGAAGAGGGTAGTGTGAGATATTTTTAAAAATACAGGAGGATTTGTGATAGTTTTGTAAACACAGGGGGGTAGCATGATAGTTTCGTATATCACAGAGGAACAGAGTGATATTTCCCCTATACTTTATTAATTGTCAAAACTATCGCTTGAATCCAAATCAGTCTATGTATTATAGACCATAAATTCCATGGAAAAGGAGAAAACATGGAGCGGTGGCTATAGAATAGAGAAATAGATAATGATTACACATCAAAAATTTTAATATTATATGAGAATTACAATGTGAGGGTGTTTACTTATAGGCTTTATATATAATTTGATGACCAAAATTAGAAAACTAAACTAATTAAAAATATAGTCCAATATATAAGGAAATCTACTACCTAATCTAATAAAGAAACTAATTTGAATTAATATTATTTAAGTTTAGACTATTGACTAAACTAGTAACGTAATATGAGTAATTATATTGAAGCCCTACATATGCTTTAACAATAAGAATACATAACAAAAAGGAAAGAGTGGTCTGACAATTCTAAGCATTAGGCATCGAGTAAATTACAAAGTTTCAATTCTTCTATTAAAATATTATTTACTTCAAATTGCATTAAAAATTTGCATTTTTTCCAGAGGAAAACCATTTCATCAAATTTCAAAGTTAAAACTAACACATCAAAAGGCAAACATGTTATTTAAACATTAAAATGATTAAAGGCCAAACTTTTAACTCCTCGGCAAAATGACATTAAATAGAACAAGCACACATTCTATTGAGATATTTGGAACAAAAAATGTTTAGAGTGCAATTTGATATGTTTAACGGATGAGAGGTTTTGTACTATATATTGCGAGGGTTGTGAGGACATAAATCCTTTTACTAGTTTATAAGCATTCTGTACCTGCGTTATTAGCTCAATATGCTAAACCCTAACCGAATGTAATGATAGACCGTAGTCATTATAAATCAATATTCAAATTCAATACAATACCAATTATACCTGGAATCACTATCAAGCCTGCATGACGTGAACCATGCAGGAAATCTAGGTTAGCCGGACTTGTGCTTATTTTTTAACTAACCAAAAATATATATATTTCAAGTTAATCTTAAATCCAATTCGACCAACATATAAGCCACATGACACTCTCAAATTTAGGGATGTTTTTTTATGTTGGTCGCATGACACTCTCAAATTTAGGGATTTTTTTTTTAAAAAAAAAAAAAAAATTAAGGGAGGATTATGGTCATATAACTCATATGTAATTAGCGAGAATTGATCTTACTACCTCTTACAAACAAATGAGTAACTTTACCACCAGACTAAAGACTTATGCTCTATTTGGCATAGTTTTTTGACACTTAAAAGTACTTCCTGTGAGTTTAGAAGCTAATCTCACATGTTTGGCTCATTTCTGAAAGTGCTTTTAGGTAAAAGTTGAAGCTAAAAAACAAGAAGCTCCAAATTGAAGCTTTTTAAAATAGGTTTTTGCGAAACTGTTTTTATATAATGGGGAAAGCTGTTTTTTTTTTTTTCTCAAATATACCCCTTCATAGTTTTTAAAGTGTAATATTGCTCTCAAATTTTTCTGAAAGCTCAATATTGTCTAATATAGGTCAAACAGTCAACGACTTTCGTTCAATAATACTTCTAACCAAAGCTCTACTGTAAAAGTTCTACAACTTAAAAATTAAAATTTCACAGTTAAGCCAAACAGAGCCTTAGTGGCTTAGGAATGAATTTAAAATTAGAATTGAGGCAAAAGAAATATGTGTATGTGAGATGTTGTGAAATTAATTATCGCTAGACACTTATTAACTGAAAAAGCATTAGTACTGAGGCAAAAGGGAAAAACCAAGTCTGATTCATTTTCTTTAAAGAAAGGAGAAACTAGAAAGAAGGCCGAAAACGGAAAATGAAAAATCGCTCTTGGGTGTGAACAAAGTCCAAGATTGTGAGCGCCAAACTCCAATTATTTGAACCCTGCTTAATTTAAGCTTGACTTATTAGTAAACGTTGTATATTCTTCAAGTCAACTGTTTTTTAATTAATATCCAGCACCTACATGCAATAACATGCAAGGCCCACTTGGAAGCCACTTTTCACAGGTCAAGGAAACAAACTAGAAAATACACAAATTGGATAACAACTCAATAGCATGCTTGGAATATTGACCACTCGGCTTTCTCATGATGTTCTTGCTTTGAGACAGAACCTTCTGCAATTATGTATACAGAATTTTGTGCTTAGTAAATTACCTGTTTGTTAATTGGTAAATCCCAAACAGTGTCATGAATTTTAAACATTTTCGAGATTCTCTGAGGCTGATTAATTTCATTATATTTTCTTTTGTACATTGACTGTCACATCCCCAAAATTCACCAAGTTACACTCAAGGATGTGATGCCGCGAGCCTAAGAAAATTTCCTCTCCTAAGTCTGCAAGACTCTAATATCACAGAACAAAAAATTAAAATCCATGAAATTATTTATCAGAGCGACTAAAACTCTTAATTAAATCAAATATCACCTCTGAATATCTATTACAAAAAGACAATACCTTACAAATAACAATCTTTCTAGAATATTATCGTTTTCATAAGACCATATGTGACGCCCGAGAATTCTACTATAAATCTTTTTATAACTGTTGCATATTTATTTGCGCATTTCTACGTGCATCATCTTTCTTGCTTAATTGTTTTTATTAGAGGTCACTATTCATAAAATTTTCAACCGCCTCGAAAGTTCGATTTCATATTTTTTCTAAATCATATGACATCTAGAAGGAATCGAGACCTAGTTATTTTGGACTTTCGAGCTTGGGAGCGTGTGTTTAGAAAATAGATTTTATAACGTTTGAATAGTGTTATGTAAGAATAGTGTTAATTGCAACTGAAAACATTTAAAATTGCATTTTGGCCTTAGATGATCAAATTTTTGGGATTATTTGACTTAAATTAATAGGCTTACATATACATATAATATCTAAACTCATAAAATTAAAACAACACACACAACTTGTCATCAAAACAAAAGCAAAACTACCCATCTTGTCCTCTTCATTTGGCCGACCCACTCAAGGAAGAAAAGAGAGAAATTTGCTTCATCAATCTCGCATCTTGAGCTCTTGGCTTGGTCTAGGAATGTTTCGTGGCATCTAGGAGCTCCTACATCGCATCTTTGCCTTCTAAATTGTGAGGGGTTCATTTTTTTGTGAAGTTAAAGTTTATGCATATTTGTTGAATTTCTTAATTTGTTGATTATAGCTCTAATACTTGTTATGAATACTTAATATATGCTTAATAGATGCTATAGAGTTAACTTTTGAAGCTTATTATCAATGTTTATGGTTGAAAGTTGAGATTGAATAAAAGAGACGATGAATAGTGCTAGTTTTAGGGTTTTGAATAAAAATTGCTACCTAACTTGAATTGGGACTTCAATTAGATACTCTAGGCCCTAGTGAAGCTAGTTGAAAAGCCACGTGAGGTTGAATCACTCAAATCCGAGCTAAATTGCGTAATTAGCCAACTTTAAAAAGAGGACTTTTCTCGTCGAGCAATCCGGGCAAGTTTGGGCTATGGTTCGGGTATCCTTGAGCTAAGGACGCACTTTTGGTGCTTTCGTTACGCGAAAATGGAGTTCGGTTAGTATAGTTGTAGTTCAAAACCGTTCGGGGCCTTCCTGAACTTTTGCTTCTAAAATGATTTTTTACGATTTTAATAGGTGTCTTTGGGCTTAATTAAGAATATAGAAAGATTAGGATATGGTTTGGAAACCTTGAAACACGCATAGGAGAAAGAAATCTTGGTTAAAGAAATGCCATTTTTGTTACATTTGGAACTTATTGTGGAGTTGTCTTGTCTTGTATTGAATATCTAAGATATAATTAAGCTATTTGAGTAGCTCATGAGAAATATTTATGTTGATTGCTTCTTTTGGGACTTTAAAGCTATTTTCGTGCTATTGTGAACTTATATTGTGCAAATATGCGAGGGCGGCCAACTTTGTCGACCCTCTTATGTTTTATTTGATATCTTGAATGCTTGTGACTTGTCTCGGGGTTGCACAACCTTTTCAGACATGGTAGCATCGAGAAACACGGGCGGCGTCGGGCTTGCCGTGCTCCCTCAACTACCATGGTACCTATTCCCTTCTCGCTGAGGCATACTCCACTACCCCAGAGGCGTGGTTCACCTGCTGGGCATGGACCTACCTCAGGAGAAAGGGTTGTAGGATTCGAGATACATCCGGAGTATCCCAACTTGTTGGTGTTTGGGGTTTGCCGACATATTCATGAAGTTCGTGGTTCGTGGCTCGTGATTGAAGACTTGAAGTGGAACCGTATCCTTTTTTAATGTGGTTAATTACTTGGCTTGCTATCTTGCTGGTTTATGTTACATATAAATGTTTTCTTGTGTTTGCATATCATATTGCATGCCCGGTATATTGCATCACCTCCCTCGCTGGGCAATATTGTTGCTCACTCCTCATTTAATATGTGTCAGGAGAAGCTGAGGTGAATCCCCAGCTGATATAAGTAGAGGAAGAAGAAGAAGTTCAGATAGATCAGAATTCGTGACTCTGTGTGCTAAGGTGGATCTTATGTGCAGTTTGCGTGGAATTCATGTTAAATGTTGTATTTTGAGACCATGAGGTCTTGTATATATGTTGATAGTTGAAATCTGGTATGTTAGAGAAAGATATGGGATTGTAATAATGGATTTTAGATTTCATTTTCTATTGCATGCTTGGAGTGTTTATTATCCTGCAAATAGAACTTAAAATTATAATTGTATCTAACTACTTTTGGTTAAAGCCAACTTGCTTCGTATGCTTGAGTGCTTAAGTAGATTGATGTTGCCCAAGGCTCGGATGGCCTTGTGAATTTGACTTGGCTTTTGGAATATTAGAAGATAAGTTGTTTAAGTTGTTGTTATAGTTCAAATGTTATATGTGACTATTGCAAGTAACATTTTATTCCTTGGTACAGAGAAGACTCTGTCTGAGTGACGGGTCCGAGCTTGACCTTTAGCGTGGGGTTGGGTTTGGGGCATTACACTTTAGGTGGTATCAGAGCTACTTGAATTCATGAAGCCGGGTTAATTTCCTTGGCATGTGGGTAGTGGTCTATATGTGAAAGTGAATTATGTGAATATGTGATTGTTAAATTGTTTAAGTACTTAGATAAAAGACATGCTAGCATGAAATGGAATGATAAAGCATGATATGATAAGAATACGAAAGGTTTAGTGTTTAATGTTGTTAAGTGTTTTATATGTTTCTTATGTGAGTAAAAAGTTTGAAAACAATGTGTACATTATCTTTGCATAGTTTATTTGCCTATTATAATATTATGTCCTTCTAGCATTGAAATGAGGAGACGGGGTAGACCAAGGAGAGAGCCGGAGGAAGCTCCCAGGCAGGATGTACCGGGGCAAGGTGCAGGGGCAGCCGGGGATGTACCGCAGGGTCAGGAACCGAGTAATGCCCAGATTTTGGCCACAATGGCCACTGCAATGAATACCATAGCTCAGTTTGTGGTTCAGCAGGGTATAGCAGGTGTCGGCAGGGGTAATCAGGCTGCCAGAGCAGAAGGCAGTGGTACTGCAGGGGGTAACTTGTATGATAAATTCCTGCATCATGGGGCATATAGTTTTTATGGCGAGCCTGATGACATGAAAGCAGAGATGTGGTTGAGTAAATTCGAGAAAGTTGATGCGATACTTGAGTGCAACGATGAAAGAAAGATTACTTATGGTGCCTTTTTAATGGAGGGTGACGCCGAGGAGTGGTGGCCCACTATTAGAGAAAAATGGGATGCTGAGAGGGTCCAGCATGTATGGGCTGACTTTGTTCGTGAGTTTCGGGATAAATATGTATCGGTTGTAGCTTATGAGAGATATCAGGATGAATTCATAGCATTGAAACAGGGGAACATGACTGTAGACCAGTATGAGGCTACCTTTACTAGACTATCTCGATATGTGCCAGCTTTAGTTCAGCTGGAGGATGTGAAGATCCAGAGATTTATCACAGGGTTGAGGAGTGACATCATGCTTAATTTGTCTTCGCAAGATTATCCGAGCTATGCTACAGTAGTCAGGGCCGCATCGAGATATGAGAAATGCAAGGCAGATGTGTTAACTCAGTCTAGTCAGTCAAGTAAACATCAGTTTCAGTCTCAGAGTCAGGGTTATCAGAGGCAGTATCAGCAGCCTGTTCAGACTCAGCAGCCTAGGCAGACCTAGAGCTATCCAGGACCAGTTGAGGTACAGTCACAGTCGAGACAAGCTCAGAGCCAGCCACAGGGACAGTCACAGACCCGACCAGTGACTGCTAGATCTCAGTAGGGTAGTTCTGCTACATCTACTTATAGAGCCCCTACACGAGGTGCTGCTGCTAAGAAGAACATACAGTGTACTCATTGCAACCACAAAGGCCACACAGAGGCAGAGTGTTGGAGGAAATTGGGCCGCTGCGTGGGTTGTGGCAGTGATCAACATAGAGTTAGAGATTGTCCCAAGTTTAAATATGGTCAGGGTTAGACTTCAGGCCAGGATGCCCAGACTAGAGCTTCAGGAGCAACTACTGTACCGCGAGGTCAGGCTCGGGTATTTGCACTCGACCAAGATAAGCTTCCAGAGACGACGGTGGTGGTGGAAGGTACTTTTCTTATTAATAGTCAGCCGGTAGTAGTTTTGATTGACACCGGGGCTATACATTCATTCATTACTTCTGCATGTGCACAGTCTGCTACATTAAAAGTTGATAAACTGCCGTATGTGATTGAAGTAGGTAATCCTATGGGTACTAAATTTGTTATGGAGTCTGTGTATAAAGATTGTAATATTTGCATTGAGGGTCACATATATCCTGTTGATTTGATTATCATGCCATTTCGGGACTTTGAAGTTATCTTGGGGATGGATTAGTTGGGGCGATATTATGCATGTTTGGACTGTAGGAGGAAAGTTTTAACTTTAGAAGTACCTAACCAACCTGTTATTAAAGTAACTGGGAGTCAAAAATCTACTGGGACTCGTATCATATCTTCCATTAAAGCTACTAAAATGTTGAGTAAAGGTTATGATGCATACTTAGCTTATTTAATTAATCAGCCTGGAGATAAATTGAAATTGAATGAAGTACCTGTTATAAAAGAGTTTTTGGGGGTTTTCCCTGAGGAGTTGCCTGGATTACCACCTGATAAGGAGATTGAGTTTGTGATTGACTTGTTGCCGAGAACTAATCCTATCTCGAGAATCCCATATAGAATGTCTTCCCCTGAGTTGCAGGAATTGAAAATTCAGCTACAGGATTTACTTAAGAAAGGTTTTATTCAGCCTAGTTCATCACCGTGGGGTGCTCCCGTGTTATTTGTGAAAAGAAATACGGTACTCTGCGTTTGTGCATTGATTATCGAGGTCTTAATCAGGTGATGGTGAAAAGTAAATATCCTTTGCCCTTAATTGAGGAGTTGTTTGATCAGCTACAGGGTGCTGTTGTGTTTTCTAAATTTGATCTGAGGCAGTGTTTTTATCAGTTGAGGATCCGGAAAGGGGATGTACCTAAGACTGCATTTAGAACCAGGTACGGCCATTATGAGTTTGTTGTTTTACCATTTGGTTTGACAAATGCTCCAGCCGCCTTTATGGATTTGATGCAGAGAGCATTTCGACCCTATCTTGATCAGTTTGTTATGATTTTTATTGATGATATATTAGTGTATTCTAAATCTGAGTCAGAGCATGAAGAACATTTGAGAATTGTGCTTCGAACTCTGCAAGAATACAAATTGTTTGCCAAATTTAGCAAATGCGAATTCTGGTTAAAACAGGTTGCCTTTTTAGGTCATATCATTTCACAAGAGGGAATATCTGTTGATCCTACTAAAATTGAGGTGGTTATGTCGTGAAAAAAACCTAAAACTGTCACGGAAGTTCGTAGTTTCTTGGGATTAGTGGGCTATTATAGGCGATTTGTTAAGGATTTTTCAAAGTTGCAAGGCCTTTGACTACATTAACCCAGAAGAGAACTGTGTTTAATTGGGATGATAGATGTGAAGCCAGTTTCCAGGAGTTGAAAAAGAGACTTACCACTGCATATATCCTTGCTTTGCCTAAGGGGACTGAAAACTTGGTGATTTACAGTGATGCTTCGAAAGAAGGCTTGGGTTATGTTCTTATGCAAAATGGTAAAGTGATAGCATATGCCTCTAGGAAATTGAAACCATATGAACTCAATTATCCTACATATGATCTTGAGCTTGCTACTGTTGTATTTGCTTTGAAGAAATGGTGTCATTATTTGTGGGGTAATAAATTTGAAATATTTACTGATCATAAAAGTTTAAAATACCTGTTTTCTCAAAAAGATCTGAATATGAGACAAAGGCGTTGGCTAGAGTTATTAAATGATTATAATTGTACCATTAGCTATTTGTCAGGAAAAGCTAATACTGTAGCAGATGCATTGAGCCGAAAAGCTTATGTGGCTAGCTTGATAATCAAGGACTGGGAGATTGTGGAAGAACTATGTTTGTGGAAACCGAAGGCTTCTAGATCAGGTATTCAATTTGCTTGCCTACAAATCCAATCTCTATTGCTATCTAGAATCAGAAAAGCGCAACAATTAGATTCTCAGTTATTGAAACTTCTAGAGAAGTCCAAAGGGGGAGAGTCCGACTTCAAATTGCATGATGATGGATTACTCAAGGACAGGAATAGAATCTGCATTCCTAGTGATTCAATTGTGAAAGATGAGATTCTTGCTGAGGCTCATAGTTCTAATGTACAGAGATTTAAAACAGAATTTCTGGTGGAACAACATGAAGAGAGAGATAGCTAATTATGTAGCTAAGTGTTTGACTTGTCAGAAAGTTAAGGCAGAACATCAGAGGCCGACAGGATTGTTACAGCCATTGGAGATTCCGGTATGGAAATGGGGCCAGGTTACTATGGACCTTGTGTCGGATTTGCCGAGGTCACCACGAGGTAATGATTCTGTGTGGGTTGTAGTAGACAGATTGACAAGAGTTCACATTTTATTGCTACAAACAAAACATATTCTCTTGATAAATTGGCCGAGCTATATGTTGAAAATATTGTGAGATTGCATGGAATCCCATCTCAGATAGTGTCAGACAGGGATCCCAGGTTTACATCACAGTTCTGGCAGAAACTACAAAAGGCTTTGGGGACTAATTTGAGTTTTAGTACTGCATATCACCTGCAGACGGATGGCCAGTCAGAGAGGATTATCAGGATACTGGAAGACATGTTGAGAGCTTGTGTTCTGGATTTTGGCAAGAATTGGGAGAAATACCTACCTTTAGCGGAGTTTGCGTATAATAACAGTTATCAGACTACTATTGGTATGGCACCCTACGAAGCACCTTACGGGCGGAAATGTAGGTCTCCGTTGTATTGGGATAAGGTAGGTGAGATGAAAACAATTGATTTAGCTATTCTTCATGAGATGATCAAAATGGTGGATAATGTGAAACTTATAAAGAAAAGGATGCTTACAGCTCAGAGTCGACAAAAGAATTATGCTGATAGACGCCAACGGGACTTAGTATTTTCAAAGGGTGATCGTGTATTCTTGAAAGTCTCACCGCGCAAAGGTTTGATTCGACACGAAAAAGGAGGTAACTTAGCCCTAGATACGTAGGACCATTTGAAATCATTGAGAAGGTTAGGGATTTAGCTTACAGATTGGCATTACCTCCGAGTTTGGGTCGGATTCATGATGTTTTCCATGTGTCACTGTTGAGGAAATATAATCTTGATCCGTCGCATATTATTGAGCCAGAACCGTTAAAGATTGATGAGTCTTTAGTATATGTTGAGAAACCTCTTCGAGTAGTTGACCGAAAGATTCAGGAACTTCGAACTAAAAGTATTCCTATGGTAAAAGTTCTTTGGGATCATCATGGGGTTGAGGATACCACTTGGGAGCGAGAATATCAGATCAGGGAGAAGTATCCGGAGCTCTTTGCCGAATCATGTAAGAATTGCGATGACGCAATTAGTTTAAGGGGGAGAGGGTGTGACGCCCGAGAATTCTACTATAAATCTTTTTATAACTGTTGCATATTTATTTGCACATTTCTACGTGCATCATCTTTCTTGCTTAATTATTTTTATTAGAGGTCACTATTCATAAAATTTTTGACCGCCTTGAAAGTTCGATTTCATATTTTTCCTAGATCATATGACAACTAGAAGGAATCGAGACCTAGTTATTTTGGACTTTCGAGCTTGGGAGCGTGTGTTTAGAAAATATATTTCATGACATTTGAATAGTGTTACGTAAGAATAGTGTTAATTGCAACTAAAAACATTTAAAATTGCATTTTGGCCTTAGATGATCAAATTTTTGGGATTATTTGACTTAAATTAATAGGCTTACATATACATATAATATCTAAACTCATAAAATTAAAACAACACACACAACTTGTCATCAAAACAATAGCAAAAATACCCATCTTGTCCTTTTCATTTGGCGGACCCACTCAAGGAAGAAAAGAGAGAAATTTGCTTCATCAATCTTGCATCTTGAGCTCTTGGCTTGGTCTAGGAAGGTTTCGTGGCATCTAGGAGCTCCTACATCGCATCTTTGCCTTCTAAATTGTGATGGGGTTCATTTTTTTGTGAAGTTAAAGTTTATGCATCTTTGTTGAATTTTTTAATTTGTTGATTATAGCTCTAATACTTGTTATGAATGCTTAATAGATGTTATAGAGTTAACTTTTGAAGCTTATTATCAATGTTTATGGTTGAAAGTTGAGATTGAATAAAAGAGAAGTTTTGAATAAAAATTGCTACCTAGCTTGAATTGAGACTTCAATTAGATGCTCTAGGCCCTAGTGAAGCTAGTTGAAAAGCCACGTGAGGTTGAATCACTCAAATCCGAGCTAAATTGCGCAATTAGCCAACTTTAAAAAGAGGACTTTTCTCGTCGAGCAATCCGGGCAAGTTTGGGCTATTGTTCAGGTATCCTTGAGCTAAGGAAGCACTTTTGGTGCTTTCGTTATGCAAAAATGGGGTTCAGTTAGTATAGTTGTAGTTCAAAACCGTTCGGGCCCTTCCCGAACTTTTGCTTCTAAAATGAGTTTTTATGATTTTAATAGGTGTCTTTGGGCTTAATTAAGAATATAGAAAGATTAGGATATGGTTTGGAAACCTTGAAACACGCATAGGAGAAAGAAATATTGGTTAAAGAAAGGAAAAAAGTAGTCTTTAGCCATTTTTGTTGTATTTGGAACTTATTTTGGAGTTGTCTTGTTGTATTGAATATCTAAGATATAATTAAGTTATTTGAGTAGCTCATGAGAAATATTTATGTTGATTGCTTCTTTTGGGACTTTAAAGCTATTTTCGTGCTATTGTGAACTTATATTGTGCAAATATGCGAGGGCGACCTACTTTGTCGACCCTCTTTTGTGTTATTTGATATCTTGAATGCTTGTGACTTGTCTCGGGGTTGCGCAACCTTTTCGGACATTGTACCGTCGAGAAACACGGGCGGCGTCATGCTTGCCGTGCTTCCTCGACTATCATGGTACCTATTCCCTTCTCGCTGAGGCATACTCTACTACCCCAGAGGCGTGGTTCACCTGCTGGGCATAGACCTCCCTCAGGAGAAAGGGTCGTAGGATTCGGGATACATCTGGAGTATCCCAACTTGTTGGTGTTTGGGGTTTGCCGGCCTGTTCATGAAGTTCGTGGTTCGTGGCTCATGATTGAAGACTTGAAGTGGAATCGTATCCTTTTTAATGTGGTTAATTACTTGGCTTGCTATCTTGCTAGTTTATGTTACATATAAATGTTTTCTTGTGTTTGCATATCATATTGCACGCCCGGTATATTGCATCACCTCCCTCGCTGGGCAACATTGTTGCTCACTCCTCATTTAATATGTTTCAAGAGAAGCTGAGGTGAATCCCTAGCTAATAGAAGTAGAGGAAGAAGAAAAAGTTCACATAGATCAGAATTCGTGACTCTATGTGCTAAGGTGGATCTTATGTGCAGTTTGCATGGAATTCATGTTAAATGTTGTATTTTGAGACCATGAGGTCTTGTATATATGTTGATAGTTGAAATCTTGTATGTTAGAGAAAGATATGGGATTGTTATAACGGATTTTAGATTTCATTTTCTATTGCATGCTTGGAGTGTTTATTATCCTGCAAATAGAACTTAAAATTATAATTGTATCTAACTACTTTTGGTTAAAGCCAACTTGTTTCGCATGCTTGTGTGCTTAAGTATATTGATGTTGCCCAAGGCTCGGATGGCCTTGTGAATTTGACTTGGCTTTTGGAATATTAGAAGATAAGTTGTTTAAGTTGTTATTATAGTTCAAATGTTATATGTGACTATTGCAGGTAACATTTTAGTCCTTGGTACAGAGGAGACTCTGTCCGACTGACGGGTCCGGGCTTGACCTTTAGCGTAGGGTTGGGTTCGGGGCGGTACACCATATATTTGCGAGAACTGATCCCACAGGGTAGCTTTTAAACCCAGATATCCTTGACAGCTCATTAGTCCCTGACTCTGCACAATTGTAATAATATAACATAATGAGCGAAACAATACTCAGTAAGAAGGACAACCGGAGTCAGGCTCTGAGGGTCATCCAAATAAATGATGCAATATGGAATCAGAATTAAATCAAAGGTGCATTACAGAGTCAAAGTACAGGAGTATCTACAGAGGACTAAAACTAATTAAATAACATCAGACCATAACTAAACCATAATCTAATCAATGCATAACACATACACAAGACTAATGTCGGAGTTGCGCAGCCGGATATCACAAAACTGGTGAACTTATCTCACAATCTTACTTATACTGAGGTATCTTACAAGCGTTACGGTACATTCACAATACAAGCATCTTACAAACGTAACCCACGTAAATACCACCTAGAGCTGTAATAGTCATAGTTAAATCTCCACACACCAAATAATGGAAGGCCTGTATTGGCCCCATCCTCTCACGGTGAATCATCTCACACCGCCGAGGGCACACGAGGGCCACCTGTCGGCCCCATACCTTCGTACGGTGAATCATCTCCCACCTACGGGCACACAATCTTATAGGGTCATATTCGACAATCTCACCCACCGGATGGGTATTACAGTTCTAGGGATAACACATAGTAATATATACAATAGCTTATTCAAACCATAACACAAATTAATACTTAAGCATCACAAGGTTTCACTACTATTGAAGTACAAGACTCTTAGTGACAAGCAGACCAGAGCGAAGCCAATGAATTTCAGAATATGTGACATCAAACTGAAATAATAGAGATAGAACCAAGAGGATCTAAGTACAAGAGGGTTGTCCAACTTACTTCAATCGAGCTTTAAGTTAATTCAACATTTCTTTCTAAAGTGAGAAGCACATTGCTAGCTTGAGCTTGCTGCAAAATAGTAAGTATACTCTATAATTTTTAGTGGGTATTTAAGAAAATAACTTAAAGATAACAAATATACTTTAGCTAATAACTTATGACTACATTTTATTGATTAATCAAAACTTGTCCAAGTCCTTTGGTACTTTCTTATTTTCTTGTCGCTGATTGCATACTTAAAGTGAAGTATCTACTAATTAGTCCCCAACTTTTTCTTTCTCAACGTTAAATACATCTCTGTCGCCTTTCCTTTGCTTGTTCTGATATTGACTTTTCCTTGCCTTTTCATTTACTTTTCTCTCTTGTTTTATTTCTCTTCCTTTCTTTCTTTCTAAATACATGGCTGACATCATATCTAGCCAACTCCTACCACTATTTCATATTCCTATACATTTATTCATAACACACGCACACAGATATATATAAAATCTCTCACACACAGATTCTTCCATTACATTTATACATACTCTTATATCATATACTCACCACCCACACGACACATGCATATACACAGCTACATCACACATACACACCCCGCTGCGCTCACCAAGATCATAATCATATTATAATTTAATCCCTTTTTATTCTGAACTTCACAAGTTAAATTTACATATCGTTTCAACCATATTTCGAATCCGTCAGAATCAGTTTTAGTTCATCACTTTTACTTACATATGCATATTTGTATATATAATCTGTAAATGTTAAACCAAGATACAAAATTAACAGAATTAGGCCTTACTGGTATGAAGTTCAATACTTGAGCAGCGAAAACTTTATTTCCTATTCTCTCCATATTTATTTTTTGCTTCTTGATTTCTCTTCCTCTCACTGGTCTTTCTTTTTCTTCTTATAATTTTCTTTTGTTCTTATCATTTAATATCTCGTCCTTGTCATCAGCCAAACTCCTAAATGTTGCCAGGCAGCTGTTTGGGGAAACATGTTTAGGCTTATTCACCTTATTCTTATTTCTCTTCCTTTTGTTTTGGTGCATAATTATCATATCAGAAATGCTATATACCACTTTAATTTTCACACTCAAATACCACTTTCCATGTGTATGCTTACTTGGAAAATTAAAAGAAGAGAGATAATTCAAAAAGTTAGTTATTTTAACATGCCAAGTAAGCATCCACTTAAGAAGTGATATTTGAGTGTGAAAATTAAAGTGGAATATAGCAATGCTCTTATCATATACATACAATTTGTTGAATTTTCCATGGGCCCCATAAGCTGATCTTACTAATGTAACCCAATCAGATTTAGAGACAAACCAAAATCGTAATAAAATAACGCCGAAAACTCGATTCGCTACTAGACACATTTTATCAAAACAGGCATAACATTTTATCATACTAAATTACATATTAGCTCACTTTTATTGACAAATTATATAACAATTATCGTTAAATGATATTTCTTTAGTGATTTAATAATTCGCATTTATCAGGGGTATTACATTGACGATTATACCGATACGCTAAATGTGTATTCTCAAGAATGACTCTTAGTATAATATCATAAGTCCCCTGGTGTTTTGAAAAGAATTCGTGAAAATTATGCATATATTTTTAATTTACTATTTATCCAAACTATGTATTTTTTTTGTTAGTTTTTCTATTTTTAATTTGAGCATTGCTATATCCCACTTTAATTTTCATACTCAAATATTACTTTCTACATGGATGCTTAGTTGGCATACTAAAATAACAAACTTTTTGATTTATCTCTCCTCTTTTAGTATGTCAACTAAACATAAACTTTTTAATTTAGTGTTATTTTGAGAGTCTCATTTTAAATTAAAATAATATATTTTAGCAGTATAAAGATCTTTATTTTGGACAATGTTAATTACAACCATGCACAACTGCCATTATTTTCAACCTGTAAAGCATAAAAACCTAGTTGGAAGAACTCATTCTTCTTTTTCTTTATTAATTTTTTGCAAACACTCATTATATTTGCACTCAAAATAGTTCATTGTGGTGAAAGAGATTAACATGATGATGTGAGGTGTTAAAGTTAGCTTTTGGAATATGCACATGAGAAAAGGCATGCTTCACATGAGGTATGTTGGGAAAAGCAAAAAGAAAATATAGTAAAATATTATAAAGGGAGTTGGCACATGGAATTGAAATGGAAAAGTGCTGCAGACTTTGATCAAGATGCATTGTCACATTGCACGCAGAAACAAAGTTGAAGACATTGCACGTTGTTAAACGTGGAGGACAACGAAGCATGAATCAGATCTGAAGATGGATGAAGCAACTCCTCGGTTATAAATAGCAGGCCATTCTTCAGTTCAATGGCATCCAAAAATCCCAGAAATCAGAGAGAAAATACAGAGAGTTTTTCCTGAGAGTTTTCTTCCATATTAATTGTCTTAACTTGTAAGTAAGAATTAGTTTCTCCTTATTTTAGAGAGAGGGATATTGTAATTTATTCTTACATCATAGTGAAACCTCCTATACTTGCCCGTGGTTTTTCCCTTAATTTGTTTGAGGGTTTTCCACGTAAAAATATTGTGTCTCAATTATCATTTTCTCAGTCTTAGTTTAGCTGTGTGATACCACTTCGCCCCAAACATTCCGATGCGCCGATACCCAATAATGGTATCAGAGCCATTGGTTACGGGGTTACTGTTCACGGTTACTATTTACAAATACGTGAAATAGTGGGAGCCGGTTCAAGTTGAGAAGCAGATCGTCATTAACACTATGACGGCAAAATTTGAAATCGAGAAGTTCAACGGGAGCAAATTTTTCATTTGAAAATTGAAAATGAAGGCAATCTTGAGAAATGAGAATTGCTTGGCAGCAGTAGGAGACAGACCAGCGGAGGTGACATATGACAATTAGTTGACAGAAATGGATAACAATGCTATGGCTAATTTGCATATAGCGTTGGCAGATTCGATACTGTCAAGTGTGGAGGAAAAGAAGTCAGCAAAGGAAATTTGGGATGCACTAACCAAACTGTACGAGGTCAAGTCATTTCACAACAAGATTTTCTTGAAGAGAAAATTGTATACTCTTCGAATGAGTGAATCCACATCGATAACTGATCACATCAATACATTAAATACATTATTTTCTCAACTAACTGCGTTGGGACAGATAATAAAAGAACTTGAACGTGCGGAGATTCTACTTCAAAGTCTACCTGATTCGTATGATCAACTTATCATTAGTTATACTAACAATGTTCTTTCAGATTCTGTTACTTTTGATGATGTTGCAGCTGCTGTTCTGGAAGAACAATCTAGGCGCAAGAGTAAAGAAGACAGAGCTGAAAGTTCACAACAAGCAGAGGCATTACCAATGGTGAGAGGCAGATCAACAGAACATGGCTCGAGTGGGAACAACAACCATGGTAGATCAAAGTCCAGGAGTAGAAATAATATCAAATGTTACAATTGTGGCAAGAAAAGGCACGTCAATAAGGATTGTTAGAGCAACAAAAAGAATCCCGAGGTGATAAATTCTCAGGGATGTGTTGCGACTGTACCTGATGATGGAGATATTTTATACAGCGAAGCAGCAACTGTATCAAAAGGCAGAAATGAGCTCACTGATGCTTGGATAATGGATTCGAGAGCAACATGGCATATGACCTCTCGTAGAGAATGGTTTCTCACATATGAACCTACCTCTAGGGGATCTTTGTACATGAGTAATGATCATGTCTTGGAGATTGCTGGTATCGGTGTTGTCAAGATAAAAATGTATGATGGTACTATTCGCACCATTCAAGGAGTACCACATGTGAAGGGCTTGAAAAGGAACCTATTGTCTATTGGACAATTGGATAACCTTGGCTACAAGACCCAGATCCAGGATGTGATCATGAAGGTCGTCAAAGGAGTGCTTGTGGTGATCAAGGCAGAAAAGATAGCGGTAAATCTATACATGCTTTTGGGAGATACGTTGCAGGAGGCAGACGCGTCAGTTGTATTAGCTAGACAAGAAGAATTAACAATCATGTGGCATCGCAGATTGGGCCACATGATAGAACGTGGCTTGAAGATTCTCGCTAAACGTAATCTCCTACCCGGGCTCAAGACGGTAAACTTACCTTTCTATGAGCACTGTGTTACCAGTAAGCAGCATATATTGAAATTTGATAGATCTACTGCTAGAAGCAAACACATTCTAGACTTGATTCATTCAGACGTTTGGGAATCGCCGGTCTTGTCCTTAAAATGAGCCAAATACTTTGTATCATTTATTGATAATTTCTCTAGGAGACTGTGGGTGTATCCAATCAAGAACTAGTCAGATGTGTTTCCAATATTCAAAACTTTCAAAGCGCTGGTGGAACTTGAATCCGGAAAAAGGATCAAGTATCTGAGGACGGACAATAGAGGAGAATACACTGACGGGAGCTTTCTGACATTTTGCAAGCAAGAAGGCATTCAGAGGCAGTTCACTGTTGCACACACACCTCAGCAAAATGGTGTGGCAGAACGGATGAATAGAACTCTTCTTGAAAGAATGAGAGCTATGTTGGAAACTGCAGGACTAGCCAAATCATTTTGGGTAGAAGCAGCCAGAACTGCCTGTTACGTGATAAACCGGTCACCATCGATTGCAATTGAGTTGAAAACACCAATGGAAATGTGGACCGAAAAACCCGCAGATTATTCTACCTTGCACGTATTTGGATGTCCGACATACGTGATGTATGGTTCCCAAGAAAGAACAAAACTGGATCCAAAGTCTAGGAAATGCATATTCTTGGGATATGCTGATGGTGTTAAGGGGTATCGCTTGTGGGATCCTACTGCCCACAAGATTATCATCAGCAGAGATGTGATATTTGCAGAAGACAAACTGCAAAGTGAAGATGACAACACTGCAAAGGAGACTACTACAGTACAGATTGAAGATAACCCAGGAAAAGAAGATGCTTCTTCTGAAGCAGCACCGGAGCACGAGGAACAAGAAGCAGATAAGGCTGAGGTTACAGATGTTCGACGTTCATTGCGTCAAATATCAACACCGCCTTGGCACTCAGACTATGTCATGGCGAGCAATGCTGCATATTGTCTTCTAACGGAGGATGGAGAGCCATCTACCTTTCACGAGGCTGTGAATAGCCCCGATGTGGCTTTGTGGATGACAGCAATG
This sequence comes from Ehretia macrophylla, assembly GCA_037974665.1. NCBI lineage: Eukaryota > Viridiplantae > Streptophyta > Magnoliopsida > Boraginales > Ehretiaceae > Ehretia > Ehretia macrophylla. The sequence continues at coordinate 46,577,257 of CM075772.1, read as the reverse complement.
CAGGAAGAAATTGAAGCTCTGCATAGAAACAAGATGTGGGAGCTTGTTCCTCTACCACTTGGACGGAAAGGCATTGGTAACAAATAGGTTTTCAAGATCAAGCATGATGGCAATGATCAGGTGGAGCGATATCGTGCGAGATTGGTGGTGAAAGGATATGCTCAGAAAGAAGGTATTGACTTCAACAAAATATTTTCTCCTGTGGTTAGACTTACAACTATCAGAGTAGTTTTGGCTATGTGTGTTGTATTTGATTTACATCTAGAACAATTAGATGTAAAGACAACTTTTCTTCATGGTGAACTTGAAGAAGAGATTTACATGCTCCAACCAGAAGGTTTCATTGAGAAAGAAAAAGAAAACTTGGTTTGCAGGTTAACCAAATCTCTGTACGGTCTAAAGCAAGCGCCGAGATGCTGGTACAAGAGATTTGATTCATTCATAATTAGCCAGATTTGATTCCTTTATAATTAGCCTTGGGTACAACAGACTTGGATCAGACCATTGTACGTATTACAAGAGGTTTAAAGATAATGACTTCATTATTTTGCTATTATACGTGGATGACATGCTGGTAACAAGCCCTAGCAAAGATCGAGTCCAAGAATTGAAGGCACAATTGGCTAGGGAGTTTGACATGAAGGATTTGGGACCAGCAAACAAGATTTTAGGGATGCAAATTCACCGAGACAGAAAAGGCAGGAAACTATGGATTTCCCAGAATAATTACTTCAAGAAAATCTTGCGGCGCTTCAACATGCAAGACTGTAAGGAAATCTCAACCCCATTTCCTGTTAATTATAAATTATCCTCAAGTATGTTCCCTAGTGATGAAGCAGAGAGGATGGAAATGTCTCGAGTACCGTATGCATCAGAAGTGGGAAGTCTCATGTTTGCTATGACATGTACGAGACCAGATATTGCTCAAGTAGTCAGCTCAGTCAGTCGGTTAATGGCAAATCCTAGTAGAGTGCACTGGAACGCAATTAAGAGGATCCTAAGATACATTAAAGGAACCTCGGATGTTGCATTATGTTATGGAGGATCAGAATATATTGTAAATGGTTTTGTTGATTCAGATTTTGCAGGTGATTTTGACAAACGAAAATCCACTACAGGCTATGTGTTTACACTTGCAGGAGACGCGATAAACTGGGTATCTAAGTTACAGACTGTTGTAGCTTTATCTACAACAGAGGCTGAATACATGGCGGCTACACATGCTTGTAAAGAAGCAATCTAGATTAAAAGGTTAATGGAGGAGCTCGGGCACAAACAAGAGAAAATTCCCTTGTATTGTGACAGTCAGAGTGCCTTGCACATTGTAAGGAATCCAGCTTTTCATTCCAGGACAAAGCACATAGGGGTTCAATATTACTTCGTTTGAGAAGTAGTGGAGGAAGGAAGTGTGGATATGCAGAAGATCCACACTGATGACAACCTAGCATATATCAAGACAAAGCCAATCAATGTTGACAAGTTCGTTTGGAGTAGATCCTCTTGTGGCCTAACGAAGACGTAAGCAAGATGCACGGCAGGTATGGAGAGATTTGGAAGACTATCAAAAGCAAACTTTAAGTGGGAGAATGTAAGGTGTTAAAGTTAGCTTTTGGAATATGCACATGAGAAAAGGCATGCTTCATATGAGGTATGTTGGGAAAAGCAAAAAGAAAATATAGTAAAATATTATAAAGGGAGTTGGCACATGGAATTGAAATGGAAAAGTGCTGTAGACTTTGATCAAGATGCATTGTCACATTGCACGCAGAAACAAAGTTGAAGACATTGCATATTGTTAAACGTGGAGGACAACGAAGCATGAATCAGATCTGAAGATGGATGAAACAACTCCTCGGTTATAAATAGCAGGACATTCTTCAGTTCAATGGCATCCAAAAATCCCAGAAATTAGAGAGAAAATACAGAGAGTTTTTCCTGAGAGTTTTTTTCCATATTAATTGTATTAACTTGTGAGTAAGAATTAGTTTCTCCTTATATTAGAGAGAGGGATATTGTAATTTATTCTTACATCATAGTGAAACCTCCTATATTTGCCCGTGGTTTTTCCCTTAATTTGTTTGAGGGTTTTCCACGTAAAAATATTGTGTCTCAATTATCATTTTCTCAGTCTTATTTTAGCTGTGTGATACCACTGTGCCCCAAACATTCCGCTGCGCCGATACCCAACAGATAAAACTAATACTTGATAGAAATGGATAAGCAGGTACCAGGCTAGCAGTAATCTGCAATTATTTGTTATGGAAAGTAAACACGTCCAACATTCACAAGGAACAGGAAAGAAAACATATTGTAAAATTGAAAATGAAACGTTATTTTCACACTAATGAAACATGGGGAAGCAAGGTACACGAAGAAAAAGTATGAAGAAAAGGATCGATCTCAACAAAAAAAAAGTTGGATCATCTTGGTGCTAAAAGAAGTGATGAGAGTAATGGAGTTGCTTCCGGATAACAATTTTCAGATACCCTCCACATCCGTAATACCCTCCAAGACCTTCACCACCATTGACATTGAAGTTTGTCAATTCAAGAAATTATAGTCTAGATTCTTCTCCACATCCATAATACCCTCCAAGACCTTCACCACCATTGACATTGAAGGCCTCTTAGAATAATCAATTTGAAGACACCATGCTGCAACTTGCATCACCTCCACAATTTCTGTTCCTTGAGACTGCATATCTTCGCTTCTTTTATCAATCAGATCAAACAATCTTCCTTCTTCTGCTTTTATCTTGAAAAGGCTCAGCAAATGCCTGCATTCTTCAGGCTCAGATATTTCAAAATTTTTTCTCCCATATAGTATTTCCAAGACGACAACACCAAAGCTGTAGACATCTACTTTCTCTGTAATAATCGAACTCAACCATTCTGGAGCGAGGTACTCAGGAGTGCCTCTCATGGTGGTGACTACTTGGCTCATATCCCTATCAATTAGTTTAGATAGCCCAAAATCAGATAGCTTTGCGTTATAGTTCTTATCTAGAAGAATGTTTTGGGGTTTGATGTCCAGGTGAACAATCTTTTGCCTGCAATCTTCGTGGAGATAGGCCAATCCCTTTGCTACATCTTGAATGATCTTCTTCCTGCATTTCCAATCAAGAATGACATCTTGGCTTCTACGGTAGATCCATCTATCTAATGATCCGTTAGCCATATGCTCATAAACTAAAAGCCTGGCAGATTTCTCAGCACAAAATCCAATCAATCTTACCAAGTTGACATGATGAATATTACCAATAGATTCAACTTCAGCCAAAAATGATTTTTTAACTTGTCTGATGCTATCAAGACACTTCACTGCAATTTTGGTGCCATCTTTAAGAACTCCTTCAAACACTGAGCCAAATCCTCCCTCACCAAGCTATTACGGGATCTAATTTGCATGATTATAGGAATAATCATGGGGCTGATAATGATGGTAAAAGATCTCTAGTACAATCCCTACAATCACACAAGATCGCTGGAATCAAGGATTGAATTCAAATGTTCCATTTTGGCATTCAATAATCACTCCTAGAATTCATATATAATTAGAATCTGTTTGGTGTATATATACTTGTACAAAAGATCAATAAAATCATTGCTTCCTTTGCCAAATACTAGAAAACTTTGCATGGTATCAAGAGCCAGAAACCTGCAAGCACGAAAATAAGAAAGAAAGACCAGAATCATGTCTTCTATAACTAATAGATCATCATCATCATCCTCAATCCCACTCAAAGAACCCGAGTTAAATATCTAGGCCTTTCACCAATGCTCTAGTTTGATTTCAATCAAGCTAAGTACCAATAATTATCTATTGTGGCATAACCAAATCACACCGTTAGTTCGCAGCCTTGGTCTTCTTCATTATCTGTTGACTGAAGAAAAAGCAGCTGAAGAACTTAAGGATGATGAAGGGAAAAAAACTCCAAACCTGCAATACCAACAATGGATTAGCAATGATGGGCTTCTTACTTCATGGATTCTTGGAACCATGAAAGAAGAAGTTTGTAGCATGATCGATGGCGAGACCGCATTCGAGATATGGACCTCTCTCGAGAAGCAGTCACTGCCTGTCACAATGGAGAAAGAAAGAAGCCTGAAAAACATATTAATGACAATCAAGAAAGGGTCTCGATCTCTGGAAGAATATCTAAGAGATTTCAAATCAATTTGCAACAACCTTGCTGCGATCAAAAGTCCAGTTTCAGACCAAGACAAAGTGTTCCAATTCGCCCATGGCTTAGGACCGAGGTACGAAAATTTTTGACTTGCTATGCTTACTGAACCACCGTACCCTTCCTTTAGCCAGTTTTTACTAGCTCTACAAGGACATGAGCAATCACTCGCTGCGCAAAAAGAGGAGGAAAAATCATTCCTTGAGCATGCTCAAGCTTATTTTGGACAACGTGGTCGTGGTCGAAACGGTCGAGTTGGCAGACATTTTAACTCGAAGGGAAGAGGCTTTACACCTGCTGGTCGCTATAATACTCAGACTAACAACCAAAGCAATGGCAGATATCCAAATCAATTGAATACTAACACTGCTCAACCAAAAGGACAGCAACAACGACCTCCTGCCAGTTCAAATAATGGTGGTAAAGTAACTTGTCAAATATGTGGAAAAATGAATCATCTTGCCATTGATTGCTGGTATAGGTTTGATTATTCCTATCAATCTGATGATTTTCCTCAAGCTCTTGTTGCTCTTGCTTTAAACGACTCCAATGATCAGTCCTTTATTGTTGATTCGGGTGCTACCTCGCACATGACAAATGATGCAACTAAACTTTCTTATGTTCAGCCATATGATGGTAAGGATGTTATTTATGTTGGAAATGGAAATAGTCTACCTATTTCTCACATTGGAAATGCTTGTGTCACATTGGAGTCAGTCTCATGAATTGAGCTGAACATGCCCCAGGAGCGGCAAACGTAAAACCTTGATAAGTCTCACCAGAATGTGTAAAGAAATCCAAACTTCCATTTTGAAACTTCACATAATTCAAACTCCCATAACCACTCAGATTAAAAGAAACTTACGGAGTAGTTGAGTCTAGGAAAGCAAACAGAGCAGGATTTGTGACTAATAAAGAATACAGACCTCGAGTCCAGTTAGGTTCTGAACTTCTGCCTTGAGAATAGCCTCTGCCCTAGAAGCAAAGTGTCAGTTGGAAGATCAAAAGATTGCCAAACTACTGAGTCGTTTACATCAACAAGAACAAGATTTCCAGTATCTTCCATTTTTAAACTTGCAACAGACTTGTGTGAAGTGTTGGTGGACCAGACCAAAGTACCATCATCATCTCTCAATACTAAATCCCCTGCCGATGTGAGTTGCAATGTTGCATTATGCTTAACTGGATTGTTTCTATTAGCAGACCAGACAACTTGAGGGTGATAATCAGTATCAAGTGTCTATCATCATAACTAACAGTGATGATGGCAAACAGATAGGTGTCACAGGTCCCTTCGTAATATAATCCACACCCATATATTGGATCAGTTCCACTACTTTGAAGGATGCATCTCATTATTGAGCCATGACTGTCGTACGTTGTCCCATTGGTGATAAACCCATCACTATTTATCCAAGTAGTGGAAAGGTTAGCGGTGTTAAGGAAAATAATCCCAACAACTCCCCATATCATGGCTATTCTGAAGACAAAATCAAGCACCATGATCAAGAACTCAATCTCGTAAATCAATATGAGTTGTAATCTTGCTACAGATTTGTCTCTTAGTTTTATGCAATTTTCATTCGTTGATTTTGCTGTATATAAACAGAAGAATATCAATAGAGACGTATGCCTTCTCTTGTCCTTATACAAAATTCTTCATGGTACCAGAGCCATCATCTGCAAGCCTCAATACCATGTCAAACTCTTCCTCTTCTACCAAAGAACCTCAACTTACAATTCAAGCTTTCCATCAATGCTCTAGTTTGATTTCTATCAAGCTAAGCACAACCAATTTTCTGTTGCGGCACTCTCAGATCATACCTCTAGTCCGAAGTTTGGGTCTTTATCATCATCTTAGCACTGATTTTAAACCCACAAAAGAAATAGAGGATGACAAAGGTAGCAAAAGTCCCAATCCTATGTACGAGCCATGGACAACTAATGATCGTCTTCTCATTTCTTGGTTACTTGGGACTATGAAAGAAGACGTCATGAATTCTGTTTTTGGTGCAGAAACAGCATATCAAGTATGGATCTCATTGGAAGAACCACTACAAGAAAATTGGTATGGGGCGACGAAGTTTTCTCGTCGCCCTTAGGTCACCTACTCCTATTGGGCGACAAAAAACGTAGCGTCGAGAAAGCTTCCGTCACCATTAGGTCATTTGGTCGCATTTTGGTGGCCAAATCGAAAAAAAATTAAAAATATAATTTTTTTATATTTCGTAACCCCGTGGTAGCAATTTTTAGAAAAATCAATTATTAGTTAATTTTTATAATTAATAATTTTATTAATTAATTTGTTAATTTTTGTATCAATTAATTATGTATTGTCGCCCCATGGTGGCCAACTTTGTCGCCATTAGGTAGCAAATTATTTTAAATATTTTTTTGTTAATTATTTAACTTTGTCGCTATGTGGTAGCTATTTTTTTTAGAAACAATTTGGTGGCCGTATGGTAGCCATACTTTCGTCACCATTAAGTAGCCAAATATTTTAAATATTTTTTTATTAATTATTTACGTTCGTTGCCATTTGGTGGCTGTATAGTAACTATTTTATCGTCGCCACTAGGAAGCCAAATGTTTTAATTTTTATTTATTTATTAATTTTTATTTCCATGTAGTAACCACTTATTGGTCGCCATTGCGTCACCACACAATTTATTTTAAAAAAAAAATAAAATTTTAATTTAATATTTAAGAAAACAAAAATAAGGTAAGCTTGATAAAAAAAAATTTTAAAATGTAAAATGCAAACAAAATAAAATTAAATCCGAAAATAAAAAAAGATAAAAACGAAAATAAAATAAAAAATAAAAAAAGGAAAGGCATAATTTGCTCAATAATTTTCCAACTTAAACACTTCCATTCACTGAACTAAATCCAATGATAACTTGTATATTACTTGTTATTTAGCCACCATCCTCCAATTGCTCACTTCAAGTTAAGTTTTTACAAGAGTGATAAGTTTTAGAGAAATAAATGCAATCATTCATAGCTATAATCGAAACAATCCTTTTCGGCGTAGAATCCGCGATACATGGAGTCAACTTCAGTGAGATAGTAGGTGCCTGGAGCTAGAAGGCTGCAACCCTTCCTTGTAACAAAGTCCTTAGCCCCATATTTGTGCTCCATCAGCTGCATGGATTCGAAAGATTTTTTTGAAGGGTAACTGCATAAAAGAACGTCTTTTAGGCTCTCTCTTACTAACCCAATATAATTGAAGTGGCCAGAGTGTTCACTAATCTTGTAGTGTTATAGTGACATCTTGGAGAAGTTAACCACAAATTCTAAGTTTCATGGCCAAAAATAGCTAGTAATGAAATTCAGCATAATACCTCATGCCTTGCCTTCAACTTCTCTGTAACATTCATAACACTTGCAACGTTTGACAAGCTAAAAGGATGTTGTCCAGCCTAAAGAAAAGAGAGCAAAATCAGAAAATGTGACACAAAAACACTAATTGACAATCAAGCAAGACAAGAGACCATAGTGCAAAAAGTTTGATGCTTACCAGTGTACTATGTTTGCAAGAAATTGGTGGATCCTCTTATAAAATTCAATCCAGCTACATCCATGATATTTTCTCAATCCAAGCTACATGAGAAATTGAAAGAATTCAAAAAGTGTCGACGCGCAACCAAAAAAGAGTAGTTGAATAATTCTAAATTATTTGGTGCCTGCTATTTATATACGTCTGGTTTGGCAGTAAAGTATGTCTATAGTTCTCAACTCAAACTTGTAACAAAAAGTAGTTGGGTTTCTGAATTCTTTATTATAGTCATTCTTCAATTTACACTAATTCATTGATGTTAGTGCGAAATTAGAATTTGATTAGTGTGCGAAAAACTAATGACAATGATAAAACTTTCATTGTTTTTCACTTTGTATTTCATTAATCCTACTTTTGCTAATTAGAATATAGAATTATTAATTTATTTTCATGCTCTTATATCTTAAATATGTACAACTTCATACCATTAATTAAACTTTATAATATATTTTCAATCAAAACAAAATAGATCATGCACAAACTTGTAATATATTTGTTATTATTAATTCTTATATTTTTAATCAACCTAACTTTATATGAATATAGATATTTCGTAACCGCTTCGTAACCATTGGCAACCAAAGGGTGACCAAAATTTTACTTTTTGTCGCCATTTGGCCACCACGGAGCTACGAAGTATCATGCAAAAAATAGAATTTGTTTCATATAATCAATTTTTTGTTTTAAATAGCTCTTATAAGCTAAATATTATATTTTATTATAGTCATTCTTCAATTTACACTAATTCATTAATGTTAGTGCGAGATTAGAATTTGATTGGTATGCGAAAAACTAATGACAATGATAAAATTTTCATTGTTTTTCACTTTGTATTTCATTAATCCTACTTTTGATAATTAGAATATAGAATTATTAATCATTAATTCATTTTCATGCTCTAATATCTTAAATATGTACAACTTCATACAATTGAGAAAACTTTATAATCTATTTTCAATCAAAACAAAATAGATCTTGTACAAACTTATAATGTATTTGTTATGGGAAAAGGACATTTTGCTCCCTCAACTTTGTGCAAAAGGCCATTTTGGTCCCTCACGTATGGGAAAAGCCCACTTTAGTCCTTCATTTTAACTACCGTTAGTCTAATGTTAACGGTCAAACCTTTGACCTTGTTAAAAGACAGTATTACTGTAACGCCTCAATCTCTCACGGAACCAGGACTTCTATTAACCAAACTATATTCAACCCAAATCCAAACCCGGGCACAAATTTTAGAAAAAACGGACAGAGTCTCCTCTATTTATAGAACTAATCAAAAACTTGCAAGCAGCAAGTATAATCACAATACAACACCACAACTTCAATTGTCCAACTTTTTCCAGTCTCAAGACCATCCGAGCCTTAGACAAACATAACCACACAAGCATACAATAAAAAGGCAATAAAATCTATCTTTAGCTATTACATGTCAACTACTCTATCAAACCACATAAGTTCTTATTTTAATTTACTATCCACCAAGCCGTACAAAATACATACAAGACTTCAAGGGGTTTCAAAACAAAACAAAAATATATTATGTCCCATCTTGACAAACAGCTTCCAACCACAGCAAGATAAGCAACCAACAACACGACACACAAGGTAGTTTTTCTAACTGCACCTGAAACATGTTAAAACGAGGAATGAATAACCAAAGTTACTTAGTGAGGGAGGTGATGCAATAACCCAGGGTATGCTTTCACGAAATGCAACAAAGATAATAACATTAATATCACAAATAAACAAGCTAATTAAACAAGTATTTAACTACATATAAAAAGGATACGGTTCCATTTCGAGTCCTCAATCTCATACCACGAACCACGAACTTCATGCAAGTACCGATAAACCCTTACTCCTCCAAATTGGGGTACTCCGGATGTACCCCAATCCTACGACCCTTTCTCCTGAGGTAGGTCCATATGCCCAGCAGGTGAACTACGCCTCTAGGGTAGTGGAGTATACTCAGCGAGAAAGGGAATAGGCACCATTATAGTCGAGGGAGCACGGCAAGCCCAACGCCGCCCGTGTTTCTCGATACTACCATATCTGAAAAGGTTGTGCAACCCCGAGTCAAGATCACGAGAGCCAAGTATATCAAATATCACATAAGAGGAACGACAAAGTAGGTCGTCCTCGTAGTTAATCACAAATAACATAAGAAAACACAAGATAACGAGTAATTAGTACATATAAACTATTTCAATTACTAAAGAATACAATCTAGAAATAGTAAAATAAGTTAAAATGCATAGAAGAGATGAATACTCCCTTACCTTTACCAAGTAGCTAAAGGATGCAAGAACTAGCGTCAGTCTACTTTTAACACCTTGGATTGGCTCAATGGATCAACCCTAGCATGTAATAGAACGTATACTTATCACAAAGAATCTCCTAGAGACATTCGTAACCAACACAATAAAATCACTTTAATGGCTCAACTCACAAACTTCTCCAAGTAGATAAACACTCCACACAAGCGTAGTTAATTATTAGTTGACCAATTCCAAGACACTAACATGTAATAAGAACAGTACAACCATATAGACAAGATACAACATATTCTCACATAATTCTATGCAAGTAACTTTAAATCATTTCTTTGATCTTGCAATTGAAATTTACTACACTAGAATTCTAACTGCCTAGGTAATGAATCATTTCACCTCATATCAACAAAAGTGACTACACTTTAAACTTATAATATAATACAATTATCATGTACCTCTCATTCTCTAGCATGCATTTATCTCATTAATGCCCTCACATATAGTTACAATTTAGAAGTAATATAACAATACAATCAAAATATGCTCATATCCCAACAAGGTAGCTAAGCAACTCAAATCACAAACCTCACCAATAGGGTTTACACATGCTATACAAATGCATATAAACACCTAATCAATCAATTAGAAAGCAATCTCCAACATTTAATTAAACTTTAACACTATTTCCCACTTGACAACTAAGCAATCTTACTTACATATGAGATTCAAGGTTCTAATTCCAAAAGAGGCAAACAACTTATCTTTTCCCACAACCTTCTCAAATAGCTCAATTACACTTTAGATAATCATATAAGTACATAATAATACATCTACAAGTACTATACACATCAAAGTAGCCAAATACGACTTTTCCCCTTTCTTTAGCCAAGCTTTTCTTCTCTTATGTGCATTTCAAAGTTACAAAATCACAACCTAATCATACTACATTCCTAATTAAGCCAAAAGACACCTATCAAGACTATGAAAATCCGTTTTAGAAGTATAAGCTTGGGAAGGCCCCGAGCGGGTTTTAACTACAACTACCCTATCCGAACCCCAAATTCACGCAACGAAAGTACCAAAAGTGTTTCCATGCCCCAAGGATACCTATTCCAAAGCCTAAACGTGCCTGGATTACATTTCGCGAAAAACCCCCTTTTAAAAGTTAGCTAATTTGCATTTTAACTCAAATTTGGACAATTTAACTAGTTCCAAATACAACTAAAGCACCTAAATAAAGCATCAATTCGTTCCAAATACCAACCTAAAGCCAAACCCTAATTTTTATCACTATTCATCATCTCTTTTGTGATCTCAAGCTTTCAACCATGGAGTTAGCCATTTAACTACTCAAACATAATCTATACAACATGTAAAGCATGTATAATACAACATTTAAGCATTTCTATAGTCATAATCAACAAATCACAAAATTATAAAAGTTAATACAAACTTTAAACTAAATTAAATGCAAATTCCCTCACCTTGGTAAAGCTAGGAAAGAAAGAAAAATAGCTAGAACCACCTTTAATCCAAGCTAGAATGGAAGAAAAATGAAGAAATAAGTCGACCCTAAGCTCAAAGGCCTTTAACGTTTTTTTTTTCTTTGCTGCTACTGCTCACGAATTCCATTTTTTTCTTTTGCTAACTTTGACCATTGTTTGCTTAGTTAACAACTAATATAATATATATACATAAAGTTATCTAGTTGGCAAAAGAAAACTTAGTTCAACTAGGATCTCACGATTTTTGCTGCTGATCCAATTTTATTTTCTTTTTCTTTTCTTTTCTTTTTTTTTCCTTAACTAAGCTTGGCTTATATTTCTTTGGCTAATTATACAAGTAGACTAAATAAATGACTAAGGTAACTAATGGATTGGGCTTATTAAAAAAAATACTAATGGCTAGTTCAACGTAGTAGAAATTAGTTAGAAAGCTAAATGACCAAATTAACTAAATATTACTTATTCACTCGGGGACACTACAAACATTTATTTTCTTCACGCTCGGGACATAAAATGCACAATTTAGCAATGAACGAATATATTAAATACAGAATTGTTTAGGAGAAAATATCAAAATTAAAAAATAAAGCAGTTTAAAATTTTGCCCGAGCTCAAATTAAACCTAAAAATTAAAATATATAAAAGAAAATAAGACCAAATAAAGGGCAACTAAGCCAAATATGCACACAGAATAATTAAATATAATAAATTAAAAGTCTCTTTGGACTCAGAAAAAACTAAGTCAATTAATTATAAACAAGTAATAAATATAAGATAATCGTTTCTGGTAATTAGATAAAATTCACATAAATATATTTATTACTAAAAATACTAAGATAGCCCATTCAGGTCCGGGCCAAATAAATAAATGTTTTTACTAAAAATAATAAGTCAGTTCTTTTAGATCCGGGCCCGGGCTTCCCGTTCGAACAGTAAGATAAATTAATTTAAAGACATGTAAAATAATTAAAATAATAGAATAAGTGTTCCGGACAAATTATTTAAATATAAATTAAATAAATACAAATAATGAAAATAATAAATTAATGACTTTATGTAAATCAATTAAATATAATTTAAATAAATACAAATGATAATAATAATAAAAATAATTATTCCTGGGTTTGAGGCTTCACATTCAAATAGTGAAATTAAATTATTTTAAATTGTTAGTAAAATAAATTCTAATAAATAAAATAATAAAAATAATTATTTTGGGAAAGCTAATTAAATATAATTTAAGTGAATGCAATAGTTATCATGACACATTTTTCAAGAATGATGCAATTTAATAAAATGAAAATATGCAAATTAATAAAATGTCTATATGCTTGGTCTGGGTCGTCACAATTACCCTTGTACATTTTGGACATGAAAGAGAGACAAAAAAAAAAAAAAAATACTGTAACAGCCGTTGGGTTAAGCCGTTGAAACCCAACGACTATTTTGGCATGGCTGGGTACCCAGCCATGCCTAAGTCTTGATCTCATTTCTTTTTTAAAATTTTTTTTTATTTTCCATATCTTTTCCTTCGATTCTGCTTGCTGCATCAACCAAAAAAAAAAAATTCTTAGAGGCAAAAAGTCACAAAAATATATTCAAAAATTTTGCTCAAATGTCTAAAATATCATCATTATCGTCAATTGTTAGGGAATATGTAAGCGACAATTTGATTAAGTTCAAAAACAAAAGATGCTGATGTGGATTCAAAACTAGTGTTTGTATTAGAATCTTGCGACAATCCATTCAAACTACATTTATTTTTTGCTCGAGATCAAAATGCTCATTTTATAGATTTTGGCTACCCGATTATCCATTCAAATGACAATTGACATAATTCTCTAGAGATATTGACGGCAACAACACACAACAGTCGAGCAACAAATTAGAAAATATAAATTACAAATTTATCAAGTATAACATCATACTCTTTGAAATAGCACTAGTTATGATGCTAATAAACATGAAAATATAATGTGACTTCCGAATGTAATTCATTTCATATGTAGTATTTATCATTTACAAAAGGTGCATGTACAAGAACTAACAAGCCTACTAATATAATTGCCCATATGAAAAATGCAAAATGCAAAAAGATATTCATTCATCTCAAATTTTTGGAGAATTAAATTGGGTAGGTTTTTGCTTCAAACTAGTCTTTTGGATGATCAAAAACTCTTCAAAGCTTATTCACGTACTGTTATATACATATATATATATATATATATATATATATATATATATATATATATATATAAATAGATAAAAGGAGACTGATGTCTCTTACTTGTTATTAGATGTAATGGAAGATAATTGTGCTACACTATTGGTTGTACATGAGTACAATGTGAAAGAGTGATCTGGATAAAAGAAAAATGAGAAGGGAAATAATATCCGGATCTTATGTGTGAGGCAGACTCTGCCTTAAATATAGGATATCGAATCTGAAAAACAAAAAATTGAAATGAAAAAGAAAAGTCAAAAGTAACTTTTCCTAAAGTGAACAGTAAAAAGTGATATGGTTTTTCCTTTTCAAGAAATCATTTCCCCTAGAGGTCCCAAATTGGTTTATCCAATGGTGGGCATCATATGGTCCTATAACAAACATACTACCAGAACCAGTCCTCAAAGGATTCCAGTAGTTCACGGAGAATTGGCAGGCACCAGCTCAGTTAGCCTACCTTCCCCCATTTTTCGTGTTCTACAGAATTTTCTTTGTGACATGGATTTTCAGATCAGAATTTGCATTCAAACATGTATCTTTCGGAAACCAGCAAGTCATACCGGCTTTCGGAAGAAATCATTGCGTCATGTGGTGGAAGAAGATGAACAACAGTTCTTGTTCAACTCCAAAGGTCCAAGCATGGCTCGAGACCAATAAGAAACAGAAGAATATACTTACCACTATGTTGACTAGTCTTAGTAAGTAGATGTTGATCACTAGTTAAAGAAAGAAGATTTAGGTTAGTCTACTTACTATTATCTGATCTTACTGAAGCATTACTGCTACTAGAAGTCATTATAACTATGTTGACTAGTCTTAACCTTACAATCTGTGAACTGACTTACTATCTTCGAAACTACCTCAAGGGACTTCTGGAGTCTACTGCCCTTCCGCGGGTCTTACTCGCTCCCTACCCTGTCTTCGTAGTTAAAGGTAAGTTGTCGATACAGGTATGTTGCTTAAAACTAACCTAATAATTGCTCTGGCTCTAATACTAGAAACAAACCAGGAAAGAACAGATAAAGAAAGCCATAACAGAAAGCGAAATAAACACAGATAATAGACGGGATAAATAAAAGTAATACGACAAAGATGAAGATAAAAGGAGACTGATGTCTCTTACTTGTTATTAGATGTAATGGAAGATAACTGTGCTACACTGTTGGTAGTACAGGAGTACAATGTGAAAGAGTGATCTAGATAAAAGAAAAATAAGAAGGGAAAGAATATCCGGATCCTATGTGTGAGGCAGACTCTATCTTAAATATAGGATATCGAATCTGAAAAACAAAAAATTGAAATGAAAAAGAAAAGTCAAAAGTAACTTTTCCTAAAGTGAATAGTAAAAAGTGATTTTACTATTCATGAATAGTGTCTGGATAGTGTTGGCTTTTACTGTGGCCGAAATCTGTTTTGTCTTGACATGTTGATCTTGTCTGGCAGTTACTGTGGCCGAAAGATCTTTTGTCTTGACATGATGATGATGATTTTGACTGGATTACTTTCACTGTGACCGAAAGTAATTTCGTCGTCTTGTGATGATGTTGTCTGATGATGAAATCTTGACTGGATTCATCTTCTTCTTCATCTCTAAGTTTGAAACTGGTTCTGTTCTGAAGACGTTGTAAAACTTCTTCATGTCTGGATCATACTGACTTATGGTAGAATACATACAAGTACACTGAGTGATATGTATTTCCCACTAATACAAAGAAAATAAATAAACTAGTCTATTTTCCCTATAATCTAATATGCATCATACTTAGTCTTACTATCTTCGAAGCCTTACTATCTTCGAAGCCTAACTATCTCTCATCTAACCGCCACATGGGTAACAACGGAGTCTTATGCCTTCTGCTCCTCAATCCCGTGACCTTACAAGATTGTTGAGATAGGTTTGCTAAAGGTAAGTTGACTAAGAAAAATACAAAATAAAATACAGGCTAGAAGATAAACAAGTTTTTAAATCTTCTTTGGCTTTTTGGGAAAGCCACACCCATCAACGGACTTGAGGTGTCTTTACCAGTTGCCGTTTGACCTGGACTAGCTGAAGTTTCATAGAATTCTTCAGTAACCATATGACTTCAGAGAGGGGAAGTCTAACCGTTGCATCCTAGTTTTTTAAGGGAAATTAGAAGAACAAAACCCTATCTGTCCAATGTTTTTGGGGAGAACATTAGGAAACTCATCTGTCCTGTGTTTTTGGAGAGAACACTAGGAAACTCATATGTCTTGTGTTTTTAGCGGAGAACACAACTAAACTCCATTGTCTGAATTACAATGGGGTAAAAATGCCATAACAATCGTCTTCGTTGTCATTGGCACTGTCTGTGGAGATAGATGCCTGATCTGGGGCAATTTTATCAAGCTGAAGTAAAATGGCCTGAACTTCATCATAACTGGTGGCCGCTGCTAACTGAGTTTCTAGGAAATTCTTGAAGGAGAGAAACTCCTGTTGTTCTGGTTGAATTTCCTTCTTCTGTTTCTGATTGGTCTCGAGCCATGATTGGACCTTTGGAGTTGAACAAGAACTGTTGTTCATCTTCTTCCACCACATGATGCAATGATTTCTTTCGAAAGCCAGTATGACTTGCTGGTTTCCGAAAGATACATGTTTGAATGCAAATTCGGATCTGAAAATCCATGTCACAAAGAAAATTCTGTAGAACACGAAAAATGGGAGAAGGTAGGCTAACTGAGTTGGTGCCTGCCAATTCTCCGTGAAGTACTGGAATCCTTTGAGGACTGGTTCTAGTAGTATGTATGTTATATGACCATATGATGCCCACCATTGGATAAACCAATTTGGGACCTCTAGGGAAAATGATTTCTTGAAAAGGAAAAATTATGACATATCATGTTTATCATTCTGGCGATAGAAACATCTGAACCATGCCTGAATGTAATCATAATAGTTATAGTCTCTGAGGGGTAAATTTTCTGGGATCTGTTTGGTTTTCTGTGGGGGTTGTGCCCATTGATCAAGGGTGAGCATAGTTTGTAGCTTAGCCTTGATGTGGCTATACTGGTCTGGTTGTTTGTCGCTGTCATCTGTGACAAACTCTATAGAGCATGTTGCTATGAGAATAGCCTCATAGTAACTCTGTGTTTTGTATGTGTTATCTGGGATGTAGTTTGAATGGGAGTGGAGAAACGCCCTAGCAAACTCATCAGGGGTGATGTTTGGGTTTTGTCTGAAATGGAATGGTTCTGTTACAAGAATCTGGTCAAAGACGTTCTTGTATATGTATGACGGGGATGGTAACTGTTTAGGTTCTGGAGTTACTGGTTTGGTTTTAGCAACAAGGGGCTGAAACTTGTTACTGACTGTCGTCTGTGAAGACGATGTACCTGCATTACCTGCATGAACACCGGTTAACTGTTTTTGAGGGGTCAAAGTCCCCAAAACTGTGAGGTTTCTACCTACCGGTAACTGGGTAGATTTCTGTGTATGGGTTATCTGTTTGTCTTCAACCTTGACTGGGGTTGATGACTGAGCTGGAGTAGCTGCTGGTGTACTGGCTTTCTGAGCATAGGAACTGAGATCGAATGCTATTGCCTTTCCTTTGTCTTTCTTGGGTACCATTGTTACTAAGTCAGGAGTAAATCTTTCCTGCAAATGGTTAGCAACAATATATAGAAAGAAATGCGGAATTGAAGTGTTATCAATTCTGCTTCTGGATCTGAAATCTTTGTTTCAATCTACTTAATTGCAGTGGACTTGAAACAATCCATCTAAATCCATTAATTGGATTCTTGGTGTCCGCTTCTGTGAACGGTAAAAGAAAACCAAATGAAAATGTATTCCCGGAGGAATCCTATGTGATAGGCACGTGGCCTGTTAGAAATTCTCTGGTTAGGAAATCAGGGATGGAGTTATCCTCTCCCTTAATGTACTGAATATCAAAATCAAAAATTGACAGAATGGCCTACCATCTGGCGAAGATCTGTTTGGACACTATGTTTTTGACATCCTTAGTAAGTACATCCTTGGCTGACTTGCAGTCAACACGAACTAAGAATTTCTGATTCAACAAATCATCTTGAAATTTTGATATGCATTTCACAATGGACAAAATTTCTTTCTTAACTGTTGAATAGTTCTGTTGGGCTTTATCCCAAGTTTCTGAATGAAAACGAACAATGTGTTCTTTTCCTTCTAACATCTGTAATAAAATACCGCTCAATCCTAATTCAAAAGCATCTGTCTGAACTATCTTTGGGGCGTCTGGTTGACATAAAGTCAAGACTGGTAAAACCTTAACTTGACGCTTAATATCCTGAACAGCTTTTGTATGGATATCAGTCCATGCTGGAGGGTTCTTTTTAAGACGTTCAAAAAGAGGTTTACATAAATGGCGAATGCCAGGATAAAATCTGCAACATAGTTTAAAGATCCTAAAAATCTTTGCAACTGTATTTTCTCACGCAGAATGTCTGGGAATTTTTCTGCAAAATCAAATGTTCTTTGGATATGGGTGATTTTCTCGAAGGAAATCATGTTTCCAAGAAATCTGATTTTTGTCTGAAAAAGTCTAATCTTGGGTGCAGAAACCACAAGACCGTTTTCTTTGATAACTTTAAAGAAAATATGCAAATGTTTCCAATGCTGATGAATGTCATTACTGAAGACTAATACATTATCAATGTAAACAATTGTGAAGTTTGTGAACTGATTAAAAATCTGGTTCATAATGTTTTGAAATTATGAAGGTGCATTCTTAAGCCCAAAAGCATAACATTCCACTCATATTGTCCAAATTGAACGGTGAATGCTGTCTTGTACCTTTCTGATTCTAAGACTTGGATTTGCCAAAATCCCGATTTTATGTCAAATTTACTGAAGACATGGGCCTGATTTAATCTCTTAAGAAGATCATTCTTGTTGGGTAATGGATATCTGATCCATTGTAAGACCTTGTTCAAGGGCTTATAGTTGATGACTAAACGAGGGACTCCTCGTTCCTGTTCAGCATGTTTATTAACATAAAAGGCTGCACACGACCATGAGCTTTTGCTGGGTTGGATTAGCTTTTTATCTAATAAACTCAGGATCTCTTTTTTACAAAGAGATAAATATTCATGATTCATCTGGATGGGCCGAGCCCTAGTAGGAATATTCTGTTCTAAAAAGTCTTTCTCATATGAGAGAGAGACAGAATGTTTCTTACGAACCCAAAAGGCCGTAGGAAGTTCTGAACAAACTTCTTTTTTCAAGTTTGGTCTAGAATTCATTGATGGACTTCTGCTGTTTAGCAATCTGTTCATCAATTCTGAGACTTTTGATATCTTGTTTAAGAAAACTGATTTGGTTTTCTTTCTGTTAGATTGAGTTAATATCTCTTCGTTGTGAAGGTAAATAAAACTCAAAAATGATAGGTTTACCTAACACATTGGTAGATATACCTTGTTCTGTAACAGTCATGGGAAATAACTGTTGAATGGATTCCCGAGAAAGGCTTGGGAATTTAACTGTTTTTATCAGCACAAAGCTGGTAGGGAAACAAATACCTTGGTTGCACACATGTGCATTAGGTAATTTGTACATAATCTAGAGTTTTGTAGAGTCAGCTGTAGAAAGCTTTTCTCTGGTTTTCTCGAAGTATCTAGAAGGAATTAGACGTTCTTGGATACAGTTCATATCTGCACCTGAGTCTAATAAGGCAATGGTTTCAGATTTGAAATCATTAACCTTGATAGTTAACTGGACATACCATTTTTGGTACGTGATCCTATTTAGAAGATTGAGATAATCCTCTGTTGGTTTGGAGGTACTAGCTCATTCTGTCAGTTTGCCAATAGCAATCTGAGTTTGTTTATCAAATTATCATTCTGAGAAAGATGTTCTTGATGTTCTAGGGATTCTATTTGTAAGAGCTGGACATCTTGTTGGAGATGTTCATGATCAAGTCTGAGATCACAAATCTCTTGTCTATACTCTCGTCTGAGTTGCTGGATTTCTGTTTTTAATAGTTTAATCTCATGCTGGAGATCAGAGATTCCCACTGGTTGGGTTTTTCTCTTCTGGAATTGATTGAGAATATCAGAATAATTTGTATTCTTGATATCTGTCTGATGTGATATGGATAGAGGTTTTTTTTCCTCTTTCTCATCCATAATATCTTTGAGTCTGAGAAGATAAGCTTGCTTCTCTTCTGGATCATTAATCTTACAGATCATATCGATCATAAGACTATGAGAGTCTGTAAGGACATTTAATCCTTTCTGGCAGAAACATGCTCCTTTGCCGGGACAAGCACATTCCTGGATGGAGTTGGAAGAACTACTGGAATAGTAGTTGTCTCTTCCAATCTGATTAATTTTTTCATCATCAGAATTTTCTGAAGAAGAACTAGATGATGATTCAAGATCATCTATGGACTGGATAATTTTGCTCTTTGTAGCTTCATCTAATTCTAACAATTGAATTAGTGATCTGACTTTGCAATCTCTTGCAAAGTGTCCTGATTTACCACATTTGAAGCAACATGTGGCTTTCTATTCTTTACTATTTTTGTTATAGTTTGGTTTCCAATTTCTTCGTGGAAACTTCTGGTAATGTTTCTTCTTATGACTGTATGGTTTGTTGCTATACTTCTGGTTATACTTCTGTCCCATGGACTTGAAGTGACTTTTATATTTTCTGGAGGAAATTCTGAATTTATGTGTCTTCTGAGTATGGGGTGGTTTAATTCTTTCCATACCATATTGTTCATACCAATTTCCTAATTCTTTTTTGTTAGACTGTTTCTTTAGTTGTGCTTTAAAACGAAGATCAGTGCAAATCTTCAAAGCAGTCTTGTTTATGTGTGATATCATATCACCATATGTTATTAGATCATAATCTAATCCTGGATAGTCAAGTGAAAGAGATTCTCTCACTTGCTGAGCAAACAACTTTGGAAGACCACAAAGGAATCTTTCCTTCCAATAACTGGCATTGTTGTCAGATCTTTGGTATAATTTACTGAGAAAAACATCTTTATACCATCGGAAGTCTTAGAGTGTACGACATCTGAGGTTCTGAAGGATTTCAGATGTTCGTTCCTGATAAACTGTGGGATCACCTATGAAATGGTAAGTGATATCGAAGACTAAGGCTGATAGAGCACATGACTCTGTCTTACCTTGCTGACTAAGAACGGGTTCACCATTCTCATTGGTTTTCACCATGTTAAGAATGCCTTCTTTGGTAGCATTATTGAGGTGATCATCCCACCATCCTTTGAGCTGACCATTGAAGCCAAGAATAATATTTCTAGTTGCTGCTCTCTTAGAAACAGCTTGTTTGTAAATGTTACCGATAATCATCATCTATTTGGTAACATTGAGAATCTGATATTCTGACATTCCATCTATGTTCCATTCATAGATTTGAGAACCTGAATAGGATCTCTGGGAATGTAATTCTTCAATTTGAAGATCTGGAGGTAAAGGTCTAGGATAAAAGTTCTTTGTATCTGGAAAAGAAATTCTATTAATGTGGATACCTTTAGCCAACTTACCTTTAGCAAACCTATCTCAACAATCTTGTAAGGTCACGGGATTGAGGAACAGAAGGTGTAAGACTCCGTTGTTACCCATGTGGCTGTTAGATGAGAGATAGTTAGGCTTCGAAGATAGTAAGGCTTCGAAGATAGTAAGACTAAGTACGATGCAGATTAGATTATAGGGAAAATAGACTAGTTTATTTATTTTCTTTGTATTAGTGGGAAATACATATCACTCATGTACTTGTATGTATTCTACCATAAGTCAGTATGATCCAGACATGAAGAAGTTTTACAACGTCTTCAGAACAGAACCAGTTTCAGACTTAGAGATGAAGAAGAAGATGAATCCAGTCAAGATTTCATCATCAGACAACATCATCACAAGACGATGAAATTACTTTCGGTCACATTGTAGAGAATTTATGTCGATGAGACCTTTCTGGTAAATGTCTCTTATATTCATCTTAGGAGGTTTCCAATTACTTAACTCTCATACTGTCCATGTCTGTTCTATTTTAGCTATGGTATTATTACAAGAGTTCATACTATATCGCTTTCTGTATAACATAGCTATGGTAGTCTATATAACATAGTATCCCGTCTATTATCTGTGTTTATTCCGCTTTCTGTTATGGCTTTCTTTATCTACTCTTTCCTGGTTTGTTTCTGGTATAAGAGCCAGAGCAACTATTAGGTTAGTCTTAAGCAACATACTTGTATCGACAATTTACCTTTAACTACGAAGACAGGGTAGGGAGCGAGTAAGACCCGCGGAAGGGCAGTAGACTCCAGGAGTCCCTTGAGGTAGTTTCGAAGATAGTAAGTCAGTTCGCAGATTGTAAGGTTAAGATTAGTCAACATAGTTGTAATGGCTTCTAGTAGCAGTAATGCTTTAGTAAGATCAGATAATAATACCATAGCTAAAACAGAACAGACATGGACAGTAGGAGAGTTAAGTAATTGGAAACCTCCTAGGATAAATATCAGAGATATTTACCAGAAGGGTCTCATTGACCTAAATTCTCTACTTACTATTAGATGTAAGGAAGAAGTAGTGCCATTAACTAGTGATCAACAGAGCATTAGAATTTTTTCCCAGAAAACGTCCAAAAGGTGAAACTATCCTTTGGAATATGGACAGAAATAGATCTATAGTTAATATACCCAGAACTATAAAGTGGAATGAAGTTTCACTTCCAAAACAGTGGGACATTGAAAATGCCACCAAACCAGTTGTTCAGGACCAGAACGTCTAGAACTCTAGAATAGAACAGATCATCCAGTATAATGATGGTACTGTTTCCATTAAGATAGATAGAGGAAATAGGAAATCAGTTTTATCCCGTTCAGTTTCTAGTATCTCTAGGATCAGCATTTCTGACCCTGCCCCAGGATTTGTTGACCTTCTCTCAACAAGCAGAAACCAGACTCAATCTGTTCCAATTGGAATTAAGATTGAAGAACAGACTGCTCGTCCAGTCTATCTAGAATTTGAACCAATAGATACATCATCTGTTGACTTCAACCCTTCAGTCTCAGACTTTGGCATCAATATGTTGTCTGAAGTCTTTGAAAGAGATGTTCAAGGTTTGAAAGAAGAATTTCTTTCAGATGAGAACAAACAGATCAGAGAATGGTATTTTCAGAATCATAACAATGAACACTTAGCAGATTTAAAAAGCCAGTGGGTACAGTATTTGCAAGTTGTTAGGTTAAATGTACCATTTTTCATGTGGTTTAAACATAGAAATAAACCAATGAACATTAATGTTCTTACTGCAAGAACAAGAAAATGAAATTTACCTAATTCTACAACAGTCATTGATACGGAGCACCCTCCGTTTCAACACACACAGATTCCTACTAAAGAAGGAACAATAGATTTAAAACCAGTTATCCTCGTTGAGGAACCAGAACTAAAAGACATTGCCCAACAAAGTAATTGGACTAATATGTCATTAGTTATATTACAAAAACAAGTTCAGAGTATCGAAGATATTCTTGAAAAATAGAATACTATAACCCCAGTAAAACTTGTTGAATCAAAATAAAAGTCAAAGGAACAGACCACTATTTCATTGATAAAACCATTTGATTCACTTAAGTAAACCAGTTCAAAGGTTAAACCAGAATCTCCAATCAAGGTTTTACCTTTTAAGTTATCCCAATATATTCCAAATTTAGAATCAACAGAAGAGAAGAATACTAAACTTCTTCAGGAACTGATTTCTAGAACCAAGAAATTAGAACCTTTATCCAGCCAACTGGCTCTTCAAACATTAAAACAGTCAGACAGTAATTCTGATTGTGACTCCTTATCTTCACAGAATTCCGGGAGGGATAAAGCTATCCACATTAATAGAATTTCTTTTCCAGATACAAAGAACTTCTATCACAGACCTTCACCTCCAGATCTTCAAATTGAAGAATTACATTCCCAGAGATCCTATTCAGGTTCTCAAATCTATGAATGGAACATAGATGGAATGTCAGAATATTAGATTCTCAATGTTACCAAACAAATGATCATTATCGATAACATTTACAAACAAGTTGTTTCTGAGAGAGCAGCAACCCGAAATATTATTCTTGGCTTCAATGGTCAGCTCAAAGGATGGTGGGATGATCACCTCAATGATGCTACCAAAGAAGGCATTCTTAACATGGTGAAAACTAATGAGAATAGTGAACCCGTTCTTAATCAGCAAGGTAAGACAGAGTCATGTGCTCTATCAGCCTTAGTCTTCGATATCACCTACCATTTCATAGGTGATCCCACAGTTTATCAGGAACGAACATCTGAAATCCTTCAGAACCTTAGATGTCGTACACTCCAAGACTTCCGATGGTATAAGGATGTCTTTCTCAGTAAACTATACCAAAGATCTGACAACAACGCCAGTTATTGGAAGGAAAGATTCCTTTGTGGTCTTCCAAAGTTGTTTGCTCAGCAAGTGAGAGAATCTCTTTCACTTGACTATCCAGGATTAGATTACAATCTAATAACATATGGTGATATGATATCACACATAAAAAAGTCTGCTTTGAAGATTTGGATTGATCTTCGTTTTAAAGCACAACTAAAGAAACAGTCTAACATAAAAGAATTAGGAAATTAGTGTGAATAGTATGGTATGGAAAGAATTAAACCACCCCATACTCAGAAGACACACAAATTCAGAATTTTCTCCATAAAATATAAAAGTCACTTCAAGTCCATGGGACAGAAGTATAACCAGAAGTATGGTAACAAACCATACAGTCATAAGAAGAAACATTACCAGAAGTTTCCACAAAGAAATTGGAAACCAAACTATAACAAAAATAGTAAAGAATAGAAAGCCACAGGTTGCTTCAAATGTGGTAAATCATGACACTTTGCAAGAGATTGCAGAGTCAGATCACTAATTCAATCGTTAGAATTAGATGAAGCTACAAAGAGCAAAAATTATCTAGTCCATAGATGATCTTGAATCATCATCCAGTTCTTCTTCAGAAAATTCTGATGATGAAAACATTAATCAGATTGGAACAGACAACTACTATTCCAATAGTTCTTCCAACTCCATCCAGGAATGTGCTTGTCCCAGCAAAGGAGCATGTTTCTGCCAGAAATGATTAAATATCCTTACAGACTCTCATAGTCTTATGATCGATATGATCTGTAAGATTAATGATCTAGAAGACAAGCAAGCTTATCTTCTCAGACTCAAAGATATTATGGATGAGAAAGAGGAAAAGAAACCTCTATCCATATCACATCAGACTAATATCAATAATACAAATTATTCTGATATTCTCAGTCAATTCCAGAAGAGAAAAACCCAACCAGTGGGAATCTCTGATCTTCAGCATGAGATTAATTGTTAAAAACAGAAATCCAGCAACTCAGACAAGAGTATAGACAAGAGATTTGTGATCTCAGACTTGATCATGAACATCTCCAACAAGATGTCCAACTCTTACAAATAGAATCCCTAGAACGTCAAGAACATCTTTTTCAGAATGATGAACTTGATAAACAAACTCAGATTGATATTGGCAAACTGACAGAAGGAGCTAGTACCTCCAAACCAACAAAGGATTATCTCAATCTTCTAAATAGGATCACGTACCAAAAATGGTATGTCCAGTTAACTATCAAGGTTAATGATTTCAAATTTGAAACCATTGCTTTATTAGACTCAGGTGCAGATATGAACTGTATCCAAGAAGGTCTAATTCCTTCCAGATACTTCGAGAAAACCAAAGAAAATCTTTCTACAGCTGACTCTACAAAACTCCAGATTAGGTACAAATTACCTAATGCACATGTGTGCAACCAAGGTATTTGTTTCCCTACCAGCTTTGTACTGATAAAATAGTTAAATTCCCAAGTCATTCTCGGGAATCTATTCCTTCAACAGGTATTTCCCATTACTGTTACAGAACAAGGTATATCTACCAATGTGTTAGGTAAACCTATCCTTTTTTAGTTTTATTTCCCTTCACAATGAAGAGATATTAACTCAATCCAACAGAAAGAAAACCAAATCAGTTTTCTTAAACAAGATATCAAAAGTCTCAGAATTGATGAACAGATTGCTAAACAACAGAAGTCCATCAATGAATTCTAGACCAAACTTGAAAAAGAAGTTTGTTCAGAACTTCCTACGGCCTTTTGGGTTCGTAAGAAACATTCTGTCTCACTCCCATATGAGAAAGACTTTTTAGAACAGAATATTCCTACCAGGGCTCAGCCTATCCAGACGAATCAGGAATATTTATCTCTTTGTAAAAAAAAGATCCAGAGTTTATTAGATAAAAAGCTAATCCGATCCAGCAAAAGCCCATGGTCGTGTGCAGCCTTTTATGTTAATAAACATGCTGAACAGGAATGAGAAGTCCCTCGTTTAGTCATCAACTATAAGCCCTTGAACAAGGTCTTACAATGGATCAGATATCCATTACCCAACAAGAATGATCTCCTTAAGAGATTAAATCAAGCCCATGTCTTCAGTAAATTTGACATGAAATCGGGATTTTAGCAAATCCAAGTCTTAGAATCAGAAAGGTACAAGACAGCATTCACCGTTCCATTTGGACAATATGAGTGGAATGTTATGCCTTTTGGGCTCAAGAATGCACCTTCAGAATTCCAAAACATTATGAACCAGATTTTTAATCAGTTCACAGACTTCACAATTGTTTACATTGATGATGTATTAGTCTTCAGTAATGACATTCATCAGCATTGGAAGCATTTGCATTTTTTTTTTAAAGTTATCAAAGAAAACGGTCTTGTGGTTTCTGCCCCCAAGATTAGACTTTTTCAGACAAAAATCAGATTTCTGGGAAACATGATTTTCTTTAGGGAAAATCACCCCTATCCAAAGAACACTTGATTTTGCAAAAAAATTCCCAAACATTCTGCATGAGAAAACACAGTTGCAAAGATTTTTAGGATCTTTAAACTATGTTGCAGATTTTTATCCTGGCATTCGCCATTTATGTAAACCTCTTTTTGAACGTCTTAAAAAGAACCCTCCAGCATGGACTGATATCCATACAAAAGATGTTTAGGATATTAAGTGTCAAGTTAAGGTTTTACCAGTTTTGACTTTATGTCAACCAGACACCCCAAAGATAGTTCAGACAGATGCTTCTGAATTAGGATTTGGTGGTATTTTAATACAGATTTTAGAAGGAAAAGAACACATTGTTCATTTCTATTCAGGAACTTGGGATAAAGCCCAACAGAACTATTCAACAGTTAAGAAAGAAATTTTGTCCATTGTTAAATGCATATCAAAATTTCAAGACGATTTGTTGAATCAGAAATTCTTAGTTCGTGTTGACTGCAAGTCAGCCAAGAATGTACTTACTAAGGATGTCAAAAACATAGCGTCCAAACAGATCTTCGCCAGATGGCAGGCCATTCTGTCAATTTTTTATTTTGATATTCAGTACATTAAGGGAGAGGATAACTCCATCCCTGATTTCCTAACTAGAGAATTTCTAATAGGCCACGTGCCTATCACATAGGATTCCTCCGAGAATACCTTTTCATTTTGTTTTCTTTTACAGTTCATAGAAGCGGACACCAAGAATCCAATTAATGGATTTAGATGGATTGTTTCAAGTCCACTGTAATTAAGTAGATTGAAATGAAGATTTCAGATCCAGAAGCAGAATTGATAACATTTCAATTTCGCATTTCTTTCTATATATTGTTGCTAACCATTTGCAAGAAAGATTCACTCCTGACTTAGTAACAATGGCACCCAAGAAAGACAAAGGAAAGGCAAAAGCATTCGATCTCAGTTCCTATGCTCAGAAAGCCAGCACACCAGCAGCTACTCTAGCTCAGTCATCAACACTAGTCAAGGTTGAAGACAAACAGATAACCCATACACAGAAATCTACCCAGTCACCCCTAGGTAGAAACCTCACAGTTTTGGGGACTTTGACCTCTCAAAAATAGTTAACCAGTGTTCATGCAGGTACTGTAGGTACATCGTCTTCACAGACGACAGTCAGTAACAAGTTTCAGCCCCTTGTTGCTAAAACCAAACCAGTAACTCCAGAACCTAAACAGTTACCATCCCCGTTATACATATACAAGAGCGTCTTTGACCAAATTCTTGTAACAGAACCATTCCATTTCAAACAAAACCCAAACATCACCCCTGATGAGTTTGTTTGGGCGTTTCTCCACCCCCATTCAAACTACATCCCAGATAACACATAAAAAACATAAAGTTACTATGAGGCTATTCTCATAGCAACAGGCTTCATAGAGTTTGTCCCAGATGACAGTGACAAACAACCTGGCCAGTATAGTGACATCAAGGCTAAGCTATAAACTATGCTCACCCTTGATCAATGAGCACAACCCCCACAGAAAACCAAACAGATCCCAAAAAATTTACTCCTCAGAGACTATAACTATTATGATTACATTCAGGCATGGTTCAGATGTTTCTATCGCCAGAATGATAAACATGATATGTCATGGTTTTTCCTTTTCAAGAAATCATTTCCCCTAGAGGACCCAAATTGGTTTATCCAATGGTGGGGATCATATGGTCCTATAACAGACATATTACTAGAACCAGTCCTCAAAGGATTCCAGTACTTCACGGAGAATTGTCAGGCACCAGCTCAGTTAGCCTATCTTTCCCCATTTTTCGTGTTCTACATAATTTTCTTTATGACATGGATTTTAAGTTGAAAATAATCCATTAATTCTAAAACTTGTTAGAAGAATCCGGTTTAACTGGAATAGCGTAAGCAACATACTTGTATTGACAACTTACCTTTAACTACGAAGATATGGTAGGGAGTGAGTAAGACCCGCGGAAGGGCAATAGACTCCAGGAGTCCCTTCAGGTAGTTTTGAAGATAGTAAGTC
Organism: Ehretia macrophylla; assembly: GCA_037974665.1. Taxonomy (NCBI): domain Eukaryota; kingdom Viridiplantae; phylum Streptophyta; class Magnoliopsida; order Boraginales; family Ehretiaceae; genus Ehretia; species Ehretia macrophylla. The sequence goes on along the minus strand of CM075772.1, from coordinate 46,548,624 downwards.
GGTTCGCATATTGTAAGGTTAAGACTAGTCAACATAGTTGTAATGGCTTCTAGTAGCAGTAATGCTTCAGTAAGATCAGATAATAATACCATAGCTAAAACAGAATAGACATGGACAGTAGGAGTGTTAAGTAATTGGAAACCTCCTAAGATGAATATAAGAGAGATTTTCCAGAAGGGTTTCATTGACCTAAATTCTCTACTTACTATTAGATGTAAGGAAGAAGTAGTGCCATTAACTAGTGATCAACAGAGCATCAGACTTTTTTCCCAGAAAACGTCCAAAAGGTAAAACTATCCTTTGGAATATGGACAGAAATAGATCTATAGTTAATATACCCAGAACTATAAAGTGGAATGAAGTTTCACTTCCAGAACGGTGGGACATTGAAAATGCCACCGAACCAGTTGTTCAGGACCAGAACGTCCAGAACTCTAGAATAAAACAGATCATCCAGTATAATGATAGTACTGTTTCCATTAAGATAGATAGAGGAAATAGGAAATCAGTTTTATCTCGTTCAATTTCCAGTATCTCTAGGATCAGCATTTCTGACCCTGCCCCAGGATTTGTTGACCTTCCCTCAACAAGCAGAAACCAGACTCAATCTGTTCCAATTGGAATTAAGATTGAAGAACAGACTGCTCGTCCAGTCTATCCAAAATTTGAACCAACAGATACATCATCTGTTGACTTCAACTGTTCAGCCTCAGACTTTGGCATCAATATGTTGTCTGAAGTCTTTGAAAGAGATGTTCAAGGTTTGAAAGAAGAATTTCTTTCAGATGAGAACAAACAGATCAGAGAATGGTATTTTCAGAATCATAACAGTGAACAATTAGCAGATTTAAAAAGCCAATGGCTCTAGTATTTGCAAGTTGTTAGGTTAAATGTACCATTTTTCATGTGGTTTAAACATAGAAATAAACCAATGAACATTAATGTTCTTACTGCAAGAACAAGAAAATGAAATTTACCTAATTCCACAATAGTCATTGATGCGGAGCACCCTTCGTTTCAACACACACAGATTCCTACTAAAGAAGGAACAATAGATTTAAAACCAGTTATCCTCGTTGAGGAACCAGAACTAAAAGACATTGCCCAACAAAGTAATTGGATTAATCTGTCATTAGTTACATTACAAAACCAAGTTCAGAATATCGAAGATATTCTTGAAAACAGAATACTATAACCCCAGTTAAACCTATTGAATCAAAACAAAAGTCAAAGGAACAGACCAATGTTTCATTGATAAAACCATTTGATTCACTTAAGTTAACCAGTTCAAAGGTTAAACCATAATCTCCAATCAAGGTTTTACCTTTTAAGATATCCCAATATATTTCAAATTTGGAATCAACAGAAGAGAAGAATACTAAACTTCTTCAGGAACTGATTTCCAGAACCAAGAAATCAGAACCTTTATCCAGCCAACTCGCTCTTCAAACATTAAAACAGTCAGACAGTAATTCTGATTGTGACTTCTCATCTTCACAGAATTCTGGGAGGGATAAAGCTATCCACATTAATAGAATTTCTTTTCCAAATACAAAGAACTTCTATCCTAAACCTTCACCTCCAGATCTTCAAATTGAAGAATTACATTCCCAGAGATCTTATTCAGGTTCTCAAATATATGAATGGAACATAGATGGAATGTCAGAATATCAGATTCTCAATGTTACCAAACAAATGATCATTATCGGTAACATTTACAAACAAGCTGTTTTTGAGAGAGCAGCAACCAGAAATATTATTCTTGGCTTCAATGGTCAGCTCAAAGGATGGTGGGATGATCACCTCAATAATGCTACCAAAGAAGGCATTCTTAACATGGTGAAAACCAATGAGAATTGTGAACCCGTTCTTAATCAGCAAGGTAAGACAGAGTCATGTGCTCTATCAGCCTTAGTCTTCGATATAACCTACCATTTCATAGGTGATCCCACAGTTTATCAGGAACGAACATATGAAATCCTTCAGAACCTCAGATGTCGTACACTCCAAGACTTCCGATGGTATAAGGATGTCTTTCTCAGTAAACTATACCAAAGATCTGACAACAACGCCAGTTATTGGAAGTAAAGATTCCTTTGTGGTCTTCCAAAGTTGTTTGCTCAGCAAGTGAGAGAATCTCTTTCACTTGACTATCCAGGATTAGATTACGATCTAATAACATATGGTGATATGATATCACACATAAACAAGACTGCTTTGAAGATTTGCACTGATCTTCGTTTTAAAGCACAACTAAAGAAACAGTCTAACAGAAAAGAATTAGGAAATTGGTGTGAACAGTATGGTATAGAAAGAATTAAACCACCCCATACTCAGAAGACATATAAATCTAGAATTTCATCCAGAAAATATAAAAGTTACTTCAAGTCCATGGGACAGAAGTATAACCAGAAATATGGCAACAAACCATACAGTCATAAGAAGAAACATTACCAGAAGTTTCCACGAAGAAATTGGAAACCAAACTATAACAAAAATAGTAAAGAACAGAAAGCCACATGTTGCTTCAAATGTGGTAAATCATGATACTTTGCAAGAGATTGCAGAGTCAGATCACTAATTCAATCGTTAGAATTAGAAGAAGCTACAAAGAGCAAAATTATCCAGTCCATAGATGATCTTGAATCATCATCCAGTTCTTCTTCAGAATATTCTGATGATGAAAACATTAATCAGATTGGAACAGACAACTACTATTCCAGTGGTTCTTCCAACTCCATCCAGGAATGTGCTTGTCCCGGCAAAGGAGCATGATTCTGCCAGAAAGGATTAAATGTCCTTACAGACTCTCATAGTCTTATGATCGATATGATCTGTAAGATTAATGATCCAGAAGAGAAGCAAGCTTATCTTCTCAGACTCAAAGACATTATGGATGAAAAAAAGGAAAAGAAACCTCTGCCCATATCACATAAGACTGATATCAAGAATACAAATTATTCTGATATTCTGAGTCAAATCCAGAAAAGAAAAACCCAACTAGTGGGAATCTCTGATCTCCAGTATGAGATTAAACTGTTAAAAACAGAAATTCAGCAACCCAGACAAGAGTATAGACAAGAGATTTGTGATCTCAGACTTGATCATGAACATCTCCAACAAGATGTCCAGCTCTTACAAATAGAATCCCTAGAACGTCAAGAACATCTTTCTCAGAATGATGAACTTGATAAACAAACTCAGATTGCTATTGGCAAACTGACAGAAGGAGCTAGTGTGATAACCCGAACCCGGCATGCATTTAAGGACATTTAATTTAATTTAATTAAGTGTTATCATAAATGTTAGCATTGAATTATGTGTTTATTTTTAGTTAAACGTTCATTTGTGGCTTTATTTTCATATTTATGTCAATCGGTTTTATTTTTCTTGCACTTAAATGCTCGGATTTCAATTAAATGAAAAATAGCTCCGAGCGGGAGTAAAATTTGAACTATGATACTTTTCAAAAATGATATATTTCTTAAATTCTTTGAGATTTAATTGTTATTCTTTTATTGTCGCAAAATGCATAGCATTTCGAGAGCGATAGTTAGGAAATGAATTCTAGTCCTCAGCAAATAGTGAAAACTAGTATTTAGTGCCTTAATTTTAATATTTTAGTTGTTGTTAGCTAGAATTAAAATTGTGTTAGGTGTTATAGCTTTAAAATGCATAAAATAAGCTAGATTGACCAATTTAAGTGAGCATTGACCAAGCCTTGACCATTTGACCTTGTGTCATCTTTATAATAGCACATAATAACACAAAAAAAAGAAGGCTAAAAATCAGAATGCATAGGGCCGAAAAATGCAAGGAAGAAAAAAATAACATTTCAACTTCAAATCTTCGATTCTTCGAGTGAGCTTGCACGAGGTGGTTTCCGAGGCATCCTACGAGGCTTTTCTAGCGTCTAGGAGCGTCGAAGGTAATGGTTTCATGTTTATTTGCGCATTTGAATATTTTGTGTATTAACTTTGATTTTTGGGTTTTATCCGTATATTGTTATTTTAATCATTTTGAGGCTTAAAGAATGTTCCCTAGCAATTGTAGAACATGTATTTATAGCTTTGTAACATTTCCTATGGTTAAATCTTGAGATTGTAATTTAAATTGTTAGTTGAATAGTAAACTATGAATAGTAAAACCTCGTTTCGATAAAGTTGCGCTGTTATGCTTTCTGTTGATGTGAAAATGTGCTAGGTATGCTAGAATGCCTAAATGCATGGTTTGTTTAGGTTGCGTAATGGAAAAAATGAGAAAAATGCATTAGTGAAAGTTGGGGTCGTTTCGGTCGAGTTTAGAATTTTCTCGATTTGCGTGAAGGCATTGTCGAGGTACGTCATGGAAGCACTTTTGGTGCAGTTGTGACATTGGTTGGGTAATCGGTTGAGGTAGTTGTAGTTCAAACGAGCAAAGGGAGAAATCGCGGCTCTGCATGAATTCTAGGGTTAAGTAGGGTTTCGGGGTCTTTAGTCGTGCCTTATAGTGACCTAAGAGGATTGGTGAAGTCGGTTTCCAAAACTCGTGACTCGTTTGAAAATAGTAGTGTTTTGAAAGTTGGGATCATTTTTGTGATTTTGTGTGTTTTCGTAGAATATTGCTTATAGAATGCTTATAATGCCTATAGAATACTTGTTATTGATTGATAATGTTTGTTGGTGTTGTTCTTGTTACTTATTTGGTTGTAAATGCTTGTTATCTTGCTTATCACCTCTATTTTGTATTGTTGTGCTATCGCTCGTATATTGCTTGTATCGTGTCTTGCATTGCATAGTATCAGGCGCGTGAGTGATGGGCCTCTCTGGGTAGTCTCGGGTTGCCAGTGTTGGTTGCTCTAGCTCCGTGTCCTATTCCCTTTTCTCGCTTGGGTTGCCTCCCAGGGAGATTTGGGTCGTAGAATTGATGGTTACTCCTGGTGTATTCCAAACTGAAGTTAGAAGGTGGTTGCGTGCTTATTGTCATCGTTGTCATCATCAAGCTCGAGATTGATGTATCGCTCGTGAAATGGTACATTGCTCGTATGAGTGAACCATAGCCTTCAGAGTGTGGTATAGCTTTGAATGGTTGTGTTAATGCTTTCAGTAATTGCTTATTGTATTGATTGTTTGTCTTGATTGCTTATTTATCAGTTATATTGCTTAACTGTCTTATTTGCATTGCACGACTTTCTTTCTCTCCAATTCGATATCTATCTCGCCCTCACTGAGTATACGTGTTGTGTATACTCACTCCCCACCACCACATTTCAGGAAATGCCATGTTAGCTAGAAAGTTCGTGATTTCGTGAAAGTTCGTGCTTGAAGAGTTGTCTTGCGTGCCTTTGTGACTTGAGTTGTCGAAGTTGTAAATGTGTTTGCTTTTATGTATTGTATGTATTTAATGTCCAAAAGGATGTAATTTAAGTTTCATTAGATTATTGAAGTGGTTTGATATGTTAGATTATGTATCTAGATAATGTAGCTTAACTCCAATGCATGTTTGTATTGTCCAAAAGAAAGAGATAGAAATATATGATAGTCTAACTTATGCAATAGGTTGGTGTAGTTTGATTGCTAAGGATGAATGTATATTTCCTTGTGATTGCTTGTTGTGAGCCAAGGCTGGGATGGCCTTGAGGTGGTTGAATGTTTGGACATGGTATTGGTCCACTTATATGCTGTCGCAGGTTTGCTTTTTGCCTAGAAACAGGGGAGACTCCGTCCGTTTTCCCTGAAAATTATGCCCGGGTTTGGATTTGGGTTGTGATTAGATCGATTGATAGAACTCCCGGTCTCGAGAGGGATCAGGGTGTTACAAGTGGTATCAGAGCTTGTTTAGCTCATAAGCCGGGACAGGGTCCTCGGTCTGGTGGGTAGTGACCCTTGAATGTGTGCTTGTTAAATGTGTCTTGAAAGTGTATACTTGTATGTGGGATTGTGTGTCTTGACCTGAATGTGTGCTCCTATGTGGTATAGTTATGTGTTATGTGTTAAATGTTTCTCAAGTAAACTGAAATGTCTAGTTGTCTATCGAATTGACTTATTGAATTGGCATCGTGAATCGAATCAACCTCGTGAATTGTTATTTGCTTGAAGTATTGCTTGTAATGTGTGTATTGAAATTCCTTGAATTGGTTATGCTGTGATTTGAATTGATTATGTTGTGCTTGACTTGAGTGTCATGCTTGAGTGACTTTGTTGAATAAACTCTTTTGTAAATTTGCTTGCATAATAGTTTAAGGCATGTGTATAAATGTGATATCTTGGCATTCATACATGTCCCGTGGAAATGGTAAGGAAGACTTCTTCCTCCCCTGAAGAAAGTGGTTCATAGCTGGCCTTCCAAGATATGTGGATTGACGGGAATGAGCAGTATTTGACTAGCCGTTATTTGGTAGTTGGAGTTTGTTTATTGGGATTCCTCTAAGGTTATCTCCTATGCTTGGTATAAATGACTTTCTTTGGAGTTCTACATTATTATTCTTTGGAGCATCTTCTTAATATTTCCTTGTTGGGCATTCATCGAGTATTTCTATATTGGTATTTCTTGGAAGACTTGGTTGGGATTTTAATCAACCTTTAGTGTTCTTTCTGTATTCTTATGGGGAACTTTGATTTGAATCTATTTACAATGATCAGTTTTGCGTGAAGCGTACTACCTTGGTATTCCTTGTGGACATTTCTCAGTGGACTTGGCAATCAGAATTTTATCGGACTTACTGCATAATATTATCTACAATATCTCCGCTCTAGTCTTTCCTGATATTTTATCGGCAATCGTGATTAGAATTCTTCAATAGTATATGATGCACCTGCACAACATTCCCTCTGATGCTTCTTGAGCTATATATTTTGAAAGACTTCCTTGAAACCTCTGTAATATGATTGACTGGATTTCTTGTCTGGAGTCTTCTTAAGCAGTACTTGGGATTCTTGTTTAGACTCTACTTCAGATTGTTTATTGGTATGTTCTCGGTACTTTTAGTTGGGATTCTATTATGGCATTCATGTCTAGTAAGATTTTTATTTGAGGATCTATTAGGTTGTTCTCTGGAGCATTCTTTGGTTTTCTTAACGGGTGTTCTTTGGAGACTTTTGTTGGCACTTCTCGGTGGACTTGGTTATTGGAATCTCAATCGGACTTACTGTATGGTATTATTTATGGTATGTGTGTCTTGGACTTTATTGGTGTGCTACTGGCATTCCTAATTGGAAAATTCTTCAATGGCATTCTTCAGGATCCTTAGTGGCCATTTATTTAGCATTTACTTATTGGGCAAACTTGGCTACATTTTTACCGGAGCATTGTTCGGGTATTTTTCTTGGCATTCCTCAGTTGGTTTGGTAATTGGAATTCCTATCGGACTTATTGTATAGCACTATTTACGGTATTCTTTGGAATTCTTAGTGTGCATTCTACTGGTATTTTCCTTGTTGGCACTATTGGAAGTCTTACACTTGGAATCTTGTTCAGAATTATTATCTTATATTGCTTACGGTGTGCTGTGGAATACTTTAGGCTTCCTTGGTGGTAAGTTGTATATAGTTTGCACTCGGCAAATGGCGGTGAGGTCTTGGAGCTTGGTCTTATATGTGCTGCATCTACTTTGGCCATCCTTTGACTTCCTTATTTGATACTTGTTGGACTTTTATAGAGGATTCGTATATTTGCTTTAGTCTTTATTGGCATCTTCTCGGCACTTTTAGCGGGGAATTCTTTTATGATATTCTTGACCAGCGGAATTCTTATTTGGATTTCAAGATGGTATTGTCAATTAAGCCTTTATTTGGCCTTGTTGCTTTGGAGTTTTCAGTCAGTACTATTGGGGGGTTCTTAGTAAAGTATTCTTCGAGCGTTCTTATTCAGTGTCTTGTTCAGCAACCGATGAAGATTAGTCAGAGTTGGATTTCAGTGGATGCAGAGTTCTATTGGAAGAAGAATTGCGAGGACACAATTGTTTTAAGGGGGAAGGATGTGATAACCCGAACCCGGCATGCATTTAAGGACATTTAATTGCATTTAATTAAGTGTTATCATAAATGTTAGCATTGAATTATGTGTTTATTTTTAGTTAAACGTTCATTTGTGGCTTTATTTTCATATTTATGTCAATTGGTTTTATTTTTCTTGCACTTAAATGCTCGGATTTCAATTAAATAAAAAGTAGCTCCGAGCCGGAGTAAATTTTAAACTATGATACTTTTCAAAAATGATATATTTCTTAAATTCTTTGAGATTTAATTGTTATTCTTTTATTGTCGCAAAGTGCATAGCATTTCGAGAGCGATAGTTAGGAAATGAATTCTACTCCTCAGCAAATAGTGAAAACTAATATCTAGTGTCTTAATTTTAATATTTTAGTTGTTTTTAGCTAGAATTAAAATTGTGTTAGGTGTTATAGCTTTAAAATGCATAAAATAAGCTAGATTGACCAACTTAAGTGAGAATTGACCAAGCCTTGACCATTTGACCTTGTGTCATCTTTATAATAGCACATAATAACACAAAAAAAAAGAAGGCTGAAAATCAGAATGCATAGGGCCGAAAAATGCAAGGAAGAAAAAAATAACATTTCAACTTCAAATCTTCGATTCTTCGCGTGAGCTTGCACGGGGTGGTTTCCGAGGCATCCTATGAGGTTTTCCTAGCATCTAGGAGCGTCGAAGGTAAGGGTTTCATGTTTATTTGCGCATTTGAATATTTTGTGTATTAACTTTGATTTTTGGGTTTTATCTGTATATTGTTATTTTAATCATTTTGAGGCTTAAAGAATATTCCCTAGCAATTGTAGAACATGTATTTATAGCTTTGTAACATTTCCTATGGTTAAATCTTGAGATTGTAATTTAAATTGTTAGTTGAATAGTAAACTATGAATAGTAAAACCTCGTTTCGATAAAGTTGCGTCGTTATGCTTTCTGTTGATGTGAAAAGGTGCTAGGTATGCTAGAATGCCTAAATGCATGGTTTGTTTAGGTTGCGTAATGGAAAAAATGAGAAAAATGCATTAGTGAAAGTTGGCGTCGTTTCGGTCGAGTTTAGAATTTTCTCGATTTGCGTGAAGGCATTGTCGAGGTACGTCATGGAAGCACTTTTGGTGCAGTTGTGACATTGGTTGGGTAATCGGTTGAGGTAGTTGTAGTTCAAACGAGCAAAGGGAGAAATCGCGGCTCTGCATGAATTCTAGGGTTAAGTAGGGTTTCGGGGTCTTTAGTCGTGCCTTATAGTGACCTAAGAGGATTGGTGAAGTCGGTTTCCAAAACTCGTGACTCGTTTGAAAATAGTAGTGTTTTGAAAGTTGGGATCATTTTTGTGATTTTGTGTGTTTTCGTAGAATATTGCTTATAGAATGCTTATAATGCCTATAGAATACTTGTTATTGCTTGATAATGTTTGTTGGTGTTGTTCTTGTTACTTATTTGGTTGTAAATGCTTGTTATCTTGCTTATCACCTCTATTTTGTATTGTTGTGCTATCGCTCGTATATTGCTTGTATCGTGTCTTGCATTGCATAGTATCAGGCGCGTGAGTGATGGGCCTCTCTGGATAGTCTCGGGTTGCCAGTGTTGGTTGCTCTAGCTCCGTGTCCTATTCCCTTTTCTCGCTTGGGTTGCTTCCCAGGGAGATTTGGGTCGTAGAATTGATGGTTACTCCCGGTGTATTCCAAACTGAAGTTATAAGGTGGTTGCGCGCTTATTGTCATCGTTGTCATCATCAAGCTCGAGATTGATGTATCACTCGTGAAATGGTACATTGCTCGTATGAGTGAACCATAGCCTTCAGAGTGTGGTATAGCTTTGAATGATTGTGTAAATGCTTTCAGTAATTGCTTATTGTATTGATTGTTTGTCTTGATTGCTTATTTATCAGTTATATTGCTTAACTGTCTTATTTGCATTGCACGACTTTTTTTCTCTCCAATTCAATATCTGTCTCGCCCTCACTGAGTATACGTGTTGTGTATACTCACTCCTCACTACCATATTTCAGGAAATGCCATGTTAGCTGGAAAGTTCGTGATTTCGTGAAAGTTCGTGCTTGAAGAGTTGTCTTGCGTGCCTTTGTGACTTGAGTTGTCGAAGTTGTAAATGTGTATGCTTTTATGTATTGTATGTATTTAATGTCAAAAAGGATGTAATTTAAGTTTCATTAGATTATTGAAGTGGTTTGATAAGTTAGATTATGTATCTAGATAATGTAGCTTAACTTCAATGCATGTTTGTATTGTCCAAAAGAAAGAGATAGAAAGATATAATAGTCTAACTTATGCAATAGGTTGGTGTAGTTTGATTGCTAAGCATGAATGTATATTTCCTTGTGATTGCTTGTTGTGAACTAAGGTTCGGATGGCCTTGAGGTGGTTGAATGTTTGGACATGGTATTGGTCCACTTATATGCTGTCGCAGGTTTGCTTTTCGCCTAGAAACAGGGGAGACTCCGTCCGTTTTTCCTGAAAATTATGCCCGGGTTTGGATTTGGGTTGTGATTAGATCGATTGATAGAACTCCCGGTCTCGAGCGGGATCAGGGTGTTACAGCTAGTACCTCTAAACCAACAGAGGATTATCTCAATCTTCTAAATAGGATCACATACCAAAAATGGTATGTCCAGTTAACTATCAAGGTTAATGATTTCAAATTTGAAACCATTGCCTTATTAGACTCAGGTGCAGATATGAACTGTATCCAATAAGGTCTAATTCCTTCCAGATAATTTGAGAAAACCAGAGAAAAACTTTCTACAGCTGACTCTACAAAACTCCAGATTAGGTACAAATTACCTAATGCATATGTGTGCAACCAAGGTATTTGTTTCCCTACCAGCTTTGTGCTGATAAAACAGTTAAATCCCAAGTCATTCTCGGGAACCCATTCCTTCAACAGTTATTTCCCATGACTGTTACAGAACAAGGTATATCTACCAATGTGTTAGGTAAACCTATCCTTTTTGAGTTTTATTTCCCTTCACAACGAAGAGATATTAACTCAATCCAACAGAAAGAAAACCAAATCAGTTTTCTTAAACAAGATATCAAAAGTCTCAGAATTGATGAACAGATTGCTAAACAGCAGAAGTCCATCAATGAATTCCAGACCAAACTTGAAAAAGAAGTTTGTTCAGAACTTTCTACGGCCTTTTGGGTTCGTAAGAAACATTCTGTCTCTCTCCCATATGAGAAAGATTTTTTAGAACAGAATATTCCTACCAGGGCTCGGCCCATCCAGATGAATCAGGAATATTTATCTCTTTGTAAAAAAGAGATCCAGAGTTTATTAGATAAAAAGCTAATCCGACCCAGCAAAAGCCCATGGTCGTGTACAGTCTTTTATGTTAATAAACATGCTGAACAGGAACGAGGAGTCCCTCGTTTAGTCATCAACTATAAGCCCTTGAACAAGGTCTTACAATGGATCAGATATCCATTACCCAACAAGAATGATCTCCTTAAGAGATTAAATCAGTCCCATGTCTTCAGTAAATTTGACATGAAATCGGGATTTTAGCAAATTCAAGTCTTAGAATTAGAAAGGTACAATACAGTATTCACCGTTCCATTTGGACAATATGAGTGGAATGTTAATGCACCTTCAGAATTCCAAAACATTATGAACCATATTTTTAATCAGTTCACAGACTTCACAATTGTTTACATTGATGATGTATTAGTCTTCAGTAATATCATTCATCAGTATTTGAAGCATTTGCATCTTTTCTTTAAAGTTACCAAAGAAACCGGTCTTGTGGGTACTGCCCCCAAGATTAGACTCTTCAGACAAAAATCAGATTTCTTGGAAACATGATTTCCTATGGCAAAATCACCCCTATCCAAAGAACATTTGATTTTGCAGAAAAATTCCCAGACATTCTACGTGAGAAAACACAGTTGCAAAGAATTTTTTGGATCTTTAAACTATGTTGCAGATTTTTATCCTGGCATTCGTCATTTATGTAAACCTCTTTTTGAACGTCTTAAAAAGAACCCTCCAGCATGGACTGATATCCATACAAAAGCTGTTCAGGATATTAAGCGTCAAGTTAAGGTTTTACCAGTCTTGACTTTATGTCAACCAGACGTCCCAAAGATAGTTCAGACAAATACTTCTGAATTAGGATTTGGCGGTATTTTATTACAGATGTTAGAAGGAAAAGAATACATTGTTCGTTTCCATTCAGGAACTTGGGATAAAGCCCAACAGAACTATTCAACAGTTAAGAAAGAAATTTTGTCCATTGTGAAATGCATATCAAAATTTCAAGATGATTTGTTGAATCAGAAATTCTTAGTTCGTGTTGACTGCAAGTCAACCAAGGATGTACATACTAAGGATGTCAAAAACATAGCGTCCAAACAGATCTTCGCCAGATGGCAGGCCATTCTGTCAATTTTTGATTTTGATATTCAGTACATTAAGGAAGAGGATAACTTTATCCCTGATTTCCTAACCAGAGAATTTCTAACAGGCCACGTGCCTATCACATAGGATTCCTCCGGGAATACCTTTTCATTTTGTTTTCTTTTACAGTTCACAGAAGCGGACACCAAGAATCCAATTAATGGATTTAGATGGATTGTTTCAAGTCCACCGCAATTAAGTAGATTGAAACAAAGATTTCAGATCCAGAAGCAGAATTGATAACATTTCAATTCCGCATTTCTTTCTATATATTGTTGATAACCATTTGCAGGAAAGATTTACTCCTGACTTAGTGACAATGGCACCCAAGAAAGACAAAGGAAAGGCAATAGCATTCGATCTCAGTTCCTATGCTCAGAAAGCCAGTACACCAGCAGCTACTCCAGCTCAGTCATCAACCCCAGTCAAGGTTGAAGACAAACAGATAACCCATACACAGAAATCTACCCAGTTACCGCTAGGTAGAAACCTCACAGTTTTGGGGACTTTGACCCCTCAATAACAGTTAACCGGTGTTCATGCAGGTACTGCAGGTACATCGTCTTCACAGACGACAGTCAGTAACAAGTTTTAGCCCCTTGTTGCTAAAACCAAACCAGTAACTCCAAAACCTAAACAGTTACCATCGCCGTCATACATATACAAGAACGTCTTTAACCATATTCTTGTAACAGAACCATTCCATTTCAGACAAAACCCAGACATCACCCCTGATGAGTTTGCTAGGGCGTTTCTCCACCCCCATTCAAACTATATCCCAAATAACACATACAAAACATAGAGTTACTATGAGGCTATTCTCATAGCAACAGGCTCCATAGAGTTTGTCCCAGATGACAACGATAAACAACCAGGCCAGTATAGCCACATCAAGGCTAAGCTACAAATTGTGCTCACCCTTGATCAATGGGCACAACCCCCTATAGAAAACCAAACAGATCCCAGAAAATTTACCCCTCAGAGACTATAACTATTATGATTACATTCAGGCATAGTTCAGATGTTTCTATCGCCAGAATGATAAACATGATATGTCATAAAAATTCCTTTTCAAGAAATCATTTCCCCTAGAGGTCCCAAATTGGTTTATCCAATGGTGGACATCATATGGTCCTATAACAGACATACTACCAGAACCAGTCCTCAAAGGATTCCAGTACTTCACGGAGAATTGGCAAGCACTAACTCTGTTAGTCTACATTCTCCCATTTTTTGTGTTCTACAAAATTTTCTTTGTGACATGGATTTTTAGATCCGAATTTTCTTTCAAACATGTATCTTTCAGAAACCAGCAAGTCATACCGGCTTTCGAAAGAAATCATTGCGTCATGTGGTGGAAGAAGATGAACAACAGTTCTTGTTCAACTCCAAAGGTCCAAGCATGGCTCGAGACCAATCAGAAATAGAAGAAGGAAATTCAACCAGAACAACAGGAGTTTCTCTCCTTCAAGAATTTTCTAGAAACTCATATAGCAGTGGCTACCAGTTATGATGAAGTTCAGGCCATTTTACTTCAGCTTGATGAAATTGCCCCAGATTAGGCATCCATCTCCACAGACAGTGCCAATGACAATGAAGACGATTGTTATGACATTTTTACCCCATTATAATTCAGACAATGGAGTTTAGTTGTGTTCTCCACTAAAAACACAATACATATGAGTTTCCCAGTGTTCTCTCCAAAAACACAGGACAAATGAGTTTCCTAATGTTCTCCCCAAAAACATTGGACAGATAGGGTTTTGTTCTTCTAAGTTCCCTTCAAAAACTAGGATGCAATGGTTAAACTTCCCCACTCTGAAGTCATATGGTTATTTAAGAATTTCATGAAACGTCAGCTAGTCTAGGTCAAACAGCAACTGGTAAAGACACCTCAAGTCCGTTGATGGGTGTGGCTTTCCCAAAAAGCCAAAGAAGATTTAGAAACTTGTTTATCTTCTAGCCTGTATTTTATTTTGTATTTTTCTTAGTCAACTTACCTTTAGCCAACTTACCTTTAGCAAACCTATCTCAACAATCTTGTAAGGTCACGGGATTGAGGAGCAGAAGACGTAAGACTCCGTTGTTACCCATGTGGCGGTTAGATGAGAGATAGTTAGGCTTCGAAGATAGTAAGACTAAGTACGATGCATATTAGATTATAGGGAAAATAGACTAGTTTATTTATTTTCTTTGTATTAGTGGGAAATACATATCACTCAGTGTACTTGTATGTATTCTACCATAAGTCAGTATGATCTAGACATGAAGAAGTTTTACAACGTCTTCAGAACACAACCAGTTTCAAACTTAGAGATGAAGAAGAAGATGAATCCAGTCAAGATTTCATCATCAGACAACATCATCACAAGATGACGAAATTACTTTCGGTCACAGTGAAAGTAATCCAGTCAGAATCATCATCATCATGTCAAGACAAAAGATCTTTCGGCCACAGTAATTGCCAGACAAGATCAACACGTCAAGACAAAACAGATTTTGGCCACAGTAAAAGCCAACACTATCTAGACACTATTCTTGAATAGTAAAATCACTTTTTACTGTTCACTTTAGGAAAAGTTACTTTTGACTTTTCTTTTTCATTTCGATTTTTTGTTTTTCAGATTTGATATCCTATATTTAAGGTAGAGTCTGCCTCACACATAGGATCCGGATATTCTTTCCCTTCTCATTTTTCTTTTATCCAGATCACTCTTTCACATTGTACTCCTGTACAACCAACAATGTAGCACAGTTATCTTCCATTACATCTAATAACAAGTAAGAGACATCAGTCTCCTTTTATCTTCATCTTTGTCATATTACTTTTATTTATCCCGTCTATTATCTGTGTTTATTCTGCTTTTTGTTATGGCTTTCTTTATCTGCTTTTTCCTGGTTTGTTTTTGGTATCAGAGCCAGAGCAACTATTAGGTTAGTCTTGGCTTTTACTGTGGCCGAAATCTGTTTTATCTTGACGTGTTGATCTTGTCTGGCAATTACTGTGGCCGAAAGATCTTTTGTCTTGACATGATGATGATGATTCTGACTGGATTACTTTCACTGTGACCGAAAGTAATTTCTTCGTCTTGTAATGATGTTGTCTGATGATGAAATCTTGACTGGATTCATCTTCTTCTTCATCTCTAAGTCTGAAACTAGTTCTGTTCTGAAGACGTTGTAAAACTTCTTCATGTCTGGATCATACTGACTTATGGTAGAATACATACAAGTACACTGAGTGATTTGTATTTTTCACTAATACAAAGAAAATAAATAAACTAGTCTATTTTCCCTATAATCTAATCTGCATCGTACTTAGTCTTACTATATTCGAAGCCTAACTATCTCTCATCTAACCGCTACATGGGTAATAACGGAGTCTTACGCCTTCTGCTCCTCAATCCCGTAACCTTACAAGATTGTTGAGATAGGTTTGCTAAAGGTAAGTTGGCTAAAGGTAAGTTGACTAAGAAAAATACAAAATAAAATACAGGCTAGAAGATAAACAAGTTTCTAAATCTTCTTTGGCTTTTTGGGAAAACCACACCCATCAACGGACTTGAGGTGTCTTTACCAGTTGCCGTTTGACCTTGACTAGCTGAAGTTTCATGGAATTCTTAAATAACCATATGACTTCAGAGTGGGGAAGTTTAACCGTTGCATCCTAGTTTTTTAAGGGAACTTAAAAGAACAAAACCCTATATGTCCAATGTTTTTGGAGAGAACATTAGGAAACTCATATGTCCTGTGTTTTTGGAAAGAACACTGGTAAACTCCTCTGTGTTGCGTTTTTTGCGGAGAACACAACTAAACTCCTATGTCTGGTTTACAATAGGGTAAAAATGCCATAACAATCATCTTCATTGTCATTGGCACTATCTGTGGAGATGGATGCCTGATCTGGGGCAATTTCATCGAGTTGGAGTAAAATGGCCTGAACTTCATCATAACCGGTGGCCGCAGCTAACTGAGTCTGGAGGAAATTCTTGAAGGAGAGGAACTCCTGTTGTTCTGGTTGAATTTCCTTCTTTTGTTTCTGATTGGTTTCTAGCCATGCTTGGACTTTTGGAGTTGAACAAGAACTGTTGTTCATCTTCTTCCACCACATGACGCAATGATTTTTTCCGAAAGCTGGTATGACTTGCTGGTTTCCGAAAGATACATGTTTGAATACAAATTCTGATCTGAAAATCCATGTCACAAAGAAAATTCTGTAGAACACGAAAAATGGGGGAAAGTAAGCTAACTGAGCTGGTGCCTGCCAATTCTCCGTGAAGTACTGGAATACTTTGAGGACTGGTTCTGGTAGTATGTCTGTTATAGGACCATATGATGCCCACCATTGGATAAACCAACTTGGGACCTCTAGGGAAAATGATTTCTTGAAAAGGAAAAACCATGACATATCATGTTTATCATTCTGGCGATAGAAGCATCTGAACCATGCCTGAATGTAATCATAATAGTTATAGTCTCTGAGGGATAAATTTTCTGGGATCTGTTTGGTTTTCTGTGGGGGTTGTGCCCATTGATCAAGGGTGAGCACAATTTGTAGCTTAGCCTTGACATGGCTATACTGGCCTGGTTGTTTGTCACTGTCATCTGGGATAAACTCTATGGAGCCTGTTGCTATGAGAATAGCCTCATAGTAACTCTGTGTTTTGTATATGTTATCTGGGATGTAGTTTGAATGGAGGTGGAGAAACACCCTAGCAAACTCATCAGGGGTGATGTCTGGGTTTTGTCTGAAATGGAATGGTTCTGTTACAAGAATCTGGTCAAAGACTTTCTTGTATATGTATGACGGGGATGGTAACTGTTTAGGTTTTGGAGTTACTGGTTTGGTTTTAGCAACAAGGGGTAGAAACTTGTTACTGACTGTCGTCTGTGAAGACGATGTACCTGCAGTACCTGCATGAACACCGGTTAACTGTTTTTGAGGGTCAAAGTCCCCAAAACTGTGAGGTTTTTACCTAGGGGTGACTGGGTAGATTTATGTGTATGGGTTATCTGTTTTTCTTCAACCTTGACTGGGGTTGATGATTGAGCTGGAGTAGCTGCTGGTGTACTGGCTTTCTGAGCATAAGAACTGAGATCAAATGCTTTTGCCTTTCCTTTGTCTTTCTTGGGTGCCATTGTTACTAAGTCAGGAGTAAATCTTTCCTGCAAATGGTTAGCAACAATATATAGAAAGAAATGCGGAATTGAAATGTTATCAATTCTGCTTCTGGATCTGAAATCTTTGTTTCAATCTACTTAATTGCAGTGGACTTGAAACAATCCATCTAAATCCATTAATTGGATTCTTGGTGTCCGCTTCTGTGAACTGTAAAAGAAAACAAAATGGAAAGGTATTCCCGGAAGAATCCTATGTGATAGGCACGTGGCCTGTTAGAAATTCTCTGGTTAGGAAATCAGGGATGGAGTTATCCTCTCCCTTAATGTACTGAATATCAAAATCAAAAATTGACAGAATGGCTTGCCATCTGGCGAAGATCTGTTTGGACGCTATGTTTTTGACATCCTTAGTAAGTATATCCTTGGCTGACTTGCAGTCAACACGAACTAAGAATTTCTGATTCAGTAAATCATCTTGAAATTTTGATATGTATTTCACAATGGACAAAATTTCTTTCTTAATTGTTGAATAGTTCTGCTGGGCTTTATCCCAAGTTTCGGAATGGAAACGAACAATGTGTTCTTTTCCTTCTAACATCTGTAATAAAATACCGTCAAATCCTAATTCAGAAGCATCTGTCTGAACTATCTTTGGGGCGTCTGGTTGACATAAAGTCAAGACTGGTAAAACCTTAACTTGACGCTTAATATTCTGAACAACTTTTGTATGGATATCAGTCCATGCTGGAGGGTTCTTTTTAAGACGTTCAAAAAGAGGTTTACATAAATGGTGAATGCCAGGATAAAAATCTGCAACATAGTTTAAAGATCCTAAAAATCTTTGCAACTGTGTTTTCTCATGCAGAATGTCTGGGAATTTTTCTGCAAAATCAAGTGTTCATTGGATAGGGGTGATTTTCCCAAAGGAAATCATGTTTCCAAGAAATCTGATTTTTGTCTGAAAAAGTCTAATCTTGGGTTCAGAAACCACAAGACCGTTTTCTTTGATAACTTTAAAGAAAATATGCAAATGCTTCCAATGCTGATGAATGTCATTACTGAAGACTAAAACATCATCAATGTAAACAATTGTAAAGTTTGTGAACTGATTAAAAATCTGGTTCATAATGTTTTGGAATTCTGAAGGTTCATTCTTGAGCCTAAAAGGCATAACATTCCACTCATATTGTCCGAATGGAACGGTGAATGCTGTTTTGTACCTTTCTGATTCTAAGACTTGGATTTGCCAAAATCCCGATTTCATGTCAAGTTTACTGAAAACATGGGCCTGATTTAATCTCTTAAGGAGATCATTCTTGTTGGGCAATGGATATCTGATCCATTGTAAGACCTTATTTAAGGGCTTATAGTTTATGACTAAACGAGGGACTCCTCGTTCCTGTTCTGCATGTTTATTAACATAAAAGGCTACACACGACCATGGGCTTTTGCTCGGTCGGATTAGCTTTTTATTTAATAAACTCTGGATCTCTTTTTTACAAAGAGATAAATATTCTTGATTCATCTGGATGGGCCGAGCCCTAGTAGGAATATTCTGTTCTAAAAAGTCTTTCTCATATGGGAGAGAGACAGAATGTTTCTTACGAACCCAAAAGGCCGTAGGAAGTTATGAACAAACTTCTTTTTCAAGTTTGGTCTAGAATTCATTGATGGACTTCTGCTGTTTAGCAATCTGTTCATCAATTCTTAGATTTTTTATATCTTGTTTAAGAAAACTGATTTGGTTTTCTTTCTGTTGGATTGAGTTAATATCTCTTCGTTGTGAAGGGAAATAAAACTCAAAAAGGATAGGTTTACTTAACACATTGGTAGATATACCTTGTTCTGTAACAGTCATAGGAAATAGCTATTGAAGGAATGGATTCACGAGAATGACTTGGGAATTTAACTGTTTTATCAGCACAAAGCTGGTAGGGAAACAAATACCTTGGTTGCACACATGTGCATTAAGAAATTTGTACCTAATTTGGAGTTTTGTAGAGTCTGCTGTGGAAAGCTTTTCTCTGGTTTTCTCGAAGTATCTGGAAGGAATTAAACCTTCTTGGATGCAGTTCATATCTGCACCTGAGTCTAATAAGACAATGGTTTCAAATTTGAAATCATTAACCTTGATAGTTAACTGGACATACCATTTTTGGTACGTGATCCTATTTAGAAGATTGAGATAATCCTCTGTTGGTTTGGAGGTACTAGCTCATTCTGTAAGTTTGCCAATAGCAATCTGAGTTTGTTTATCAAGTTCATCATTCTGAGAAAGATGTTCTTGACGTT
This sequence comes from Ehretia macrophylla, assembly GCA_037974665.1. Lineage (NCBI taxonomy): Eukaryota > Viridiplantae > Streptophyta > Magnoliopsida > Boraginales > Ehretiaceae > Ehretia > Ehretia macrophylla. Next base: position 46,528,834 of record CM075772.1, on the reverse strand, counting down.
CTAGGGATTCTATTTGTAAGAGATGGACATCTTGTTGGAGATGTTCATGATCAAGTCTAAGATCACAAATCTCTTGTCTATACTCTTGTTTGAGTTGCTGGATTTCTGTTTTTAACAGTTTAATCACATGTTGGAGATCAGAGATTCCCACTGGTTGGGTTTTTCTCTTCTGGAATTCATTGAGAATATCAGAATAATTTGTATTCTTGATATCAGTATGATGTGATATGGATAAAGGTTTCTTTTCTTCTTTCTCATCCATAATATCTTTGATTCTGAGAAGATAAGCTTGCTTCTCTTCTGGATCATTAATCTTACAGATCATATCGATCATAAGACTATGAGAGTCTGTAAGGACATTTAATCCTTTCTGGTAGAAACATGCTCCTTTGCCAGGACAAGCACATTCCTGGATGGAGTTGGAAGAACTACTGGAATAGTAGTTGTTTGTTCCAATCTGATTAATGTTTTCATCATCAGAATTTTCTGAAGAAAAAGTGGATGATGATTCAAAATATCTATGGACTGGATAATTTTGCTCTTTGTAGCTTCATCTAATTCTAACTATTGAATTAGTGATCTGACTCTGCAATCTTTTGCAAAGTGTCCTGATTTACTACACTTGAAACAACCTGTGGCTTTCTGTTCTTTACTATTTTTGTTATAGTTTGGTTTTCAATTTCTTCGTGGACATTTCTGGTAATGTTTCTTCTTATGACTATATGGTTTGTTACCATACTTCTAGTTATACTTCTGTCCCATGGACTTGAAGTGACTTTTATATTTTCTGGAGGAAATTCTGGATTTATGTGTCTTCTGAGTATAGGGTGGTTTAATTCTTTCCATACCATACTATTCACACCAATTTCTTAATTCTTTTCTGTTAGACTGTTTCTTTAGTTGTGCTTTAAAACGAAGATCAGTGCAAATCTTCAAAACAGTCTTGTTTAGGTGTGATATCATATGACCATATGTTATTAGATCGTAATCTAATCCTGGATAGTCAAGTGAAAGAGATTCTCTCACTTGCTGAGCAAACAACTTTGGAAGACCACAAATGAATCTTTCCTTCCAATAACTGGCGTTGTTGTAAGATCTTTGGTATAGTTTACTGAGAAAGACATCCTTATACCATCGAAAGTCTTGGAGTGTATGACATCTGAGGTTCTGAAGGATTTTAGATATTCGTTCCTGATAAACTATGGGATCACCTATGAAATGGTAGGTGATATCAAAGACTAAGGCTGATATAGCACATGACTCTGTCTTACCTTGCTGATTAAGAATGGGTTCACCATTCTCATTGGTTTTCACCATGTTAAGAATGCCTTCTTTGGTAGCATCATTGAGGTGATCATCCCACCATTCTTTGAGCTGACCATTGAAGCCAAGAATAATATTTTTGGTTGCTGCTCTCTCAAAAACAGCTTGTTTGTAAATGTTACCGATAATGATCATCTGTTTGATAACATTGAGAATCTGATATTCTGACATTCCATCTATGTTCTATTCTTAGATTTGAGAACCTGAATAAGATCTCTGGGAATGTAATTCTTCAATTTGAAGATCTGAAGGTGAAGGTCTGGGATAGAAGTTCTTTGTATCTGGAAAAGAAATTCTATTAATGTGGACAGCTTTATCCCTCCCGGAATTCTGTGAATAACTGGTTTGGTGTCATTTTCAATGTCCTATCGTTCTGGAAGTGAAACTTCAATCCACTTTATGGTTCTGGGTATATTAACTATAGATCTATTTCTGTCCATATTCCAAAGGATAGTTTCACCTTTTGGACGTTTTCTGGCAACAGATCTAGGATTTAATCCTGTAGTCATTAATTTATAATTAAGACGATAAATAACTTCATATGCGTGTGTACCACAATCAACATAATAATTATGCGTCTTAATATCTAACTGAAGTGCTTTCATGACATGTGGACATGTAAGCGATATAGTATGATCTGGAAAACAATTAAAGAAAACCGGACCATTACATAGACTAGTTTCAACTAATCCTAGTAATGAATCATTGTATCTAAGTAATCTACAATCTCTAAGAGCTAGATATACACTGGTATCTAGTCCTTCTCTGATTAAAGGCTTAAGTGCGACTTGCACATGGCCAATATGTAGAAACCTATAGCCGTTTCTAATGGCTTTGTCTAAGGATTTCTGGGAAAAAAGTCTGATGCTCTGTTGATCACTAGTTAATGGCACTACTTCTTCCTTACATCTAATAGTAAGTAGAGAATTTAGGTTGATGAGACCCTTCTGGTAAATCTCTCTTGTATTCATCTTAGGAGGTTTCCAATTACTTAACTCTCCTACTGTCCATGTCTGTTATGTTTTAGCTATGGTATTATTATATGATCTTACTGAAGCATTACTGCTACTAGAAGCCATTACAACTATGTTGACTAGTCTTAACCTTACAATCTGCGAACCGATTTACTTTCTTCGAAACTACCTCAAGGGACTCCTGGAGTCTACTTCCCTTCCGCGGGTCTTACTCGCTCCCTACCCTGTCTTCGTAGTTAAAGGTAAGTTGTTGATACAGGTATGTTGCTTAAGACTAACCTAATAGTTGCTCTGGCTTTGATACCAGAAACAAACCAGGAAAGAGCAGATAAAGAAAGCCATAACAAAAAGCGGAATAAACACAGATAATAGACGGGATAAATAAAAGTAATACGACAAAGATGAATATAAAAGGAGACTGATGTCTCTTACTTGTTATTAGATGTACTGTGCTACACTGTTGGTTGTACAGGAGTACAATGTGAAAGAGTTATCTGGATAAAAGAAAAATGAGAAGGGAAAGAATATCTGGATCCTATGGGGGAGGTAGATTCTACCTTAAAGATAGGATATCGAATCTGAAAAACAAAAAATTGAAATGAAAAATAAAAGTCAAAAGTAACTTTTCTTAAAGTGAACAGTAATAAGTGATTTTACTATTCATGAATAGTGTCTGGATAGTGTTGGCTTTTACTGTGGCCGAAATCTGTTTTGTCTTGACGTGTTGATCTTCTCTGGCAATTACTTTGGCCGAAAGATCTTTTGTCTTGACATGATGATGATGATTCTGACTGGATTACTTTCACTGTGACTGAAAGTAATTTCGTTGTCTTGTGATGATGTTGTCTGATGATGAAATCTTGACTGGATTCATCTTCTTCTTCATCTCTAAGTCTAAAACTGGTTCTGTTCTGAAGACATTGTAAAACTTTTGGTATCAGAGCCAGAGCAACTATTAGGTTAGTCTTAAGTAACATACCTGTATCGACAACTTACCTTTAACTACGAAGACAGGGTAGGGAGTGAGTAAGACCCGCGGAAGGGCAGTAGACTCCAGGAGTCCCTTGAGGTAGTTTCGAAGATAGTAAGTTGGTTCGCGGATTGTAAGGTTAAGACTAGTCAACATAGTGTAATGGCTTCTAGTAGCAGTAATGCTTCAGTAAGATCAGATAATAATACCCTAGCTAAAACAGAACAGACATGGACAGTATGAGAGTTAAGTAATTGGAAACCTCCTAAGATGAATATAAGAGAGATTTACCAGAAGGGTCTCATCGACCTAAATTCATATATATATATATATATATATATATATATATATATATATATTGTAAAGAGTTTTTGCTTTGTTTGTCTGTGTGTGTTGAGCTCCTATTGTGTTTTGTCTAAAGGTGATGGATGACAAAAAGCAAAATGTCATGTCACCTAAAAAAAAAAAAAAAAATTTAGCAACAAAGTTGAGTTTACTTTGCCAGCAAAAAAAGGGAGTGCTATCGTGGCACTTCACTGGCCATCCATTTCGAACCAGTTTCTTGGTTTTTTTTGTTGCTAAAAGACGAATTTACCCTTATCAAAGTTAGTTAAGTTTAACGGAAGAAATTTAACAAAAGGACCAAAGTGGGCTTTTCCCATACGTGAAGGACCAAAATGGCCTTTTGTACAAAGTTGAGGGAGCAAAATGTCCTTTTCCCTATTTGTCATTATTAATTCTTATGTTCTAAATCAACCTAACTTTCTATAAACATGGAGACTTCGTCGCCCCATCGTAGCCATTGGCAACCAAAGGGCAACAAAAATTTTACTTTTTGTCGCCATTGGTGGCCAATAGCCACCACGGGGCTACGAACTATTATGCAAAAGATAAAATTTGTTTGATATAATTAATTCTTTTATTTTATTTATTTTATAATTGTTTTAGTTTTCTTATAATTTTTTAAAAAAAAATTAAATGATATTTATCGCGTATGGGTCGCCTTTTTGCGACCTAAGAGCGACAATTATTTATTTTATTCATTTAACTTTTATTTTTTTAAAGAAATATTTATGTTTTTTGTCACCATTTGGTCGCTATATAACGACCAAACAGAGACCACATTTTTACTTTTTTATTTTATAATTATTTTTTCTCATTTATTTTTTGTAATTAAGCTGTTAACAATAATTAATGATAACGGTGGCCATGTGGTCGCCATTTGGCAACCTAATGGCGACCAATAACTAATTAATCAATAATTATCTTTTATTATTATTATTTCGTCGTTGTTTGGCTACCAAATGGCAACCATTTGTAATTTTTTCTGGAAAAAATAATTTTCATGCATTTTAGCTACCAAACGGTGACGAAAGATTTCGTTTCGTCGCCCCTTCGTCACCAGTCCTTACAAATGGCTACGAAACATTTTTTCGTTGCCAATTTTTGTAACCTCAGGGTTGTTTTCTTGTAGTGAACAACTACTTCCAATCACAATAGAGAAGGAAGGTCATTTGAAAAATATGTTTACATAAGAATATTTGAGAGATTTTAAATCAATTTGTGACAACCTTGCTGCAATTAAGCAACATGTCTCAAATCTTGACAAAGTCTTTCAATTTGCTAGTGGTCTAGGTCCGAATTATGATAACTTTCGAATCACTATGCTCGCAAAACCACCTTATCCATCATTTTCTCAATTTGTTTTAGCTCTTCAAGGAGCAATCTCAAATTGCAAGAAAATCTGAAGAAAAGATGCTCATAGAACATGCCCAAGCTTTCTTTGGTCAGAGTGGTCGTGGAAAACATAGCCGAGGTCGTGGAAATTTCACTTCAAAATGAAGAGGATTTACTCCCGTTGGACAGTATAATCCACAGAACAACTCTCCAAATCACCAGAATAGCAACCGCAATGTTCGTCAAGGCAACAACAATCATCATTTGAAGGACACAACTCCTCCTGCACAACAATCACGTTCATCTTCAAATGGTTCTGAAAATAACGGCAAAATCTCTTGCCAAATATGTGGTCGAGCAAATCATCTTGCACTTGATTGTTGGTATAGGTTTGATTACTCTTATCAATCTGAGGAGTTCCCTCAAGCTCTCGCTGCTCTTACTATTAATGACTCAAATGACTCATCATTTTATGTAGATTTGGGAGCTACTTCACACATGACTAATGATGCAGGTAAACTCTCATACATAAAACCATATAACGGGAATAATGTGATTTATGTAGGAAATGGAAATAGTTTACCTATATCTCATACTGGTGAAATTAATATTAATACACAAGATGGGCATTTGAATTTAAAAGATGTGCTAGTAGTGCCAGATTTGAAAAAGAATCTATTATCAGTCGGAAAGCTTACATCAGATAATTTGCGTACTTTTAAATTCACTGCTTCTAACTTTGTTGTTAAGGATCGCAACCAGATGATGATAACAAGAGGGCATAAAAAGGGTCAACTTTACACTTTAGATCATGTCTCTCAAGAGGCCCTTAGTGCAATAAAGAAAGGTGAATCATCTTCACTCTTGTGGCATCAACGACTTGGGCATCCAAACTCAAAGATTTTATCTTTGTTAAAGGAAAAACAAGCGATTGATGTTTCTCATTGGGTTACTAAACCTTCAGTATGTATTAGTCGTCAAATGGGAAAGAGTTGTAAGTTGCCTTTTCAATCTTCAAATAAAATTTCAAATCTTCCTCTTGAGAAAATTCATTGTGATTTATGGGGACCTGCCCCTTTGGCTTCAAACCAAAAATTCAGATTTTATGCAATATTTGTTGATGATTATTCAAGATTCACTTGGCTATACCCATTATGAAGAAAATTAGAATTCTTTGATACTTTTAAAAATTTTCAAAAGTTGGTAAAAAATAAATTTGATCATCGAATTAAGATTTTCCAGTGTGGCGGCGGTGGTGAGTTCAATTCACATGATTTTCTTAATCATATAAAAAAATAGTGGAATTGAGATGCAAATCTCTTGCCCAGGAACTCCCGAGCAAAATGGAGTCGCCGAACGCAAGCATCGGCACATTGTTGAGACTGGATTAACTATGATATTTCATGCAAATTTACCTTTAACACTTTGGGTTGATGTTTTTCTCTCTATAGTATATCTCATTAATCGCATGTCATCATCAGTGCTACATAATGATACTCCATATCAGAAACTTTACAAGTGACAACTGGATGTAGATGTTTTCCTTCTTTGAAATATCAAGGCATAAATAAGTTTGCGAAAAAGACATATCCATGTGTCGTCATTGGTTACAGCCCTATGCACAAAGGTTATCGTTGCTTAGAACCAATGACAAGAAGAGTATATATATCTAGACACGTTGTCTTTGATGAAGAATTCTTTCCTTACAAGGATTCTACAACTTCTCCGAATACCGTTGAAAATTCTAAATTGACTTTATCTGAATTTCCTGACTTTGATGAATTCAGTGACTCAAAACATGAAGCTTCCCCAATGTCTAATGCTCCTCCAAATCAAGTAATATTGACAAAATCAGATACGAAAAACTTTGCACTTTCTAACCCATTTAAATTTTGTGATCAAACTTGTAGTGCAGGTTTTTTCCAAATGTTGTTGAGTCAATGCTAGAGCAAGATATAAGTTCACTTGCTGATTTAAATACCTCAAATCCTGAAGAAATGGCTATTGAAATTACTCATCCACAAGTGTAGCATGCTACTTAAAATATCTCACAAAATTCAAATGAAGGAGCACCTGACTGTGGGTTTCAATTTTCGGAGCATCAGCATATTTCTTCATCTATCCTTGATACTTCACTAAACAACTCCATAATCTCAAATGAGTGGCCCTCAAGAACTCGACGACCACCATCATATTTGAAGGATTATGTTCTTGCCACAACAAAATCTCCAATTGAACCCAAGACTCTAAAAACAGCACTAAAGAATTCTCAATGGGTGACTGCCATGAAAGATGAACTTCAAGCTCTTCATGACAATAACACATGGACTCTTGTTCCTCGTCCTCCAAATGCAAATGTGGTTGGTTCAAAGTGGGTCTATCGTATTAAGTATAAAGAGGATAGATCCATTGATCGTTTTAAGGCTCATTTAGTTGCAAGAGGTTTCACTCAAGTCTCCGGCCTCGATTATGATGAAACTTTCAGCCTTGTAGTCAAGCCTACTACTATTCGACTTGTTATAGCTATTTCAACCTCACTCAAGTGGAATATGCGCCAATTAGATGTCAAGAATGCCTTCTTGCATGGTCATCTTAAATAAACTGTTTACATGGAGCAACCGCTAGGATTTATCGACCTTAATTTTCCTAATCATGTGTGCTTGCTCAAACGGTCACAATATGGTCTTAAGCAAGCTCCACGTGCCTGGTTTGATTGCCTCTCACAATTTTTTCTTCATCTTTGGTTTTATTGCAGCAAGGCGGACTCTTTACTTTTCATGTACCGCACCAACAAAATAACTACAATTATTCTTATTTATGTTGATGATATTCTTATAAGCAATAACAATGATTCCTTTATTTCAGGTTTGATCACTCGACTTGGCACTGAATTTGCAATTAAGGATCTTGGCTCGCTTCGATTCTTTCTTGGTGTAGAAATTAAACCATTTCTTGAGGGAGTGCATCTATTCCAAACAAAGTACATTTAAGATCTTCTTACACGCACACAAATTCTTGAAAGTTCCTCCATGGCTACACCAATGGCTCTAAAGGAAAAACCATCTGCTTCTAATACGGACATTATTGATCCTACTGCATATCGAAATACCGTTGGTGCTTTGCAATATTTGACATTCACTCGGCCGATATACTTCATGTTGTTAATTGTGTATGCCAATTTTTAAATGCTCCCACTTTAATTCATATGAAAGCAGTGAAGGGAATCCTTAGGTATTTGAAGGGTACTCCAAATTTTGGCTTGCGTTATCTTGCTCAAAGCCCTCTTTCTTTATATGGATTCAATGATGCAGATTGGGCAGGTTGTCCGATAACACGGAGAAGTACAACTGGTTTTTGCACTTTCTCAGGTGCAAATTATGTCTCTTGGTGTTCTAAGAAGCAACCTACCGTTGCTCATTCAAGTGCTGAAGCTGAATATCGGTCAATGACTTCCACCGCTACCGAGATTACCTGGCTAAGCTTCCTACTCAAAGCTATTGGTATCACTCTTGATCAACCTCCTCAACTTTTTTGTGACAATATTAGTGCTCTTTACATGTCTATCAATCCAATGTTTCATGCTCACTCCAAACATATTGAGCTAGAATACCACTTTTTGTGAGAAAGTTGCAATTGGTACTCTTGTTACTCGACACAACTCTTCAGCAAATCAGCCAGTTGACATATTCACCAAGTCGCTGACAAAACATGCGTTCACATTCCTTCGGGCCAAGTTGGGAGTACATATTCATTACCCCTTCAACTTGAGGGGGTGTGTGACGCCCAGACTTGGCATATATATATTTTAATTAGAATTGCATATTTATTTTATTAAATTGCATTTTGGAAAACGTGCCATGAAAACTTTTCATGTTCATTCAATTCTACTTATTTGATTTGCTTAGAATGGTTATTTTATTCTTTTATTATTAGACTTTACTTCTATTATATTTAATTTATTTTAGTGTGAAGCTCTAATCTGGAACTTTACTTATCATTATTATCTATAATTATTAAATTAAGTAATAGAATTACATGAAACGATTACTTTATTATTTTATGAGAGACAATTAGTTAATATTTCATGGTTGTAATTATTTTAACTATATTTAATCAACTTGCCGAGAATAATTATTTTGTTATTTTAGTATCTTATTTACTAAAGGTCAACTTGTGAATATTTCAATTAATTTAAATTGCTATTTTAGTGTGAAGTTCCGAATTTGAGAATGATTATATTGTAATTATTTTACCCTTTAGATATATCTAAGTTACAATTAGTTGATTTACATAGAATAGTTCATAAATTATTATTCCCATTCATTGTGCTTAATCAATTTAAAGATTAATTGACTTCGGGATAATTATTTTAATATGTTATATTATTATTTAAATTTATCTTAGGTGCTTTTTAATCGGTTGTCTTTGGTTTGAGTGCGAAGCCTGGCCGGGACTGAGTGAGTTACTGAGACCACCCGATCTTTTAACTCTAATTAGTTGACTTTGAGGTCTACCACCACACATTTTAATATGTGTATGCATATTTATTCAACTAGAAAATAATAATAATAATAAATAAATAAACAACAAAATAAACTTAGCCACATAAATGTTATATCTCACCCACTCTCATGTATACACACGCGCATGGCCACACAAACCCACCAACACCACTCTGATTTTCATCTCTCACACGGCACACACATATACTTCACAAACATATTAAGTCAACACTCATCTCACCATTTTCACTTCACCTTCATGATGGGCAGAGAAGGAATCAGAAAAAAAATAGTAGAAGAAGAAAGATCAAAAGTAGCAGCCGCGACAAGGAGAAAAAAATAAATAGCTAAGGCTCAAGGCCACTCTACCGTCGGCAAGGGCTAGGAAACAGATCAGGAGCAGAAGCTTAATCAAGTGAGGGATACATGGCTTACTTGTATTTGTTGTGTGTATTTAAGTTTCTTTATTGTTGATTCGAAAATAAATTTATAATCTAAAGTTTGTGAGTGTTTGATAGCATGATCTTTAGCTTGTTATTTTTTAGATGTTCTCACTGAATGATTCATAAAGTGTAGTAAGAAGTTGTTATTATAATGATATCTTGCTAGTTAATGATCTTGTATTAAAGATGTGATGTTTGATGAAAGGCTTCTAAGAGTAGAATCAATGCTAATCATGATAAAACTAAGTGTATAACCATTTTACAAGCAAGCAAGTAACAAGGAAATATGTCTAATGCTTGTATGTGTGAGTGTGTGTGAATCTGGGGAGTGTGTGTGTGTTGGCCAGACTGTCCAGCCGACACTGGACAGTCCAGAGAAGCTTTAGCCACGGTAGTCCCTTGCCGTGGCTTAACCCTTCATTTTGACCCCAAATTTATGTTACCAAATGCGGCAAGACTGTGTGTAGGAAGCTGCGTCTTGAAGTGTTAAATGGAAGCTCACATTTAACTTGTGATATGAGAAGAGATTGTTGTGGTTCATAGTAGTTAGTTGGGGTTACTTGGAAGCTAGTTAAGAAGTAGAAGATACAATGAGATCCCTCTACGTTAGTTGTTAAATTGTAAATCTTTACTTGCAATTTTTTTTTATATAGTTGAAACTTTGATTTAGATGTAAGGCAGCTAGTTAAAGAAGTAAGCCATGTAAAGAATTGATGCTTGTTAAAGGTGCTTATAAGAATTTAGTGGTTTTTAATGAAGTGTACCTAATATATTGTAGGCTAGATTTCTTCTTGTTTTAGATGTCTTATATGGGTATATATGATAATTCATGTGTGGTAAAGTTTTAAAATTAGTTTTTAGGGTTAAATCCACTTTGTAACCCTATCATTTACATGTTATGACACTTATTACCCCTCATTTTTAAAAATTCTCACTTATTAACCCTTGACTTTGGTCAACTTTGACATATTAAAAGTTTTGTTAATAAAAATAGCGCAATTACTAAGCTACCCTTAGAAATTATTTCTAGAGACAACTTTACCCTTAAACAAAAAAAAAACACATTTTACGCTTGAACAAAAAAAAAGCACAAAACCCCCCACACTTTTCAATCTCAATCTCAATCCTAATCCCAATCTAATCTACCCCAAACCCTAACTCCAAAACCTACAATCCTAACCCCAAACCCCCATGACTGATTCGTGTGTATGTTTGTTACTGTCTGTGTGTTTTTTTGAGGTCAAAGAACCTTTGATTTTGGGTTTGGAACCTAAAAGGGAATTGTAAGAGGCAGTGGAGATAAGGGCTCTCATCTTGGTGTAACTCCGACGAAACCATAATATAATAAGGATGTCGGGTAGTCAATAGATTTTGTGATTGGGAAAGTGTTTATAACGAAGAAGTACAAAGAGTCTTTGTTGATGATGGAGGAGTGTATGCATTTGTTTCGTGGGTAGGTATGTGTTTTGGTAGAAGGGGTATATTTGTCCAAAAATATAAATAGTAATACTACTTCGTTAATTTTTTAACTGAAGTTGACACGAGGATTAATATGTGGGGATTTTCAAAGATAAGGGGTAATAAGTGACAAGACATGTAAAGGATAGGGTTACAAAGTGGATTTAACCCTAGTTTTTATAGTAAAGTAATTGCAAAAGCATAAGTTTCGAAAAATCTGGAATTTAGATAGAGTTGCATGCCTGAGTTGTAGGACCGATTTGACCTAGCAAATGTTGATGAAATTAGCTGAATTTTGGATATGTTGTAGTAGACTCATAGTAGGAAAAAAAGTGTATTTCTAAGGCTTGGCCAAATTCTAGCTCTAAGTACTCGTTTTCAGATGATTTCCAAGAGACACGTGAATAGGGGTAAGCTGGACAGTTTCTGCCAGCGTTTTTCTTTCCTTTCTTTGCCTTGTGTTGGGTGTATGCTAAACTAGGATTATAATAGTGATGTATAGTATAATAGAGTGTTGAGTTATGTGGTTTGCAAGTTCATTAGTTTACTTATAATCAGAGATTTCGTGTTTACAACATAGATAGATTGGGTGGCAGGTTTGGCTAAGAGGGATTCAATATCCTTGATATAGGTTGGTCTAAGGCATGTTTAGAATATGAAGGTGTAGTTTTTTTTTTCTTTTTATGTTTAGTAAAGTTGGTTTGAAATAAGATTATTTAGCTAGGCCTTTTTATATGTTAACAAAAATTGGTCTCCTTTAAGTGTCAGGTAAATATTGTGCTCACTATCTAGCCTTGCAATCTAACTTTAGGATTTAATATTGAATCACTATTTTGTCCAGTAAATGAGGTAGTTGGATTTTTTTTAGGAATAAACAAAGTTGTTAATAGTTAAGACATCGTGTAGGAGTTTTGCAATTAAGTTGAGTTAGTAAAATTGATTGAATAAGATTAATTGTTGTTGAGGACTAGAGATTAGCATGTGACTTATCTATTTTGACTTGTAGTTCCTAACTTGGTGGTGTACTTGCTCAATAAAGTAATTAGTTAGAAAGCCAAAATCTTGAACATAGCTAAAATTATTTGGTAAAGAATAAAAATAAGTAAAATAGTGTTTTATTAGACTCTTATGAATTAAGTTTACTTGATATATGAATAACTATTTGAGCTTGATATACTTGAACTTGATAAGTGTTTATGATTGTTATTGATTATTAATTATCTAAGGGCAAGGATAACCTACTTTGTTATCCTCCCCCTCTTGTTATCAAATTACCATTTCATGCTCGTATGTGGTGTTTGTGATTGATTTAGGGTTGCGCAACCTTTTTGGACATGGTAGCGTCGAGAAACACGGGCGGCATCGGGCTTGCCGTGCTCTCTTGACTACCATGGTGCCTATTCCCTTTCTCGCTGTGTACACTTCACTACCCCAGAGGTGTGGTTCACTTGCTGGGCATATGGTGCTACCTCAGGAGAAAGGGTCGTAGGATCGGGATACATCTGGAGTATCCCAACTTGGTGGAGTAAGGGTTTTGTCGGCACTTGCTTGAAGATCTTGGCTCGTGGCTTGTGATTGAAGACAAGAAGATGAACCATATCCTTTTTAATATGATTGTTACTTATAATTGTATTCCTAGTCAAGTGTTTTTAAAGATGTGTTGTTGTTTGATGTTTGTTATTGATCACTACTTGGTGTGTGTTATAAATATGTGCAAAATAACAAAGTTTTAATAACCCGCAAGTGAACGGATCTTGTAGTGTAGTGTGCAAAGAGTGCGGAATTGTATCCACAGGGAAGCTCGTTAGTTAGTTAGTGTAATGTGTGAAAGTGTTTAAAGAGGTAAGTGACAGTTTGAAATGACGTTTGAGTAACAGGTAAAAATGTAAACTAAAAACTAAGGTTTTGGTTTAGCTAAGTACGGAAGAATATCTAGGGATCAAATATGCAAATAAGGCAATTAATGTAGGCTCGGTATCCGGATTCTTAAATTCTATACAAGAGGTTAAGCTACAAGCATTAACATAGTCAATTAACTTAGTCTATTAAAATCCCGATTACTAACTCTGATGTAGGTATCATTCCATCTACGAGCGTATAGCCATAGTATGGATATGTCCTTGCAACCTGGTGTAAAAGGTCTGTTTCAACATAAGTAACCAACATCTCCTTATTAGTCTAGAAAATATGGTCTACTTAAAAGCATTACCTATAATTTCTTGGAATCTTTAAGGTTGTCAACTATTGATTCACTATTAAAGCATGGATATATGACACGAAAATAAAGCAATCATATCATCTACTTAAAAGCATTATGTATGAAAGACAATACTTAATTAATACAAGCCATATATTGCATTAAAACTAAATTATCCGAATCCGAAACCATATATTAAAAGACCATTATTTACAATATCCTACCCTAGATAAGAATTCTACTCAGACATAATAAATACGAGTTTATACAAATAAAATAGAGTCAAGAAAGGCTTTCCCGTATTGACGAACGCGTATTTCTGAACTCCAGGTCTAAACAGAAATTCTATAGCTATTTGGGCAGAACTTCCCCCCGAATAAAAGCTATTTTTGAGCAAAGACTCAAAAATGAACGTTAGAATGTCTGCTGTACATTAGCTATTCAGGCAGAATGCCCCTGAATAAGAGCCACTAGGCAGGACTTCCTCCGTATATAGCTATTTAGGCAAAATCCTAAATAGGAACTATAAAAATAACTTGACAAAAATTGAAAATATTGGAAAAATATTCCAAAGCTCTCAAAAATTGTGTGAAAATATGAAGAGTGGAGATGTCTATTTATAGGAAAACTTGGCTACTATTCACGCATCTACTATTCACCTAGTTACTATTCATGCAGTTACTATTCACGCGACTACTATTCACGCGGCTACTATTCACGTATTCTGCACGCAGTTTTACTGTTCACACATTGACCATCACTATTCACACGTTGATCGATACTATTCACGCATTGACCGAAAAGTTGACTAATGTTATTCCAAGGTTATTCGGCATCTTGAGTCCGTTTCTGCACTCCGTTTGGCCAAATTCTTCCTTTACGGGCTTCAATTCTTGGTCAACACCTGAGTTTGTCTTTGACTTTGACCGGTTCGTTGACCGCAGCATCTTCGAGCGTTTTTCAATATTTTGACCCTCCAAATGATGGAATTTGGCTAAAATCACGCCACACGCAGGACTAAAAGTCCTGCGTTTTGCTCAGAAGGCTTTTTCTGCCTGAAAAGCTGATATGATTTGCCAAAAACGGACATAGGTCACTATTTGAGATCATTTGGGTCAATGTTCCGAGTCTGATTTCATGCTAGTTTCAGCCAAGTGTATTTTCTATGAGCTTCATTCTTCAACCGCTTCTCGTTCTTCCCAATTCTTACTTCTTGACTTGCAATTTGGATCATTTCGGGCTTGATTCTTCACTTTTCAGTATTTTCTTACATTGCATCGAAAGTATCAAAGTGTTGCATTTATTCCAGAGTTAAGATGCAAATGCAATACAAATATCATGGTTTGAGTGCTGCAAATACAGTCACATCAGTTATGTTCTACCGCTTGTTCATGACTTGTTTCCTAGTTAAAATTTCTGAAGTGGGCTTGTAGATTTATTTCTTTGACTTAGCATTTAGTCTTGCAATTGATTTTATCACTTAGTTTCATTGTTACTTGAGCTACATAATATACTTGTTTATCTGCATTGCATGAAAACCCTTGTCAAAAACTTCTCCGGGTATTTGTACACCTCCCTCATTGAGTATACTCATAATGTATACTCATTCCTCTTTTCTTTAACTATTTCAGGCGAGGCAGGCTCAGTGCCTCCGGAGACGGAGGAGGAGGCTCGGGAGTCTCCTTGAGTTCTTGTGCGGTGTTGTGTGGTAGTTCCTGTAAATGTAGTAGTTAACATGTAATCTTTTGAGGCCTGCGTGCCTTGTAAATATTTGATAAATGTAAATATGTAACTAAGCTAAAGCTTACCTAGGCTAGCGGTCTGTAATATTTTTTGGATGACATTAAGACTGTTAGCTATCTAATCTAGAACTCTATAGACTATTTTGCTAAGACTAGATAACTAGCTTTATCTTGGGAATTTCAATGTCTTATGTTATTTGTGGAGTTTCTGTGTGTTAATTCCTCTAGAAACAAGTGTTGGAATATCCTATAAACAAGGGAGACTCCGCTCGTTGTGCCTTAGGTTTGGGTTTGGGGCTCCAGTCTCGAGAGGGGTCAGGGTATTACAGGGTGTGTTAAAAAAAATAATCCCAACAACTCCCCATATCATGGCTATTCTAAAGACAAAATCAAGCACCATGATCAAGAACTCAATCCTGTAAAACATGGTTGTTATGAAGACAAGGGTTAAGGGTCAATGATATAAATATGAGCTGTAATATTGCTACAGATTTGTCTCCTAGTTTTATGCAATTTTCATTCGTTGAGTTTGTTGTATATTGCTGTATATAAACAGAAGAATATCAATAGAGACGTATGCCTTCTATTGTCCTTATACAAAATTCTTCAAGCAGTTGGATGAGCAAAAGGTTGGGCACTTATTAATTGAAGAAATATTAGTATTGAGGCAAAAGGGAAAAACAAACTCTGATTCAATTTTTTCATAGAAAAAACACAGAGAAAACTGAAGAAGGAATTTGAAAATCACTCTTGAGTATGAACAAAGCCGAGGATGTTAAATGCCAAACCTCCAAGTATTTGAGCTCTACCAATGGCCTTGTTTGGATTTACGAGGGAAAGTATAATAAAGGAAATGAAAGGAAAATATTAAGTCGCTATTTGGTTTAAATGTGAAATTTTAATTTTTAAACTATAAAACTTTTAGCAATAGAGCTTTTGCTTAGAAGTATTGTTGAAAAAAAAAACCATTTACTATTTGGAGATGTCTAATAATGTTGAGCTTTTAGAATAACGTTTTGCATTATGTAAAAACAGTTTGCAAAACCTTTAGAATATAACACTTATCTCATATCGAAACATCAGAAACTCTAAAGTCACCTTATAAGATCGTGAGCTACTCCACTTAGTACTAATTGGTTTTAAGATGGAACCTCAGTTATCTTAATAAAAGCCTATTTTAAAAACTTCAATTTAGAGTTTCTTTTTTTTATTTTTTTTTTTCAGGTTCAATTCTTATCTAAAAGCACTTTCAAACATGGGCTAAACAAGTTAGTTTTAATTTCTAAACTCATATAAAACATTTTTGAGTGTCTAAAACTTAGATCTTGTTTGGGTTGGAAAATTTTTTAAAGAAAAGAATCAATCATAAAGAATTGTGAGTATCTTTTGTTCAAATTCGAAAGAAAATAGAATAGAGTGATAAATTATGTATACAAATTGATTTATCTACCCTTTTTAAGTTTAGTATTTGATACAAACATCATTACATATAAATAAAATAAAAGAGAAGGCATCATCCATTTCACCCCAATTTCGAAGGATTAAAATTTTGAGTTGAGGAGGAATTAAATCAACCCCTCCTATATCTTTACTTAAATATTCCCCTCAACTCAAACGAAGAGAAGCGATTTCTCTTCCAACCTTTCCTTTTTCCCCCCATTCTCCCTGATCCAAATAGAGTGTAGCTTGATTTGGTAAATAGTTTCTTGCTGAGTTTGACTTGGGTAAACGTTATCGACTTTTTCAACTAAATTAACCTTTCATTTATATTTTATTTGTCGGGACGGATACATAAAGTAGCAAAAACAGTTTAAAATTTAATGAATTATGTATGTATTATAATTAGCTTTGTTCTATACAAAAATTTGAACCCTTCTTTCGTGATCATTGATTTTTTTTAGACAAAAAATATATAAAAGAATGAAATGCATAGAAAACTGTTGTACTTTACCACAGTTGCGTATGAAATCCTATGTTGGAGATTTGCAAATAACTCGAAAAAAAAATAATACTGCACACTAGCCTCAAATTAAAAAAAAAAAAAAGTTAACTTAAGTTATTAAAAGACAAAATCACCGCCATCTAAAAACATGTAACCCATGTCTAACATGCAGTGGTGGAGCCAGACACTTGTAATCAGGGTGTGCACTCGAGTGGCTTGATATTCGTCACAACCATTGTGTGCAAAAGGAAAAACCCCAAGCAAAAAATGATCCTGAGCCAATGATGCGAAAGGAAAAGCTCGAGTAGAAAATGATCCCGAGGAAACGCTAGCATGTAGACACATGAAACACAAAAATGGACACTCTTGGCAGGCGATAATCCTATGCAAAGTTTTAAAAACCTCGCTCTAGATTCCAATAAATGAATCTCTTGATCACACCGAGGGAAAAGATAAGACAGATATCAACGCGTTGAAAGTATAATCAAGACTCGAAAATGTGCTATTGAATATGAATTCTCTCTATTTATTTATAGAAATAACTACAGAACTATACACAACATTTCTCAAAAGAAAAAAATATATAGTTCATCTTCACTATACTAGAGTACTGTAGACCCTCGAAATCTACAATTAAGATTAAAGAAATCCTTCAACCCATTTTACGGGTAAGGTCCTGATAAGCAAGAGACACTAGAAACCTTTGATGGTGTTAGGACTATGTGTAGCGAGGGGTAGGTCATCTTGTTTAGGTTCCGCCCCCTCCTTTATATAGCCAAACTCCCTTCTTACTTAATGCCGAAGCACGGACTTCTTACCATACTTGGAGGATCCATCCAATCCCCTTATTGACTCCATGATATGATTGACTTCATGATTAACTTATTTCCTTAGTTAGAGTCGATCCCCCCCTTAACTATGACTTTGGGCTAGCGAGTACAAGTAGGCTAGTTGAAATGTTTTCTAGTTAGAGAGTAACTAGTCTTTTTACCCCTGTAGGACTAGTCTTCAGTCTTCTAAATTTTGAGCCGCATCCCCTGTGGGTTGCTTCAAGCCAAGTTGTGTAGCATATTCCGTAAGATTCTCTAGACCAAGTTGGGTTGCATTTCCCTTGGGGCGCTTTAGGCTTTTATTTAGCCGCACATTTAGGTGCTTCAGGCCTTAGTTTCAGCCACACTCTTAGGTGCTTCGGGCTTTAGTTTCAGTTGTACCCTTAGGTACTTCGAGCTTTAGTTTCAGCCGCACCCTTAGGTGCTTCAGGCCTTAGTTTCAACAGCACCCTTAGGTACTTCGGGCTTTAGTTTCAACCGCACACTTAGGTACTTTAGGCCTTGGTTTCATTCGCACCTTTAGGTGCTTCGGGCTTTAGTTTTAGCTGCACCCTTAGGTGCTTTAGGCCTTAGTTTTAGTAGCACCCTTAGGTGCTTCGGGCTTTTTGCTTAGCTGCAACCCCGTGGGGCACTTGTGGGCCTAGAGTGGGTTGCGTAGACATATGTAAGAAGTCCATAAACTTGTCGAAGCTCACGCAGCCTGTATGGATCGCTATTTATATTATATTTCTACAACCCCAAGTGCATAGTTCTACATATATATGTATATATTATACTGAAATATAAATATTTGATAAAAGTAAGTTTAACTAAATCTACAAATTAAAAGTTAAAATTAAGTTTATCTCCAAATAGCACGGGGGACTAATAAAGGTGTAATTTAAAGTCTATATGATAAAAGTATGCAATTTGCATGATATGGACAATCAACACTGCATCAATGATGTATATATAATTTAGTCAACTTTGTAAATATAATATGACATCAACATATATATATATATATGATTTAATCAATCTTTACAAATATTGTAGGGCATCAATCGTGTGTATATGATTTAGTCAATCTTTGCAAATATAGTATGCATACCTCATTAACCAATTAATTCAACAGCATATTTAACCTTACCAGACCTGCACATACCTCTAATTAATATCCCAAACCCAATTAATCAACACAAATATTCATCAATTGACTCTTAATTAATACCCGAGGCACAATTTCGAAGCCACATTCTTTTTTTTTGTTGATAAAGATTGATTTATACCTACATCAAAGAAAATATGTATATGTATATATGTCAATTTCGCATTGAATCAGAATAAATAATGGAATTATATCACCTAGGCAAGTGCACATTACTTGCCCATAGTTGAGGTCAGCGCATATACATCGAGTGTGGAGTTTGACTTGTTCTGAATATTTGAGTGAGAACCTATGCCATCTCATTGATTGGCAAATTATTAATGAGGATCTAAATTTAGCCAAAGAATTATTCCCTGCTTAAGTTATCAATGCTGTACACGTCTTATACAAGCCAACATAGGTGATCTGCCCCGGTGGATGGATCGGGTTCCCGGGTAGATGCACGTTCCGGGTCGGAAATTGTAGTTCCTATTGATCCTTTAAAATATTGTAAAATAGTGTTTAGGAATTTTGTTATGTAACATCACGATTCTTTGTAACTCAACTAATTTTTATCAAAAAAATTACTTTTTCACAAATAAAATATCTTAAATTTGTCCCTACTGAGATACTATTATTTAAAAAAAAAAAAACAAGACATGGGTCTAAAATATCCAAATTGTTATAAAATAAGTCTCAAATACAATAATAAAGAAGAAATATAGAGAGAAGACAAGAGGGAGAAGGGAATTTTATTGAATTCTTCTAGGTACATATTTCTCTTCTAAACAATCTTATTTATAGAATTTCTGAGTTTGTTGATTACATATGCAATTACATCATCCTCCATTTTACGACATCATCATATGGAAGTATTATAATGTCTTTCACTTCATCAATAGAATATCAATCCAAACAATATTTCATAACACAAATGAGAGATCTCATGGGCAACTCTTACTTACATCATGCAACATTTTTCACACGAGTACATGTTTGGTCAATGGACAAAATACTTTGTGCTTGTCAGAAAGGCATTGAACTCTCTGGAGTCGAAGATATGATGCATGTAGCTTAGCTATGGACAAATGGGGATGAAAAAAGGCATAAGCAGATCAAAAGTCATTACGTACTAAAGGAAGTTTAATTATTGTAATTAGAAAATTAAGGATCAGGGCCACTTCTACCTCCTCTGACGCAAAATACGTGTCTTGCCCATTTTTATGGAGACTTGAACATCATCCTGGCCGTGTTTACATTGTATCTAATGGTGGGCTTTCATGTAGTTGGTGGCAGAGGGGCTTTCACATTGTATCAACTCGCTTTTGCTCTTGGTTTCTTTTCTTTAAAATCGTGAGACTGGTGAATGGTAAAAGTTCATTGCTTGATTCAACATGGTCATAAAATTTATGTATCAACTCCTACCCTTAAAGCAATTGCCGCTCAATACTTTCTGGTGTGGATTCGGCCATCTCTGGTTCTACTCCACCACAGTTGTCAGAGGCCCCACGGTGGGCGCCAACTTGTAGACTCTCGAAATCTACAATTAATGTTAAAAAAATCATTCAACCCCTTTTACGGGTAGGGTCCTGACAAGCGAGATACGCTAGAAACCTTTGATGGTGTTGAGACTATGTGTAGCAAGAGGTAGGTCATCTTGTTTAGGTTCCGCTCCCTCCTTTATATAGCTAACCTCCCTTCTTACTTAATGCCGAAGTATGGACTTCTTACCATACTTGGAGGATCCATCCAATCCCCTGATTGACTCCATGATATAATTGACTTCATGATTAACTTCTTTCCTTAGTTAGAGTCCATTCTCCCCTTAACTATGACTTTGGGCTAGTGGGTACAAGTGGGCTGGTTCTAGCCCACTACAAGTACAAGCTGGAGGAGTTTGATCAAATAATTCAAATCTCAAAAAGACTTGAAAAAGAAAAAATAGAATAAACCTTCAATAGATTTTACTGGTGCACTAGAGGGCCAAGAGCTTCAATAATCAGTTAGTCACAAACGATAAACAGAGTAACCTCAAAGCTCTTTAGTCACAATCACAAATAAACATTTAATTAGTATAAACTAAAAATTCTGCTAAATAAGCATTCATTATTCCAACATACTAAATAAAAATTAAACATAATATACATCAATGAAATAATGATTAAAATGAATAAGAAATAATAATACAAAATAATACACATCAACTAGAATAACAATTAAAAAGTTAACTAAAATTAACAATTAAAAAAAAAATAAACAACTTAATATAAATTGCTTACCTTATTCATAAATATGTATGTTGGTTGACAAAGAAAGAAAAATGTATATTCTGAGTATACTTGAAAAAAAGGAAAAGATTTGCTTGACAAACCAACAAAAAGAAAATATCTCAGATTGGAGATTGGTTGTCCAAAAAAAATAAAAAAATTGGAGATTGGAAGGGTTTCGACCAAAACAAAACAAAACAAAAACAACGAGGATTGGGAGGGTTTTGTTTTTTATTCCTATTGTCCATTAATTAAACCTAAGAGGGGGTGAATTAGGTTATATATGTAATAATACTACTTTTTCGATTAGACAATGTACTAGCAATGATTAATCAAAAACAATCTTAAATAGATATACACTCTAGCAATATGAAATGTGAGTTAGGCAATTTATCAAACACTTGGTGTGTAGAAAATAATGCAAAGAGAGAGTTGAGAGAAAGAGATTGCAAATTGCGATTTAGCGTGGTTTGACCCCCACCTAAGTCCACGACCTAAGCTCTTCACTTAGGATTTCAACAATCTTCACTATGGTTACTCTTCAAAAGTTGGTGAGTCCACAAACCAACTACAATGGTAGTACAAGCTTTTACAATAGAAAAATCCTTCTCAATACAAAGCTTTAACCCCAACACCTTTAACAAGGAAATCCTTCCTTTCAAAGTGTTTAACTCTCTCTTTTGGTAAGTGTTTGAGATTCACAATAAAAGCCCTCTTTTAGGGTAGATGAATACAATAAATGTTTCTCTCAATATTGCTCACAAATTCTTGCTCAAGTATAGCTCAATGATGATTTAAAGATGAAATTAATGAAAGAACTCAAAAGTAATTGCTTTGAATCAATGATATAAGAGTTTGTAGTTGAAAGAGATTAATAGAGGCTGAAATGTATGTAATAAATGTACCCCAACGTTCATAAAACGGCTATATTTTGAATCAACGTTTTGGCTCCACCGGTCGGCCCTTGTTCCATCGGTCGACTAGTCGAGAGACCCTCGTCCAGTAGACAGGTCTCGGGCGGACGACCCTTTGGCCACTGGTCGACCAGTTGCCATGGGGTCGTCCAGTGAGCTCAAATCTACAAGGGTTGGGTTTTTGAAAAAACGTTTCTTTTGAGCGTTTTTTGTAAAGCCTTTTTCAATTGTTTCAAAAACAACTTTTAAGAATCATCATCGAGCATTTTCTATTTACAAGACCCAAACCCCAGTCAAGTCCCAACCGGTACTCCTTACAACTTCCGTCTCCATCCTTATAACTCCATCTTCATTTTTCGAATCTTTTCCTTGAGTTGATGGATGTTCTTCTTCCTTCTTCAGCTTGATGAACTTGGAATCGGAGTCAATCTTGATTCATATTTACTTATGCATACTTAAACAAACTCATTAAACACATTTATGGTTTGTTATCATTAAAACCAAGATTTAGAAGCCCTTTAGGCTAACAATCTCCCTCTTTTTTAATGATGATAAAACTTATCTCAAATAACAACAATATAAGAATAAATGAGTTTGAGAGAGCATTTAACATTTAGTGCATTTTGAGTTTGCTTGAACCTAAAATTTGTAAGATATAAGTTTGTATAAAAACACCCCCTCAACTTGTGCATTCTTTAACTTCTTACTCCCCCTCAATGTATGAGTCTTCTTTTAGGCTCAAGTTTAACACATTTGTCATGCTAGCTTTAATATTATTTATACATTTTTTCTCTCCTTTTTTGTCATTAGCAAAACACAGAAAAACAATTACATCCACATTACGTTTCCTCCTATTTGACATTAACAAGCAAAGTAAAGCAAGATAAAGCAAATGAAGCCAAAAGAACAAGATAGTGGAAGTAGATTGGAAGAACAAAGAGAATGAAAAAAAAAACTGAAACAATTGAAAGTGCATGCAAAGATGTTTTTGACAAAAAAAATGCAAAGACTAGGAGATAGGGGAAAGGGGATCATCCTATGCATCTCAAGGCAACGGGCTTAATCCTTCATAAACTTCTTATAAAGCTTTTCAAGCATCGTCTTCATGCCCTTCATCTCGGAGTCGACTTCTCCAATAGTCAAAGATAACTGATCAACTTTAAAAGTCAAATTATCAACTTTGGTATTTACTTCTTCAAGAGTGGCTGGGTGAGATCTTCTCCTTGTAGAAGAGCTTGCACCTCCAATATCAGCTCGTGAAGTCCCAATGTCGGCATCTCTTCCTTCGTTACCTCCTGTATTACTCTCGTTTGCGGCTTCATTTTCATCTCCCTCCTCCCCAAGGTCATAGTTTTCTAGATCATCAAATACTTCAATTTGAACCTTACGGAATTAACGTTGCTTAATATAGACAATGTTGTTATTGTCATGAGCCATATATTGTCTATCAAGGCAATATTTGTCAAGAAGGTAGGTGGAATCATTCAAGGGTTCAAATTGACCAACATGATCAATCTCTCTAAGACGGAAAATGTGGCACAAGATCATCCCATAGGGCAAGGACTTCTTTTTGAAGGCTACCATATGACTAAGCATAATGTGTGGGAGGTTGATTTTTACCTTCTTGTAAATGAGATGCATCACATAGCCCATGAAGAATGGGATAGACCCGTCTTTGACAATGCGAGGCTTGATGACTTGATTCAAGATATAGAGGAGCAATCGTTTTTCAGCACATAGTTGATCTCTTTTAGGCATGAACTCTTCCAACCTTCCCGAGTCTTCCCACAATGTAGCAAACATCTCATTTGGAGCATTATCGTATAGTCCTTTTGGTAAGTTGGCAGGAGAGTAGATTTTTAGACCACTAGGTGGAATCCCAAGCAAGTTAGCCAAGTCCCGTTCACTCACAAATATGTTAACTCTATTTACCCGACTCTTAGCCCATGCACACCCTCATGTTCACCTTCCACCACATAAGCATAGAACTCACGAACTCATTAATCACAATTGATGTCCTCAAGTCCAAATAGAGGAATCCACCGTTGATATCTAAGCAATTTATGTGGAAGAGTGTTATCCAAAAAATCTGGAGGATTAAGAAGCTACCCCATAGGATTTCATTTTAAGAGAAATCACCCGGTGCGACGACGTGCATAGGATCCCATGGGTCAATGGTATGAGGCCTAAAACCGGCCTTTCGCTTCTTGGATGCTTGTCTGGATGAAGAGGCCATGAGTGGACAAAATAAATTTGAAGAGAAAGCAAGAAAGTTTGGTTGGGTAATTTTGTCGAACACTTGGTGGGCAAGAGAAAATATGAAGATTTTTTACAAAGATTTGAAGAGAAAGAGAAGCTTTGGACAAAATTTTGGGATTTGAAAACTTTGATCTTCGGTTTGTAGTAAAAAGATGATGTTTAAAGCTTGGAAACAAAAAATTGATGAGGGTTTATGGGATTTGAATGGGAAAGATGGGTAGAGTTTGAAAGAAATAGAATGATTGAAAAAGTTTAAAATTTTGGGTTTTAAGCTTGGTGCCCATCAATGCCACGACCGGACGAGGGTAGGCGCGTCGGTCGACCGGTGCCAGACCCTCGTCCACCCGAGGCACGTCCACCGGATGAGGGTATGCTCCACCGGTCGACCGGTGACAACCCCCTCTTCCAGTGGTGCACTTTCTGCTATGAAGTGCATCTCACACGGAAAACTTCAAGTTTTTGCAACTTTAACTCATTTTAAGCATGCCCAATGTAACGCCCCGATCCCTCACGAGACCGGGACTCCTATTTATCATGCTATTCTCACCCAATTCCAAACCTCGGGCACAAAATTTTAGGGAAAAACGGACGGAGTCCCCCCTGTTTATAGGACTAAACTGGTACCTGCACAAAGACACCCATGATGCTAGATCCACAAACAGTAACTCTTATAACCAATCCTCCAAGATTTTTATGGGCCACCCGCGATCACAAGGCTATCCGAGCCTTGGAACAACAATTACATATAACACACAAGCAAGCAAAGTATTTCTAATTTTAACTACAGGTGGTTAGATACAACAATAGCCAAGTTCTACTTCCAAGTTTGTTAATCACACAAGCATGCAAAAGAATAAGTTTACTATGGATTATTACATGTCATTCCACTTTATATCCAACATACAAGATTACAAATTATTACATTTTTCATTTATACTCAAGACCCCAAGGTCACAAAAAGGCAATCAACAACAACTCCACGCAAGCTTCTCATTTTAGACAACCTTATCACACAAGAAGTCATCGAAATTGCTTAACTAGCACTTCTTCCTCTTCTTCTATCAGCTGAGGATTCACCTCAACTTCACCTGAAACATATTAAATGAGGAATGAGCAACAATGTTGCCCAGCGAGGGAGGTGATGCAACATGCCAACGTGCAATATGATATGCAAACACAAGAAAACATATATAATCCACATAAACCAACAAGACAATAAACCAAGCAATTAACCACTTTTAAAAAGGATACGGTTCCACTTCCGAGTCTTCAATCACGAGCCACGAACCACGAGCATCACGAGCATGCCGGCAATCCCTAAATACCAACAATTGGGAAACTCCAGATGTATCCTGATCCTACGACCCTTTCTCCCGAGGTAGGTCCATGCCCAGTAGGTGAACCACGCCTCTGGGGTAGTGGAGTATGCCTCAGCGAAAAAGGGAATAGGCACCATGGTTGTCGAGGGAGCACAGCAAGCCCGACGCCGCCCGTGTTTCTCGACGCTACCATGTCCAAAAAAGGTTGCGCAACCCCGAGACAAGTCACAAGCAATCAATATATCACATAACACATAAGAGGGACGACAAAGTAGGCCGCCCTCACATATACACACGATAAAAGTTCATATAAGCACGATATTATCTAATAGATGCCAAAAGAAGCAATCAACACAATTAAATCCCACAATCTACTCAAATAGCTTAATTATATGCTAATTATCCAATACAATACAAGTTAACTTAAATACAAGTGCCAATTGCATCAAATATAGCCAAAACTACTTTTCCCCTTTCTTTAACCGAGTTTTCTTTCTCCTAAGCATGGTTCGAGATTCCCAATCATACCCTAGCCTTTCTATATCCTTAATTAAGCTCAAAGGTACCTTTTAAAGTCACTAAAACTCATTTTTGAAGCAAAAGTTCGGGAAGGCCCCGAACGGGTTTGAACTACAACCATACTAACCGAACCCCATTTTCGCGAAACAAAAGCACCAAAGGTGCTTCCTTAGCTCAAAGATACCCGAATCAATGTCCAAACTTGCCCGGATTGCTTAACGTGAAAAACCCCCTTTTTAAAGTAGGCTATTTATGCAATTAAGTTCGGATTCAAGCGATTCAACCTCATGTGGCTTTTCAACTAACTTCCCTAGGGTCTAGAGCACCTAATTGAAGCATCAATTTAAGCCAATTAGCAATTGTTTCTCAAAACCCTAATTCTAGGCACTATTCATCATCTCTTTGATCAATCTCAAGTTTCAACCATTAACTTTGTTATCAAACCTCAAAAGTTAACTCTATAGGCATCAAATAACTCATAGAAAGCATTCATAACAAGTTTTATAGCTAACATCAACAAATCAATAAAATTCAATATATGAACATAAATTTTAAAACAAATAAATGCATCTTCCTCACTTGTATGAAGATGTAGGCAAGGTGGTGAAGCTCCTAGGTGCTCTAGAATCCTCCCTAAGCAAGCCAAGAGCTCAACTCCAAGGTTTGATGAAGAAATTCTTCTCCTATGCCATTTTCGGATTTGCTACAGTAACTTTCAGCTCTTTTTTTTTTTTTTTTCTTTGCTATGTTATGAGCTAAGTTGTGAGTTGTGAGAGTTTTATGTTGAGTAAGCTTAAGTGGGGTCAAGTTGTGTGCATAAATGAGCTATTAAAAAGAGCATGGGTTGTTTAAAAATGAGTCTAAGGTGCAACAAAGGTGCTAGCTAATTAAAACACTTAGTTTAAGTCACGTAATACTATTCATTCAAGACAAAAACTATTTTCTAAATGTATACTCCCAACATTAAATACGCAAAATAATATTTTTCACATTTCTCCTACATGATATGTGACAGGAGAAAAATACAGTTTCAGAAAAATTAAACAATAAATTTTTCTTATGAATAGTGTCTTATGCTAAAAATTAAAGAAATGCACATTTAATGCTCAAATAAGACGTTTAATAATTTAAAATGAATATGAAGTGGTTCTCGGTCGTCACACCCAATTCCCTTCTAATCATGCAAAATTGATTCTCATGCAGAGGCTTAGTAAAAATATCTGCTAATTGATGCACAGAATCAACAAATTCAAGTATAACATCCCCTTTTTTAACATGATCGCGAATGAAATGATGTATAATTTCAATATGTTTTGTTCTAGAGTATTGGATGAGATTCTTAGTGAGATTAATGGCACTTGTATTGTCGCATTTAATAGGCACGTTATCGTACACAAGGCCATAGTCGAGCAAATTTTGTTTCATCCAAAGAATTTGGGCAACACAATTTTCGGCAGATACGTATTTAGGTTCAGCAGTAAAGAGAGCTACACTATTTTGCTTTTTACTAGACCAAGAGATTAATGAATGTCCTAGAAATTGACAGCATCCACTAGTACTCTTTCTATCTACTCAATATCCGGCATAATCCGCATCTGAATATCCTATAAGTTCAAATGATGTGTCTTTCGGATACCATAATCCTAAATCTATAGTCCCCTTAAGATATCTAATAATTTTTTTTACTGTATTTAAGTGAGACTCTTTGGGACAAGATTGAAAACGAGCATATAAGCACACTGCAAATACAATATCGGGTCTAGAGGCAGTTAAATAAAGAAGACTTTCGATCATACCTCGATATTGTTTTTCATCTACCTTGTTACATTCCTCGCCTTTGTCAAGCTTGATTGATGTTGACATTGGTGTACTCATTTCTTTTGCTGACTCAAGTCCAAATTCTTGATAAGTTCTCTAGTGTACTTGGCTTGATTGATGAAAATACCCTCTTGTGTTTGCTTGATTTGAAGTCCGGAAAGAAATTCAATTCTCATATCCCTCATCTTGAATTCCTTATGCATACACTTAGAGAAATACTCACAAAGAGATTCATTAGTAGCACCAGAGATTATATAATCAATATAAATTTGCACAAGCAATATATCTTTGCCTTTTGTTTTAACAAAGAGAATGGAATCTAATTTGCCTCTAGTGAACCCTTTTTCAAGCAAATAATTGCTAAGCCTATCATACCATGCTCTTGGTGCTTGCTTAAGGCTATATAATGCCTTATCTAGTTTATTTACATGATTTGGCAAGTTAGAGTCCTCAAATCCAGGTGGTTGTTTCACATAAACTTCTTCCTTGAGATAGCCATTTAGAAAGGCACTTTTTACATTCATTTGGTATAATTTAAAGTCCATAAAACATGCAAAGGCAAGAAGGATACGAATGGATTCAAGTCTAGCTACGGGAGCAAAGGTCTCATCATAATCTATGTCCTTTTCTTGATTATACCTTTAAGTCACTAGCCTAGCTTTGTTCCTAATTACAACCCCGAATTCATCTAATTTGTTCCTAAAACCCCATTTTGTACCAATTATAGGATAATCCTTAGGTTTTTCAACTAGATGTCATACTTTACTTCTTTCAAATTAATTTAATTCTTCTTGCATGCAATTATCCGATCTTCATGATCTAAAGTTTTTTTAACATTTTTAGGCTCTACTTGAGAAAGAAAAGCAACATGTTCACAATAAGCATTTAGATTGGACCGAGTTCTTACTCCCTTTGAAGGATCACCAAGAATTTGATCATTTGGATGATCTCTCACAAACTTCCAACATTTTGGTAGATCATCATTTGTTGTGGCTTCTTGGTCATTTTGCATTTGTTGTTCATTGACTTGTGGATTTGCTAGAGCTTCACCATCCTTTGAGATTTGACCCTCTTCAACACTTGTCTCCTTTGGATCACTCGGGGTTCCCTCATTGCCAATGGTTGTAGGTAAGATTTGAATGTCAACTTTGGAAGCACCTACATCATCATCATTCTTTCTCGGGGCAAAAAGATTAGTTTCATCAAAATCCACATGCATAGACTCTTCGATAAGCATATTTCTTTTGTTAAAAACTCTATAAGCTTTGCTTCTTGAAGAATAACCTATAAAAAGTCCTTCATCTGATTTAGAATCAAATTTTCCAAGATGTTCTTTTGTATTTAGGATGAAACACTTACAACCAAATACTTTGAAATGAGACACATTTGGTGCTCTACCTTTCCATAATTCATAAGGTGTTTTCTTTAGAAAAGGTCTAATTAGCACACGATTTAGCACATAACATGCGGTATTTATGCCTTCACCCCAAAAATATGTTGGCAAGTTGTTTTCTTTCAACATTGTTCTTGTCATTTCTTGTAAAGTCCAGTTCTTTCTTTCCACTACCCCATTTTGTTGAGGAGTTCTAGGAGCCGAAAAATTATGTTCAATGCCAAGTTTTTCACAATAGTCCATAAAAGATGCATTTATAAATTCAGTGCCTTGGTCACTATGAATACAATTTAGATAATAGCATTTCTCATTTTGCACCTTATTACAAAGTTTAGCAAATTCATTGAAGGCGTCGTTTTTATGTGCAAGAGGTTTCACCCATGTGAATCTAGTGTAATCATCTATGATAACATAGACATATCTAGATCCACCTAGGTTTGCCACATCCATTGGACCATGTGGTTACCTTGCTAATTGTTTTGAAAGATCTTTTGTGTTGTTTTTCAAATTGGCATTCATCACATAAATGGTCTTTTTGAAATCTAGTCTTAGGAAGACCTATGACAAGTTCATTTCTAGAAAGTTTAGCAAATAAATCTATGTTAGCATGACCAAGTCTTCTATGCCATAACCATGAGTCTTCATTAATGGTAACTAAACATGTCACATTTTGACATTTTAATTCATGGAAATTAATCACATACACATTATCACATCTATTTTCAACAAACAACACTTTATCATCTTTATCATACACCTTGCACCAAGTAGATAAAAATTCAACTCTAAAT
Organism: Ehretia macrophylla; assembly: GCA_037974665.1. Lineage (NCBI taxonomy): Eukaryota > Viridiplantae > Streptophyta > Magnoliopsida > Boraginales > Ehretiaceae > Ehretia > Ehretia macrophylla. The sequence goes on along the minus strand of CM075772.1, from coordinate 46,498,370 downwards.
CCATTATCGCAAAATTGACTTATACTTAACAAATTGTGTCTAAGACCTTTAACATACAAAACATCATAAATGGAAAGAGAGTTTATATCTCCTATGCTACCCCTACCAATGACTTTGCCTCCTTCATTTCCCCCATAGCTAACTTTACCTTTGAAATCTTTGTTAGCCTCATAAAAGAAAGAGACATCTCCCGTCATATGCCTTGAGCACCCACTATCAATAACCCAAGTATCTTCATACTTTACCTTTAGGGAAACCTATCATTCATAGAAACAAATCAAGTTCATTTTGGTCCCCAAGGTTCTATTGGGTCCTTTTGTGTTAGTACGAAGTCCTAACACATCTAACAACCCATTTGGGTCTAAGCTATAAAGGAATGTGAGAATCTCTTCCTACCATGTTTCTAAATCTACATCGTAATGCATTGTGACCAATCTTCTCACAATAAGTACATCTCTTAAAAGATCCTCTTGATGTTGAGGCTATATGCCAAGAGGATGATGCTTTGACAAAATGATTTTGAAACCCCTTTTGATGTGGCTTATAGCCAATCCTTTTTTTGTCAATTTGTACTTTTTGTGATTCTTTTAATGGTGGATGACAATTGAGGATTGAGAAGCTTTCACAAAAATAGTTTTTGAGAACTTTGGTTTAAAAAATGGCTCATAGTCAATCCCACCTTTGTCAAATGGTAATTTTTTAGAACCAAGGATTTCGTCCAAGGCCTTTGTTCCCTTTGAAAATCTAGCAAGATCATTTTGTAAACCAAGAACTTATTTTTCAAAATCTTTGATTTCTAATTCATTTTTGGACTTTAAATGGTAGTATTCACCAATCTCTTTGGTAAGAGTATTATTTTTATCTCTAAGTTCTTTAATTTCTTTTTGAAGTTCATCATTTTCTTTTTGAAGATTCTTTACTTTTGAGTGTGCAAGAAGAAAACTATCATGTAGTTTTGAAAATTCATTTGTTAGTTCCTCAAAAGTACATTTATCATCATTAGAAGAAGAAGAAGATTTATCACAAGATGAAGAAGTTATCTCATCATCTCTAGCCATGAAGCACACAAAGTTGGCCACTTTAGTTTCGTTTCCACTTTCATCACCGGTTGATATATTATCCTCAACTCAAGCCTTCATAGCATTTTGCTTCCCTCTGATCAATTTTGGACACTTTGCTTTGATGTGTCCCGGCTTGTCACAATTGAAGCACTTGATCTCCTCTTTGGTCTTCTCAATTTTCTCTTTGAATCTTCTCTTGATTTTGTTGTTGATTTCTTCATCTTTTTGTATTTCAAGAACTTCTTAAAATTCTTTGCAAGGAGTGCAAGATCATCAAGGTCACTATCATCTTTGTCTTCATCACTCGATTGAGATTGAGCAATGAGAGCAAGTGATTTCCTTGTCTTCTTTTCTTCTTCATCTCGTATCTTTTCTTGATTCAATACAAGTTCTTCCATCTCAAGATTGCAAATGAGCTTATGCACCATAATCTTGGATAGATCGGTTGATTCTCTAATTGATGTCACCTTTGGTTTGTATTCTTTTGGAAGAGCCATAAGAATCTTCCGGTTGAGTTTTTCATTTGGATACTTCTTTCCGAGAGCACTCAAGTTGTTTACGATTTTAGAGAATCTTTGATGCATTTCATTTAGTGCCTCTCCGGCCTTCATACGAAACAACTCATACTCATGGATGTGAAGATCAATTTTGGTATTCTTCACTTGAGACGTTCTTTGATAAGACATGTGTAACGTCTCCCAAATCTCATGAGTGGTTTCACATTGACTCACACGACTATACTCTGTTTCATTTAGAGCACAATAGAGGATGTTCTTGGCTCTTGAGTTCTTGGTCATCATGATAATGTCTTGATCATTGAACTCTCTTCTTTCCTTGGGCACTTGAATGGTTTTGACTTTCTTGACTCCACTTGAAGTTGAAGCATCTTTGACCGTCACTTCTTTCATTGGAATATAAGGACCATCTTCTACCAATGACCATAAAGCATAGTCAACGGATTGTATGTATGTCTCCAACTTGTTCTTCCAATAATTGAAATTGGTACCTATAAACAATGGAGGCCTATTAGTGGAGTAACCTTCAAAGTAAGGAGAGGTAGTATTGTTTGCCATTTATCTTTTCTTTGCTAGATGTTAAGCTATATGCAAAGTTATAACTCTTGATACCATTTGTTGCCCCTTAATTAAACCTAAGAGGGAAGGGGGGGTGAATTAGGTTATGTAGGTAATAATACTACTTTTTCGATTAGGCAATGTACTAGCAATGATTAATCAAAAACAATCTTAAATAGATATGTACTCTAGTATAATATGAAATATGAGTGAGGCAATTTATCAAACACTTGGTGTGCAGAAAATAATGCAAAGAGACAGTTGAGAGAAAGAGATTGCAAATCACGATTTAGCGTGTTTCGGTCCCCGCCTAAGTCCACGACCTAAGCTCCCCGCTTAGGGTTTCAACAATCTTCACTATGGTTACTCTTCAAATGTTGGTGAGTCCATAAACCAACTACAATGGTAGTTCAAGCTTTTACAATAGAAATTTTCTTCTCAATACAAAGCTTTAACCCCAACACCTTTGACAAGGAAATCTTTCCTTTCAAAGTGCTTAACTCTCTCTTTTGGTAAGTATTTGAGATTTATAATAAAAGCCCTCTTTTAGGGTAGATGAATACAATAAATGCTTCTCTCAATATTGCTCACAAATTCTTGTTCAAGTATAGCTCAATGATGATTCAAAGATGAAATTAATGAAAAAACTCAAGAGTAATTACTTTGAATCAATGACATGAGAGTTTGCAGTTGAGAAAGATTAATAGAGGCTGAAATGTGTGTAATAAATGCACCCCAACGTTCATAAAATGGCTATATTTTGAATCAGCGTTTTGGCCCGACCGGTCGACCAGTCGAGAGACCCTCGTTCGGTGGACAGGTCTCGGGCGGACGACCCTTTGGCCATCGGTTGACCAGTTACCATGGGGTCGTCCAATGGGCTCAAATCTACAAGGGTTGAGTTTTTGAAAAAATATTTTTTTTGAGCGTCTTTTGTAAAGACTTTTTCAATTGTTTCAAAACAACTTTTAAGAATCATCATCGAGCATTTATCATTTGCAAGACCCAAACCCCGGTCAAGTCCTAACCGGTACCCCTTATGACTTCCATCTTCATCCTTATAACTCCATCTTCATTCTTCGAATCTTTTCCTTGAGTTGATGGATGTTCTTCTTCCTTCTTCAGATTGATGAACTTGGAATCGGAGTCAATCTTGATTCATCTTTACTTATGCACACTTAAACAAACTCATTAAACACATTTATGATTTGCTATCATCAAAACCAAGATTTAGAAGCCCTTTAGGCTAACAATTCCTATAAAATTGAAATTACAATTTTACCCTTTAATGGGTAAAGGTTAAGTCAATGTATACCCCATCTTACATGTGCGTCCATCCCTGCTAACATGCCATTAAATAGTTCAAAAAAATCCCACCAGCTTTAGAGAGTGAAACAAAATAAATGTTAAAAATTATATCTAAAACCAACAAAAACTCAAAAAACAAAATGAGAAAAAGGAACCATTAATCTCTTTTCATGGTTTAAAAAAACAGAAATTAGGATGGTAAAAGAATAAAATCATTCTCAAAACTTATTTCTTTCTCTTTCTAAGAATCAATTTCTCGCACACATATTTTTATCAATTTTCTCTTTCCATATATGCAATAATATACATATATACATATACATATACATATATACATATACATACATATTCTAGTGTCTTTTAACCTGAGAGAAATAAGGTAAAGAGGTTGTGTATTTTTATTTTTCCTTTATGTATTTTCCTTTTTACCATATATTATTCTCTCTCATTAATATGCACCACCAAGAATGAAACTTTGATGATAATAGCTCAATCTAAAATTTATGATTTCTTATTCTACTTGAAATTACAAATCCTGTTATTGAAGTTTCATGCAGTTTGGACTATAGACGAAAAAGATATGAATTTTGAAGTTATTTTGATAGCTTGAAATTGTATTTAGGCTAACAGTTAAGGACGACACTATTAAAATATATACTTGTCCCATATCGAAAAATTATAAATTCAAAGACTACTTTAAAAAATTTTGGACTACTCCTCCTAGTTTCAATTGATTTTAAGGTGAAACCTCATGATTTTAAATATGGTATCAAAGTTGAGTCATTGGTCTAATTTTTTTCTCTTTTACGTGTCTTCTACGTGTATTTATAGAGTTAGGCCATTGGTATAGTTTTATTCATTTTTCATTCATGTTCAATCTTTTAAGCGCGTCCTAGACGTGTTCAATGTTCGCCTTCAATATATGTCAATCGATCCACCATGTGTGTTTAATCTTTTACATATGACTCATCTTAAATCTAGATACACATGAAGATAAATGTTAAAATATTCATTTGTCCTACATCAAAAAATCATAAACTCACTGACTATCTTATAAGATCATAAAATACTTCTCTTAGTACCAATTAATTTTAAAATATAACCCTATAATTTTTAATACACACACAGTGTTGTTAGTGACCAATAATCTTGTGAAACATGGTGCTAGTATTGAAACACCAAATGAAACTTGTAACTCCGTTCAGCCTCACATTTTCTCCTTATAAATTACAACGATGCAACTACCCGACTTATTTGCTAAGCCATATATGCCAATTCATTTTATATCACCCCACACCTATAGCAACACTCGTATCGAAGTGTGCAATATCTAAGTGGCAATTGATATTCTAGAATGATTTTGAACGATAATAGAAGGAGTTACGGAATGGAATGATCGTGGGTATAAAATGAACTTAGGAAATGATATGTCATACTTGGTATGTTATAGAAATGAAGATTTTAATTTCGAGCCTATGTTTATTATTATTATTATTATTGTTGTTGTTGTTGTTGTTGTTGTTGTTGTTGTTGTTGTTGTTGTTGTTGTTATTTTATATTTATAGCATATATTATTATTTTATGTTATTTTACTTATTTCATCATTTTATATATTATTTATATTAGCAAAAATAATTATTATTATTATTTATACTTATTATTATTAATTATATTAATAATATATTATATTTTGTTATTATTTCTAGATTTTATATTACTATTTATATTATTATAATTCTTATATTTTATTGTGATAATATTTATATTTATTATTATTTATCTACTTTTATTGTATATTTATATTTGTATTATATATCATTAACTATTCATTTATTTTATCATTTTTTTTCATTTTTCATTGTATTATTATTATTATTCATTATAATTAATGTTATTATATTATGATTATTATTATATATATTATTACTATTACCCTTATTATATTTTATTTATACTTATTACTATTTTTATTAATTTTTGTTTCATTATATTATTATATATATCTAAATTAATATAATTATTATTATATTGATATATTTGCATATTGTGTAATATATATATATTTTTAAAAAATTAATATATATATATATATATATATATATATATATATATATATTAATTTTTTAAAAGTATTTTGGTCACTTGAATAATAAGTTCATTTGAAAGCACATGGGAATAGGGATGGCAACGGTCCAGTTAACTGGAAAAATTGAGAAACCAAAATTGAAACTAAAAGTGTTTAGCATAATCTAAACCCAAAATAGAAACCGAAAACTAATTGTTTTAAAAATTATTATCCAAAATTGAAACCAACAAATAATGGAAAATTGTGGGTAATCAAAATCGAAATCAATAATCTTTTAAAAAAAAGTATAAATAGAAAATTAACCTAAAAATATAGAAAAAAAATCAATCTAAATATTGAAAGCACAATTATTGAAGGCTAACACATTAAAAATATTAAAAACAAGTAGAAGTATGATTTCAATAATATAATAATATTTTTTCAACATAAGCTAAATAAAAAACAGAAAAATCAACACAAAATATTGAAATATAAAAGACACATACTACAACATAACAAACATCTGCAATATCTTCAACTTTAGCAATAACTTTTCCTTTCCTCTTTTCTTTTTTGCATTTTGTGGTTACTTTGGGATTCTCTAGGATGGCTAAAAGGAAACCAAGAAGAAGATGAGAAGAACTAGAAAGAGAAATAAAGAATGAGGAAGAAGAAGATAGGATGAAATCATTAAATAAAGAAGGAGATGAAGAAAGAAAAAGAGAGAGATTAAGAGTGGGGGAATAATGAAAATAGGAAAAGAGAAACAAGAGAGAGATTTGACCAAATTAGAAGGAGTAAGAGAGATAAATGAAAGAAAGAGAATCCTAGGTAAAAATATGTTATATTATTTAGTATATATCTATATGTGTGTGTATGTGTATATATATATATATATGTATATTAATTATCGAGTTTCGAGTTTTAGTTCTTCTTAAAGTTAAAAACCAAATTTATCAGTTTATCCATCATTACTCTTTAGAAAAACTAAAACCTAATGGATACTCCATCGCTTTTTATCATCGGGTGAATACCCGTCGGTTTTGGATTTTAATTGTTCCTATTGCCATCCTACATGAGAATGGGCTATTTTCATGTGTTTTGATAGGAATTGGTATTTCTATGCTTATGGAAATGGGATTATCGGAGAAATGAGATTCTCAAGTTTATTTATTTATACCAAGCATGGTAACTGGAATAGAACTATGAATACTATTCCATTTCTAACACATTCTCATATACCAATCGCTATCTAAGGATTTGAATATAATTGTAAGGAAGCATAATACCAATGGTCCTGTATATTTCACCAAAAATTTAGTTTAGTCCTATATATTTCAAAAGTCTCAATTTTAACCTATATGTTTGCCTAACAGTCTCAGTTTAGTCTTATAATTTTTAAAAGTCTCAGTTTAACCTATATGTTTGCCTAAAAGTCTTAGTTTAGTCCTATATATTTTCTAAAAGTCTATAATTAGTCCTAACCGTTAAAATTGTGATTAACATTGTCGAAAAATTGGTCATGTGATTCACACATAAACATGGTTAGAGGGGCAAAATTGGAAAACAATTTGTGCAAAAGAAAAGATTTCAATTAGGTCTTGGATGTTTGCAAAAAATATTCAAATAGGTCTTGAATATTTGCACAAATATTATTAACATATTTGGAATTGGCGTCTTATATTTAAACATTTTTGCAAATATTCAGGAACTAATTGAACTTTTCTCTTTTGTACATAATATTTTTCAATTTTGCCCCTCCAACCTTGGTCATGTGATTCGCACATGACCAATTTTTTTGTTCAAATTAACTCCAATTTTACCGACTAAAACTAATATGAGACTTTTAAGAAACATGTAGAAGTAGATTGAGACTTTTAGACAAACATATATAACTAAACTGAAACTTTTGAAACATATATATAAAATTGAACTCATACTTTTAGACAAATATATAAGACTAAATTAAGACTTTAGGCAAATATATAGGACTAAATTGAGAGTTTTAAAACATATAAGACTAAACTAATTTTTTTTGTGAAACATACAGGACCATTGATACTATTCTCCCTAATTGTAACGACGAGTAGATATCATACCCAACAAATAGCTTATTTCCACTTTGGGATATAACTTTCTAAATCTTGTGACTTCTTTGAGCAATTTTTCTATTAGTTTAAAGCGTAAATGATATATTAGCGCTTTATTCTATTAGTGTGACTTTTAAATTGGACAAAATAACTTATATATCTGGAATGCAAAACGTTTTGTGCAAATCTGGAAGAAAAAAAAATTCTCTTTCTAAAGAGACCGAAGGCTTGGGAATTCGAACAATCCACTGAGGGATGTTATTCTTCTTCTGTCTTTGTCTAACTATGCCTAATGTTTAGAATTGTCAAACGAGATAATACAACTTAATAAATATAATGAATTAACATAAGGGTTTTGGGTATTTTTGATTCACACCCCCCTATTAACAATAAGTGTGACTTAAACCCCATAAATATTAAAAAGTGTAACTAAGACCCCTTCTGTTAGAGGTCCATCCACTTTTTTGTATGAGGCAAGGCTAAAAAGGTAAATTTGTTGCTATCGCATTTCTCTTTCTCCCTACTAGATACTTAGTCACTATTTTCCTCATAATGCGTCCCTGACCTTTCTCTTCCTCCCATATCATATACTTCTTTGTTTTCCACATCCACCACAACATTTTACATATCCAAAGCTAAATGGAGAATAAGTGCTTCTGGTTCACCTCTAGCATTTCCCACTTCTTAACATCTTTGAACCAAATTCACTATCTAATCTGTGATGGGGCAAGAGTAAAGTTTACAAAGGAAAGAATGAAATTGATATAGTATCATGGAGAGATAAGAAAGGAGAAAAGATTAGGAAGGGAAAAAGTAGGAGAAATAGAATAGGAGAGGAAAAGTAGGGGAAAATAGTAGAGTGAGGAAAAATAGGGGAAAAATAAACTGATCCCTAACATAAGGGGGTTTAGTCACACTTGTCAAAATTTTATGGGGTTTAAATCACATTTATTGTTGATAGAGGGGGTCTGAATCAAAAAACCCTTCAAAAATACCGTAAGGGTTTTTGTTTAATTCCAACATTAGTGAAAAGTATTCCAAATAACTTGTCGGGCATTCCTTTATCCTATGGATGTGTGTACATGATCCATTTTTTTTTTCAGAACATGAGTAATTTGTACACAATGCACATGTAAGAATTACGAGGGAACACTAACCAAAAACCAAAAAACAAAGAAAAAGGTCCATATCTGCGGCAAGGGAGGATAGTCATTGCAAATCTAAGGTAGACAACTTCAAATTGTGAATGCAGAGGTAAACTTTTCGCATGTATGAAGTTCATCCCATATTAAAACTAAATCTTTAATACATCCATCACTTACATATATGGTCATATCATAGACTAAGTGAATTCTTTGCGAGTCAAGAGTACGAAAATCACTTTATTCCTTGTTTGGCCCTATAGAGCTCACTTTACGACTAAGAGGCATAAATTGTAGGCAGATAGCACTGTCCTACAACGTGAAGCTTTGCATATTCCATGGTCTAAGAACGTACTAGTTGGAGCTTTCTAGTTGTGGAGGTTTCACATAACTCCGTCGTTCAACGGATGTAAAATGAAAAATTAGCAATTTACAAAGTTTAAAATATTTCTAAGGTCACTAAATATTGTTTTTCGGTCCTATTCTAATTATCTAATTACTTTTGGTTCTATTTTGATTATTCAACTATCAAATGAGTTTTATTTTAACAATTTCGTTAATTTTTTTATTAAAATATATTACCTGTTAAGGGTCAATTGTAAAATCACTTAACATTATATATTTTCGCCACCAAATGAAATTTATTTACAAATCTACTCTAGACCAAAAACAAAAATACTAACAACATTTGAACTCCAGACCAAAAACTTTAGTGTCTTAAGTATAGGTCTAAAATAAACATCTTTCGTGATAAAGAGAGATTGGAAAATTCACATGAATGTTCTCAAGTCAATTCTAAAAAACTAATCAAAGCATTGTTACATTCATGGTGAAGCCAGATCCTCTCTAAAACAATGAAACAATACACGTATGAGAGAAAAGAATGCACCCAAAACTCTCTTTATGTAGTTCTGTGCTCAGTATTCACAATACAACAGTACAAAATGCTATGTTGCTGTGGAAATCATGCAGTGACCCCGAGACGTATATGTAAATTTGTAACTCGAGCAGACAATGTTTTTCTTTTACTTATTCAGCAAGAACTTTTAATCAATTGAACAAATGTACAACATGGGTCGAAGACCAATTGTGAGCATCTAAGGTCCCAAAAACCGATTACAGAGAAAGAAAGATGGCCTAATCAAGCATATTGTCAAGATGCCAACTAGTTTTCTGTTTGCTAAGTTGCTAAGTTGTCAAGTTGCCAATTAGTTTGGTTTTGCTTCTATCCGGTAAATGACCTTCGGCATCACTCCTGAATATGTGGGCCCCATATTTGTGGGGGTCACTTTTTATTTCATGGGTGCCGATTATCGGATAGGAGAAATTTCCATTAATTCAAATAGATTTGTCAATTATCGGATAGGAGAAATTTCCTTTAATTCAAATAGATTTGTCAAGGCTATTGTTTTAATGTTCTATGAAATGTGCAACTTATAAGGAGTTGCATCATCACAAATATTGCCATAGAGTTTTTCTTCCCTGAGACTCTGAGAGCACATGAGGTGAATATAGGAATGGATCCAGAAAATTTTCTCAATGAAAGTTAAAACACATTACTTTTTAATTAGAGTATATTTTTTCAATGGAGACTAATTAGTCTTTTTACCAAAAAATGAACAGATATTTAATTTCTTTTTCAAAAATTTATAAAATTTTAAATTCTTTTTTTAGTTAGTAGGGACTGCAACTCCTACTAATCATAAATTTGTAGGTGGCTGAACAAACTAGTGTTACGCTCACACTAAATATGGTAGAGGAAAAGTTTTTTATTTTTGCTGGGTCAGCAAGAAGATGTTTCATTCCACTATCAAAAAACTTGATGGTATAACCATTTACATGTAGGAATCAAACAAGAAAACAAAGCCTCTTGAAACTATACAATGAGTTCTCTAAAGTTCCATTGTTCACTAAGCTCCCTATTGAATCTATTGTTTCTATATTTTCTCCCAGTCAATATTCTATATCTAACATCATCGGAAATTATCTTGAAAACTTGTTCCTCATTTGAGAATTCATTCCTGAAAGTAAGTGCGTTCCTCTCTTGCCAAAGGTGATAGATACACGCACAGAACAGGAGCTTGAAGAACATCCGTGAGACACGTCTTGAAATTGTCAATAACATGCTATGGAGAGAGGTAAATGAAAATGCTGACTTGACTTGATTGTCACTCAATCCCGAACAAAGAATATACCTGCAAGCAAGCAATTTAATGTGAACAATTTCGCATAAAACCTCCATTGATTCTAAATTGCAAAAAGGCACTTTAATTTCTATCGTAAATTAATTTTATAATTCGATCAGAAAAAAAGAGCTATTTTGACTTTGTCTGATATCAAATCTGTAAGAGATGTGTTCTTTATATAATTACTTGAGTTACTATTAGTGTTAACACAAGTTTAAGCATTTTGGACCCATTAATTAGATTCAACGTGTTGATAGACCAACAGTTGAGGCTAAATCATTAAAGGTGGTATATGTAGACTCTCCCTATTTCCTAGTGGTTCTAGCTTGTGATTTTGTTCTATTTGGCATTTAGGGGGTGTGGGAGGGAGTCCGTAATATCCTGTGTCATATCGATTTTGTAAGAGATATGTATTCAATTTATAATAACTTGAATTCACTATTACTCTCAATATAAATTTAAGCATTTTGGATCATTATTAGACTCAAGGTGTTAACATGCTATTAGTTATAGATTGTTAAAGCTATGGTGCCCTGAAGTATTGACAGGATGAAATACATAACACAATAAGAATGGGGTGAAGATCAAGTAGTTTCAAAGACATTTTTTTTTTTGACAAAATTGATTGTCTATTCTATTTTTTGGAGATGAAAAAAATTAGGCTTTGTAACAGTCAAAGGTTCCATCAGTATCGACGAAAGAAGAAAAGGAAAACAGTGCAAAGAAAGTATTTTGCCATAGAAAATTATGTAGTTTTGAGTCTAAGTGCAACTCACGTGAACATCCCTTTAATTAATTGACCAACTTCACTAGAAGATTAACGATGTAACATTTCAAAAATACAAAACCACTTTTGTCAAACGCGATAAACATAAAGGACAAACCGTGTAATTTACCCTATATCAGAAAGAGCAAATATTGTACGTAGCCATCGTATGTAAAATGAAAAATTAGTTTACAAAGTTTAAAATATTTCTAAGATCACTAAATATTATTTTTTGGTCCAATTTTAATCATCCAATTACTTTTGATTCTATTTTGATTATTCAACTATCAAATGAGTTTTATTTTAACCATTTCATTAATTTTTTTTATTAAAATATATTACTTGTTAAGGGTCAATTGTAAAATCACTTTGACCTTATATATTTTTGCCACCAAATGGAACTTATTTGCAAATCTACTCAATTGGTTAAAAGCCATAAAAACAAAAAAAATACTAACAACATTTGAACTCCAGACCATAAACTTTAGTGTCTGAAGTATAGGTCTAAAATAAACATATTTCATGAATAAAGAGAGATTGGAAAATTCACATGAGTGTTCTCAAGTCAATTCCATAAAATTAATCAAAGCATTGTTACATTCATGGTGAAGCCAGATCCTCTCTAAAACAATGAAACAATACACGTATGGGAGAAAAGAATGCACCCAAAACTCTCGTGTAGTTCTGTGCTCAGTATTCACAATACAACAGTAGAAAAGGTGCTACAGGAATCTTTTTTTTTTTTTTTGGTTAACTTTGGAAAACATCCTCACTTAATCAACTTACAATACATAAATCGGATTAACCCCACCCACTCAAGGAGCGAATGTGGCATGCCAGTGTTCTCTCGCCTGGTTAAACGACTGAATGTAAATCAAAATCTCGGGGTTATATGTAACGATTATAGTTGTGATGCAAGCAATTGAAGTTGCTGTGATATTTTCATTAACTGGAAAATGGCCAAAAGGTTGGCTTGAAGGAAAAGAAAATACAAGTAAAAGGAATATTAATTCTTAGCTGCCTATTCTCATGTGCTCACACAGCTATATAGCTTAACAACTCTGCTCACAAGGATGGTGCAGCATATTCTAACTGTCTAGGCCACGTAGTCACTTAGGTACTTTGGGCTGGTCTTATTCCTTTGACTTCTTCGTTGGGCTTGAACCTCTTGGCTTGTGGCTACGACTGGTAGCTGGGCTTCTTTATCTGGTCCAGATGTGACAATACCCCCATCGTTGAAATGAACCTTGCCCACAAGGTTCCAGTTTAGATATGCATCTTTAAACACCTGGTGATCCTCCCAAGTCGCTTCCTCTCGTGGCAGGTCTTGCCATTAGATCAAGACTTGAGGTCGAGCTTGACCATGGCACATTATGGTACGGTGTCCTACAACTGATTGCGGAAGAAGATGTGGCATGTTAGGCTAAGGGGGTAATACAATTTTATCCATGGCTGCTCCAGTGACTCCTGTAGCTTTCTTCAGTAAAGAAACATGAAAAACTGAATGAAATTTTGCTGTTTCGGGCAACTCCAAACGATAAGCTACAGGTCCTATCCTGGCCAACACTTTGAAAGGCCCGAAGTATTTGCGTCCTAGCTTTTGATTGACACGCCCACGTATGGAGAGTTGCTTATAAGGTTGCTCTACAAGTACCCAGTCCCCCACCTGAAACACCTTCTCCTGTCGATGTTTATTGGCCTGTTGCTTCATTCGGTGTTGAGCTTGCAAAATGTTTTGCTTTAATTGAGACAAAATAGCATCTCTGGACTGCATTTCTTGATCCAAAGCATCACATGAAGTAGATAATGGCAAATAAAGAACCAAAGTTGGAGGAACTCTACCATAAACTGCCATGAACGGGGTCATACCTATGGAGGAGTGAAATGAAGTGTTGTACCAGAATTCCGCCCATGGTAAGAACTTAACCCAAAGAGCCAAATTGTCCATGACAAAATCACACAAATACATCTCAAGGGTACAGTTTAATCTCTCAGTTTGTCCATCTATTTGAGGATGATAAGCACTGCTTAAATTCAATGAAGTGCCTTGAATTTTGAAAAGTTCACGCCAAAATGAACTTAAGAAAATTTTATCACGGTCACTTACAATTGTTCTCAGCATCCCATGTAAACAAACCACTTCTTTAACAAAAATTTCTACAATCTTGGCGCTATTAGCATGACTATTCAGTGGAATAAAATAACCATATTTGGAGAGACGGTCTACCACAACCAATATTTCGGAATAGCCTCGAGACGTAGGTAATCCGGTAATAAAATCCATAGCAATGTCTTCCCAGATTTGAGATGGAATCGGTAAAGGATTAAGAAGACGGGACTGTATTATCAGCTTTGGTTTGTTGACATACTAAACATTCTGCCACAAATTTTTTTACATCCTTTCTCATACCAGGCCAAAAACAGTTAGTAGAAATTTGATGAAAAGTTCTCAAAAAACCATTATGCCCACCCAAAATTGAATTATAAAACTCTTGTAGAGTTGTATAACACAAATCCTTTGGTATGACTAACCTATTCTTAAATAGCAAGAACCCATTATGAATCGCAAAGCCAAGCATGGTGTCCGGAGTTGTTGACAATTTTTGTTGTAGTTCATATAATTCTGAGTCAATTTGATTCGCCCTACGTAGTGCTTCAATAAAAGGCAGTTGCAATTTGGAGAAGGCCTGATATGACACATCAATTGGGTGCCTAGACAATGCATCTGTCGTTATATTCTTCTTTCCCAGTTTATAAACAATCTCAAAGTCATACCCGAGTAATTTGTTCAACCACCTTTATTGGTCCGGAGTTTGAATTGTTTGCTCTATGAGAGATTTTAGACTTTGTTGATCTGTATCAATAGTAAATCTCCTTCCGAGTAAATATTGACGCCATTTGGCCATAGCCGTGGTTATCGCATACATCTCACGTTAGTAAGTCGATGACGCCTGTAACTTAACACTCAACTTTTTACTAAAATAGGCCAGGGGGTGTCCATTCTGTAACAGTGTAGCACCAATTCCGTATCCGGAAGCATCTGTCTCTATTACAAAAGGAGAATTGAAGTCAGGAAGGCTCAACACTGGGGCCGTGGTGAGTACCGATTGTAACTTGTGAAATGAAATTGTTGCTTCCTTATTCTATAAAAAGGCATCTTTCTTGAGTAAATTGGTGAGAGGAGCTGCAATTGCTGAAAAATGATGAATAAATCGTCTATAATACCCTGCTAAGCCCAGAAAACCTCTTAGCTCTTTCACTGTTTTTGGCACTGGCCATTCTTGGACTGCTCGAACTTTATTTGGATCCATAGCTACGCCTTGGCCAGAAATGATATGGCCTAGAAACTTGACCTGCTTCTGCCCAAAAACACATTTAGAAACTTTGGCAAAAAATTGATTAGTAAACAAGATGTGTAACACTTGTTCTAAATGGCACAAGTGTTGGTCAAAATCTGAACTGTAAACAAGTATATCATCAAAGAACACAAGCACACACTTTCGAAGAAGAGGACGGAATGTCTCATTCATGACAACTTGAAATATGGAAGGAGCATTTGTAAGACCAAATGGCATTACGAGAAACTCGTAATGTCCTTCATGCGTGCGGAATGCCGTTTTGTGGACATCGGAGGCCTTAACTTGAATTTGATGGTATCCCGACCTCAAATCTAATTTTGAAAATACTGTAGCTCCATGCAATTTATCTAGCAACTCATCGACAGTGGGAATAGGAAATTTATCTTTGATGGTTACGGCATTAAGCGCTCGATAGTCCGTGCAAAATCTCCAAGTACCATCTTTCTTTTTTACGAGTAAGACAGGAGACGAAAATGGACTATGACTGTGTTGTATGATTCCTTCTTCAAGTATTTCTATAACCAACTTAGTAATCTCAGTTTTCTGAAAGTATGGATAATGGTATGGCTTGACATTCACCAGCATCGTACTCGGGTGTACGTGGATTTCATGATCAGTTTCTTAGTGTAGAGGTAGCCCATGAGGTTTATCAAACACCTTCTGAAATTTTTGCAATAATAAGCTAATGGCTTCATTTTCATGATGTAAGTTTGGTTGACCTTCCGAACTCATGGTCAGACTAAAATATGCAGCAATTGACCCCGTTGACGACATTCTACGAACACCATTATACTGGACTGGAGCTATAGACAGTGGTGTCTCTCCCTTCAAAGTGACCTCATAGTTATCAAGAGGGAATTTCATTACGGGTTTTGCGTAGTCGAGCATGATGGGGGCCAATGTTGCCAACCATGATAGACCTAATACAATATCTGAACCCACAAGAGGTAACACATATAAATCCACTGTAACTGTATGACCCTGAATTAGCAACTTAGCGTCACGCACCAAACCTTCGCTCAAGAGTCTCTGCCCGTTACCCACCACCACAAACAAATGCGATGTCGATTCAATTGGTAGTCCCAAGTGA
The DNA here is from genome assembly GCA_037974665.1 of Ehretia macrophylla. Classification (NCBI taxonomy): domain Eukaryota; kingdom Viridiplantae; phylum Streptophyta; class Magnoliopsida; order Boraginales; family Ehretiaceae; genus Ehretia; species Ehretia macrophylla. The sequence continues at coordinate 46,482,230 of CM075772.1, read as the reverse complement.
TTAGCTATGCGGGACTGTATGAAGCTATGCATGCTTCCACCGTCGACTAAAATCTGAACTTGTTGACCTGTCAATTCTCAATAAAACGCAAGGTAATAGCGGTATGATTACCTATTAGAGCATTGAGTGAAATTTCAGGTGACTGTAGGTCATCAATTTGTAGTTGGGTAGCTAGTTGTGCATCTTGAGCAATAGCCTCATCTTCTTCTTCTCCATCACAGTCCAGAATGAATAACCGGGGCCGAGATTTGCAGCGATGACCGAAAGTATACTTCTTATCACAGTTATAACAAAGTCCCTTTTTCTCTTCGCATTTGCATCTCCTTGGGTGTTAGTTGAGTTATGGTGTATGGTGATGTATTTGAGGTTGTTTTGGTATGAGTGTTTGGTGTAGTGAACTGTTGTTGGTTTGTTTAGTAAGAGTTAGAA